>OY293417.1:21316832-21902306 GCA_958502065.1 Chrysolina americana | reverse complement strand
GATATAAAACATCAACTGAAACCTAAGGAAATATATGAAGTTCTTTACACAACTTGTTTCAAGACAGTTCACTCAGTAGTTATGACGACCATAATGCAGACAGACTCTGTTGACTTCTATATTGAAGGAGAACTGTAATTGTAGAAGTTCCGAGTCATTACACATTTTTATGAAATGATTTATTTTCAATATTCTGCCAATATATCCAAAATGATATTGTACCAGTATTACTTCAGAATATCCCACCAAAATTATTTTTATGTCCAAACAATATTGGACCAACATCACCAAATGTTTGTCGCCAATATAACGTTTTAATATTTTGCCAATATAAGTGTACCAATATTGCAGAATATTTTGAGAACAATATTGTTTCTAGAATATTTCGGCAATATTACACAAGTAATATCGGACCAATATTGCCGAATGTTCACATTGTTTTTCTCGCCAATATTGCATTCGCATATTTTGCCAATATTTTCATAATATTGTACCAATATTGTCCCAATATGAGTGTGCTACCTGGGTTCTGGAAAAATGGGTGGTTCCATCGCTGTTTTCGTGCAGTGTATATCTCGTAGGATGGCACCTTTTTTTCAGCGAGTTCATTTCTAGTGAATCTATCGATCCTGAAAATTTCATGGTTCTACGTTGAAACGGAAGATACGAGGGTGTTTCCATGAGAAGTGAAGCACACTGTATATCATGAAACACTTTAATAACTTTTTATATAATTTTGATCGTTTCACGGATATGTTTCCGTGCAAAATAATATTAGGACTTTAATCAATCATACTATAATAAAATACGAATTGATGGTAAAAATGTAGACGACTTAATAGGCGAAGTAGTTTCACTGGTAAACAATGTTTTTCAACTTAACTCCCATCAAAAAACAAAACAAAAATGGTAAATGTAACATCAAGTAACAATATAACTTTATTCTATTTCAAATTGAACAAGCAATATTGTCTTTTGTACAACTATCAAAAAAACTTGATATCTCTGCATCTGCTCTATTGATGCGTAACTGTTAATTTTTTTCGCTGCCAAATGATTCGCAAAAATAAACATGAAATATTACTTTCTGAAGGATTTTCTCTAACAGAGTCAATTATTAATTGATTATTCATCATAAAACAATTTCATTTATTGGAATAATAATTGATAGCGAAGTTTGAACAATTACTTCCAACATAAATTCCCGAAGATTTGCAGATCAGAAACGTAAAATATTTCTTGAAGAGTTGATTCCACAATATTATCAGATATTTCAATTTGTTTGGAAGAAGATGACACGTTATATGGTGTACGAAAAAACAGAAAAGTGTCTACAACAGAAGCAGAATACATGGCTTTATCCCTATCATGTAGACAAGTTATATGGATATCCAACCTACTCAAAGACCTGAAGCACAATATGACTCCTTCGCTTCGCCATAAATCCTAGGAATCCAATCGTCGATTTTCTTTCAGTGGAATTAGCAAATGAGGCATCACTATACATGAAGAGTTTTGGTGACTCTGTTTGTTTGTAAACGAGTTGTTTTTTCATAGAACCCTTCAAGTAACGAAATATTGGTGAACCACATTTTTTTGTTCCACTGTAGGATCTGAACAAAATTGTGAGAGCAAATTTACCGCATAATTGATATCTGGTCTTGTTCCTAGAGCAAGATATAGCAAACTTCCTATTTTCGACTGATACAAATTTTTATCAGTTCTTTTGTCATCAGGTTTCGCTTTTTGAGGTTTGGCCCCACAATCCATAGGTGTTGAAGAAGCTTTGCAATTTATCATCTCATAGTTTTCTAGTATACGGACTATATATTGTTCTTGAGATAATTTGGATACCACGATATTTGGAATGACAATAAAAATCTGGGAGTTTCAAGGAAAGTTACCTCAAAGTTGGCATTCAAGTTGTCTTCCACTTCTTTTATTTTTTCTTGGCTGGATCCTAGTACTAACAAGTCATCAACATACCGGGTGGCTACGGAAGTATTGCCTACGGAATATGTCAGTTATTGTATGAAGTAGGTTTGTGAAATATGGAGCGTCGATATAAAGACATAAGAGCTAGAATTTGAGCATATTGACATGTCGAAGTTAACTTCCGGTCTGACCGGAAGTAACATCAACTTTCTTATTTTAAATGGAAACCCTATTTTTTTTTCTTTTCGCTTTATTCAGCATTCAATTCCCTTTCTAATGACATATCACAAGTTGGTATCTAACCAGAAACTAGATCAGAAAAGAATTATTATTGAAATTCACCGAGTAGGCCGTGGAAGCAAAATGAAAGCCAAAAATTGAAAAGTTGGATATGGAAACCATACGTCACTTGATAACAGTTGCTACTACTGTGATATTTTAATTTCATTCGTCGGCGTTATAAAAAGCCGCCAAAAAAAATATTGGAAACATTGGGAAAAAAACAATACTCTGTAGGTCCATAACTTAAATAGGAACATACAACTTTTTCTTGCCTGTACTATTCAGCATAACCATTCCTTTCTATTGATATAATAGAAAGTAATTTTTTGAATTGAAATACCAAAAAATCCAATTATTATTATTCAAATAACAAAAAAACAGATTTATCGAAAAAAATAATTCAAATTGATAGGATTAAAGATAAAATAAATTCAAAACAAATGTTCGAAATGCATTCCCTCAGCGTCAATACATTTATTGACTCTGGTGATATTTTCATGTTAAACGTTTCTCAACATTACATTTGGGGCGTGATATCTTGGAAAGCTCTACGATTTTTTACTTCTAGCTCATGTAGAGTTGTAGGCTGTGTGGGATACACCCTATTTTTAAGATGCCCCCATAGAAAAAAGTCGCACGGAGTAAGATCAGGTTACCTTGGTGGCCACCTGACTGGACCATGGGTTGTTATAAGTCTCTCTTGAAAGCGATTTTGAAGATAATTTCTCGCTATTCTTGAATTATGCGGAGGGGTGCCATCTTGCTGGAAGTACATTCTCTCAGTTATTTCCGCTGGTAGGTTGTTAATGAATTCCGAAATTTCATTCGTTAAAAAATTAAAGTATCTCTCTCCGGTTAGTTGGCCTTGAAAAAGAATGGGGCCAACAATATGAGTTCCAACTATTCCTGCCCAAACATTCACACCAAATCTCTCCTGGAAGCCACTTTGTCGAAACCGGTGCTCGTTTTCTATCGCCCAGTACCTGAAACAAAAGACCGTTCACACTTTTAGCACTTTTCACTTCGACTATCGACAATAATGCAAATAAAGTACAGTACCTACCTTGTATTATTCCTGTTAAATAATCCATTGTTGGTAAATCTTGACTCGTCCGTAAACAAGATATAATAGTTAAATAGGTGATTCTCAGCATTCTGTCGAAGAAACCAATTACAATTTTCCAGGCGCCTTTCACCGTCATTTTCATAGAAATGTTGATGCAACTGATACTTGAAGGATTTAAATCGATGTTTTTTCAAAATTTTCCTAGCAGAGTCCTTACTTATAGCTAATTCGGCGCCAATCTGCCTTGAGGAAATTGTGCTATCATATTGTTCTAAAGCTAATGCATTAATTTCAGTTTCCTCATTAATAACAAATGCTTCTTGGTCTTCGTGAACATCAGGCTCAGTTCTTAATTTTTCTTCAAGCCACTGGAAATACCTTCTTGACGGTTGCTGCCTCCCTGGATATCGCTCTAAATACAATCGTTCAGCGGCATAAGAATTTTTTAAACATTCACCATAAATGAGAAGCATGTCAATTTGTTCGGTTCGTGAATAACGGGGCATTTTTTTGAATATTCTACTAACTGATTTCGATTTCCAAACCCTTTTAAAATGGCAGAATCAAAATCACTACTTCGAACGTCAAAATAATATGGATAGCAGCGTTCGTGAGAGCTCTCGTTTCGCTTTTGTTTCATTCCAAAATACATCTTAATCAGCCTACTTGTTCATATTTTGGTTCGAATGATTATTGCAATGGAATGATTATTCTGAATAGCACAAACATCGTCCATAGGTAGATATTAAAATAACTATGGACGATGGCACAGACCAAGTACGTTTATGTTCCTATTTAACCTAGAACCTACAGGATATAATTTATCATTCCACATTATTTTTAATGTTATTTTTGTTAATTTGTTTTGTTATTTGAAGAATAATAATTGGATTGTTCGGTATTTCCTTTCAAAAAATTACTTTCTATTATATCATTAGAAAGGAATGGTTATGCTGAATAGTACAGGCAAGAAAAAGTTGTATGTTCCTATTTAAGTTATGGACCTACAGAGTATTGTTTTTTTCCCAATTTTTCCAATATTTTTTTTGGCAGCTTTTTATAACGCCGACGAATGAAAATAAAATATCACAGTAGTAGCAACTGTTATCAAGTGACGTATGGTTTCCATAGCCAACTTTTCAATTTTTGGCTTTCATTTTGCTTCCACGGCCTACTCGGTGAATTTCAATAATAATTTTTTTCTGATCTAGTTTCTGGTTAGATACCAACTTGTGATATGTCATTAGAAAGGGAATTGAATGCTGAATAAAGAGAAAAGAAAAAATAATAGGGTTTCCATTTAAAATAAGAAAGTTGATGTTACTTCCGGTCAGACCGGAAGTTAACTTCGACATGTCAATATGCTCAAATTCTAGCTCTTATGTCATTATATCGACGCTCCAAATTTCACAAACCTACTTCATACAATAACTGAGATATTCCGTAGGCAATACTTCCGTAGCCACCCGGTATACTGCCACTATTTGACTTCCATCTTTGGATACAAACATTTATGGATTAGCTGAGGACTGTTGCAGTGGAATTTTTTCTAGAACTGATACTAATTTTTGATTCCATTGACGAGGTGATTGTTTGAGTCCATATATACTTTTTTTAGAAGACATACTTTTTCTCCTTCAGAAGTTATACCTTCTGGAATCTATTCTATTTCTCCATGTAAAAAGGCTGTTTTTATGTCGAGTTGGCTGGCAATAAAATTGTAATAAATACAATGAGCTATGAGTAATCTTATTGTGTCATAGCGAACTACAGGAGAGAATGTCTCATCAAAGTCTAAGCCAGGTACTTGACTGAAACCTTGTGCTACCAGCCTGGCTTTGTATTTGCCAACTTTTTCTTCACTCGACAGTTTTCTTTTGAAAATCCACCTACACCCAACGACTCGTGCAGTGGAAGGCTTTTCGACTATTTCCCATACCTCAATATAGAGTTGTGTTCTTCATTGATAGCTGCTATCCATTTTATCGATTCTGGACTAGATATAGCTTCATTATAAGTATGTGGTTCATCGAATGCTAAATTACAGATATCGCCATAACCTTTTGGAGGAGTGTGGTGCCTTAAACTACGCCTCAGAGGTAATGGCTCAGCATCACATTGTTCTGACGTAGAAGTTTGAGATTCAACATTTTCTCTTCTTATATCAGATAATTCATCTTCATTTTCTTCTGAAACAGTTTCATCCTGATCTTCTTTGTATTTATCAATAGGCTGCAGTATGATGGCGTCATTTTCTTCTCGAGGAAACTTATAATCTTTCGAAATTACTACTTATTTTCCTGTCCAGAATCGGTACCATCCATCTTTTTCGCAGTATCCTACGAATTTGACTTCCTTTGCTCTTGGAATGAATTTACTTCCTGGTTTTCTATCGTCTTCTGGGATATGAATGTAAGCTTTCAGACCAAAATATTTCAAATGAGAAATTGCAGGCTTTTCTCCAAAAATTAATTCGAAGGGAGTTTTTCAACAATGTGGTAAACGGTTTTTTGTGTAAACAGAATTGGCAATTGCTTCAGCCCATAGTATCTGTGGTGATTCTGAATCAATCAAACATGTTCTGGACATTGTCGTTATAGTACGATTGAAACGTTCTGCAAGTCCATTAGTTCCATGAATTCGTGAGATTGAATTTTCGACTTTTATTCCAAGTGATGTGAAGAAATTGTGTAACGAATGCGATGTATACTCTCCCCCATTATCACTTTTGAAAACTTTAACTTTTTTTCTGTTTGTAGTTCCATTCTTGTGATATATTCTTTCACAGCATTTTCTACCTCATTTTTGTGAGAAATGAACTTAACTTCACTGTAGCGGGAGAATTCATCAATAAACGATACATAATACTACTTTCCTTCAGCAGATTTTGTAGAAAACGGTCCAGCAACGTCAGAATGAACTTTTTCTAAAATACCAGAGCAGGGATTTCCTTGTTGTCTGGATATTTTTCTGGTCATCTTCGAAATTTCACAGGCTTCACAATCGATGTTTCTTCTTTCTTTGGGTAATACATGAGGATCAGCAACAACTTTTTGGATATCATCGAAGAAACTGATTGGTGCATGCCCCAGCCTTCTGTGCCATGTTGCAATTCCCACTTTACAAGTATCTGCTTGAATTTCTTGTAAGACTTGTTCATTCTTTTCCGATATCACCCATCCAACTAATTTTTCGTTCTTCCAGAGGGTTATTTGATTTTTATTGCCTTTCATAGTGATTCCTTTGGTTTTCATTTTCTCCCATGATAATAAGGAACATTTCAAATCAGGGGAATATAAAACATCGTGAAGAATAATGCTTTTTGATTTTCCAGCAGGTAATAGAGCTTTCAATTCAATTTCTCCAATATGGGTTGCCCTTATCTTCTTATCATTTTCTAGCCGGATTGATCCATCAAACGATCGAATATTATGAAATAATGATTTATTGCCAGTCATGTGAGAAGTAGCTCCAGTATCGAAGATCCAATTTTTTCCGTAATTCGTGAAAGTTGCTGGATAGACTACATCTTCATTGTCGGAGTCATGGGAAACATTAACATTATTATTATTATTTTTTATGGAATGTCACTTGAACCATTTTCCTCTTTCTTTACAGAATGAACATTCCAAGTTATTTTTATATTTTCTTCTATTTTGGCTACTTATATAAGCTTGATTTTCTTATCTTGGAGATGCTGTGACCACAGATAATTCTAAAAGACGTGAGCATACATCATCATAAGTGCGGTTTTACTTTGTTTTCAAGTTATCAACTATATTGTCTAGTTCTTCTGGTAGAGTTGTCAAAAACAGTGATCCTTTTGCTTTTGTTGACATAGCTAGTGGTCTCAGTGCCGATTCAAGTGTATTGGCCTCCTCATCCGGTTTTTCAGCTGTTCTTTCGATCAGTCTTGACCATAACTCATTATATTTTGATATATGCTCTGGAATATTGAATCTCGACTCGCATTTGATTCCCACTACAGATTTGACGGGGGCATGTAGAGAATACTCATTTTGTTTGTCAAAAATATCATTCAGTGCTTTCCACTTATGTGCTTCATTATAACAGGTTATCTGGGGAACGATATCAGAATCCACATTAACAGGATGAAGGCTCTGGCTAGAGAATGTCGATATCGAAAATTTTCACAATCATAATATTCGTCTTTCTTTGGAATATCACTGGCGTTTTGATCCAAGCTCGGGTCTTTTTCTTCACCGGTCACTATTTTGTATAAATTATTGAGATCCATATAAGCATAAACCATCATTTTCCAAGAATGAAAATTGGATTTACCATGTAGTTTATCAAATTTAGGAAACTTTTCTATTTTTCTCTTGACTTTGACAGGTTATTTGAATTTTTTTGATATAGGCAGACTTAGGTCAATCCAGGTATTTTTCTCGCTATACTTTTTCTTCAAAAACGTAGATCTGGGCCCATAACCTTTTGAAACTACTTTATTATGTTCAAAATATTGAGAAAAACTCAGAAATAATTTCAGTTTGAAATAACTTTTTCGAACTGTTTATTTTTCAACTATAACAACCATCTCAAAAGAAAAAACAAAATAAAATATGAATAACAATATACAGTATGTAATCAACACTGGTTAACTATATTCAAACAATCATCCCTTGATAAAACTTTAGATTTCTTTCCTCAGTATACGACGCTTTGGTTTTCAATGAGCGGGACCAATTTTGAAAACTTCCTTATATCAATATTTTCCTCAACATTCAATGTACTTTTCAACATTGAGTAGACACTCCATAACGTGGGAGGTTTTATTATTATTGATTTTTCCTCAAAATAGCATGCAAGCACATTTTCAGAAACCTTTTTTGAATGTCTCTTGTCACACCATTCACGAAATTGGTCATATATTTTATCATATACTATAACTTGGCTTGGCCGGTAACATATTAGATACTATTGTATTTACTTTTAATATATTTCAGACGATGTAAATTCATATTCACAGTTGTACAAAATCTGTTGTTTGTATTTCGTGTATGAAATTCGTGTTTTCGTGGCACTTTCGAGAGAATTTTTGACCTCGACCAGCGGTGTCGGCCAAAAATTAACTCTCTCATATGCCATTAAATGAAAAACGCATTTGTTGTTAAAAATTTTTATTTTTTTTTCGTTAACTAGCTGGCATACCTCTATGAACGATAGCCCTCAGAAGTCGAGCTAAGGACTAACGAGGTCTTACCTTTACGTGCGATTCCTAGCACGAGACCAGTGACCATACTGGGAATCGAACCCACGTTCCTCTGATTGATAGACTAGTGCTCTACCATCATGACCACTGCGGCGTAGGATAGATATACGAAATAAGTTTTTCAATTCGAATTACTTTTTAATGAAAAATATCTTGTCTCTAACTGAATTATAAATATGTGAAAACCATTGAACAATTGCTCAATTCTAATAAAATGTCCGTGTTGGGAAAGATTCATTTCACACTCGAACACTTAGAACTAATCTTACAGATATGGTTTATTTATGTGAGGATCCATTTCAACATATATCCCAAAGGAATTTGAAATATTAAGTTGGAACTGTAATTCCATAAATTTACAAGGGGTCGTTATGGATATAATAGCTTTCTATTCTATACAGGCGATTGTTTTTACGAACGGGGACATTATTTCACTTGACAATATTCGAATAATATTTCTGGTTCTATCAAGTTATGTGTAGGTTAGGTTACATTAATTTTTGTAGAAAACACAGTTTTCATTTCCTCTTCATTCAACAGCACAAATATAATGACATTAATCAAATGCCAATACACCAAATTTAAATCTGAATATTTGAATGGAAGATATTGGATATAATTCTAAATGGAATTAAGATGCTTAGAGTTATGCTGTTCCTGATTTCTCCTCACCAAATCTGTGTTGGACGTGGGGAATCGTGAACTTCCGCGAAATATATATTTGGAAATGTATCAAAAGCTACTTTTAATTAAATAGCGTTTTGTCACATTAGATACGACCGAGCAGAATCGTTAATGTTATTAAATATATGGGAACGTTTGACTCTATTGTCAAGAAAATGAAATTATACCTCACCGAATTAAAGATTTCTATCTCATCGTTTTGTCTCCCTTGGATGCTACGCTGTTACTTTTCCTTCACAGGATGGAATTGGAACTCGTCGCAAAATTTACCACATTCGCAAAATTAATACTTGCTTAGTAGAACTCTCGAGATTACCTTGACAAGGCTGATAGAGCCCGTTTATAGCATTTCACAAATGAAAAACAAGATTTATCAACACCTAAATATTTATATTGAATCAATTAACATAATAAACACAATCAATCAAAGATTTAATAAATGGCATTCTGCAATTAATTGTTATCGAAATGAATATAAATGGGGCAAGGAAAATTATTAACATCTCAAGGAGGTGGAAGCATTTAGTTTAAATGACATACAATGAATGCACTGAAAGTTAAATAAGAACATCATAATGATGGATATGAAAGTTGATTGGAATAATCGAGAATATTCAACTTTCCAGAGCAATGAGAAAGATTTTTTAGAGAACTGAATTATTTATACTGAAAAATTAAGTTATTCCTCATTTTGAAATTTGAGTTGAAACCAAAAGCCTTATGAAAAGTTACCCGAATTTACATAGACAATACATAACAAACTGAAAGATCACATCTGGAGGGTCTCAAGTTGAAATTAGGACTTCCAATCATTTCAGGGCACTGTCTGAATTTCAAAGATGAAGGGCGGTTGGACTATTAAGATATCCTGCCTTTCACAAAATTGTAAACATATGGGTCATAAAAGTTTATCTCTGAAATGTCCCTGTTTATGAGATATTAATTTCATACTCCAATACTTGAAAATAATCTCACAAGTGTTTATTTACCGACCATGTATTTCGAGGGATTCTGGAGATCAAGCTGAAAACTGAAACTTTAATTTGGTATTTCCAAGAATGGTTGGTATATACATAGATATAATATTGTTACGAGATTGATAAAAGCCCCCTAGCTGCGCCGCTGAGTCCATTCCGGGGGCGCCTCATCGATAAATCAGTTCCAAGAAGTGTTTATTTGGATGGATCGCTTTCTGTACTGCATGAATAGTCTAGATAACGGAGCTGCCGCGTCATCGCTCAATTCCTGGAAATGTGTAGAAGTTCTCCGTTTTGAGTATTCTTGAAATCATCGCGATTAATCCAGTCTACACGATGAGTACCTATATAAGCGCGAGACATTTGACTAGGAGAAGTTTTTAAAGACGTTTTATGAAGAGAATTATTTATGAAGATTAGAAAGTGATAATAAGCAGAAGTGTTTGGAATATTTGGCTAGTTGTATGGTTGTATAGATAGATCTAAGTGTTTTATTAGTCAGTGAAGTATTGTATGTTTGTTTATAGTGAAGTTAGAAAATAAACAGTTTAGTAGTGTGCTCGGCCTATTATTTAGCAAAACGTAACATTGGTGTCCGAAGCGGTATATTAGTGAAAAACAGAAAAAACCTATTTATAAACTATTTATGGTGAATACGAGGAGTACATCGTACGATACGATGGAGGACATTGTGAAATTTATCCAAAATCAGTTTGCGGATTTGGAAAGAAGGCGCCAGGAGGAAAAACAAGAGGAGAAATAGCGGCGCCAGGAGGAAAAACAAGAAGAGGAAAAGCGTCGCCAGGAGGAAAAACAAGACGAGGAAAAGCGGCGCCAGGAGGAAAAACAAGGAGAGGAAAAACGGCGCCAGGAGGAAAAGAAAGAACGAGAAGATGACATAAGATAAAAGGAAATGAGACGGTTAGATGAAAAACGAGAAGAGGAAATGCGACGGATAGATGAAAAATAAGAACGAGATAAAGAAAAACAAGAACGAGTAGGGGCACTCCAGAAAATTCTCGAAGAACAGAGAAAAGAGAGAGAAGATGAAAAACAAGAACGAGAAAAAGAAAAACAAGAAGGAGAAGAAGCACTCCAGAAAATTCTCGAACAACAAAAGAATGAATTGGAACGAATAGAAAAACAAAGGAAAACAGACTTCCAGAAGGTACTAGAACATCAAGATAAGTTCTTTCAACACATTCTACAGAAAACCGAAGTACAAATGGAGGAACTGAAAGGAAAAATAGAGGAAGACGTCAAGAAAATCGACGATGAGCTTAATAAGAAAGTGGATACAGTGCGAGAGGAGGTGAAAGGACTCGAAAATCAGATAGCACTCCTCAAGAACCAAGATCGTCGAGACAGGGTTGCCACATCAGGAATTTCCGTAAAACCACCGACTTTTGATGGACAGTCCTCTTGGTCCATGTATCGCCGGCAATTTGAAGCTGCAGCAGTGGCAAATGGATGGGGTGAACAAGAAAAAGCTACGGCCCTTATAGTAGCTTTGAGAGGGCCAGCTTTGGGTATGTTACAGACGATACCTATCGAACAGCGAAATAAATATAAAGACCTGATTACTGCATTAGAGTTACGGTATGGCGATCAACATCGAGAACAGCTGTATCGGGCTCAAATGACAACGCGCACTCAGAAATCAGGTGAGAGTCTGCAGGAATTTGAATCGAATGTGAGACGCCTAATTCAGCTGGCTTACCCAAAAGCACCGGGAGATTTCAAAGAACAGTTAGCGGTGCAGTTATTTATAGATGGACTCAGAGACACCGAAATCCAAAGGACTCTGCGATTGACACACTTTAAGAGGAGTAGCGATGCCTTGGTACGTTCCTTAGAAGTGGAGGCGGCCTTCAACACCTCGAGGCCGAAAGTATGAGCGGTCTATAGAATTCAACGCAGCCCGAGAGCGAAAATGAAGGTCGTTTACCTAGAGAGACTCAAACGGTATAATGGAGACAACGATACATTGTTTGATCGGGACGATCAAAATTGAGAGGGGGATAATGTTACGAGATTGACGAAAGCCCCCTAGCTGTGCCGCTGAGTCCATTCCGCGGGCGCCTCATCGATAAATCAGTTCCAAGAAGTGTTTATTTGGAGTTAGTCTATTTGGCTAGTTGTATGGTTGTATATATAGATCTAAGTGTTTTATTAGTCAGTGAAGTGTTGTATGTTTGTTTATAGTGAAGTTAGAAAATAAACAGTTTAGTAGTGTGCTCGGCCTATTATTTAGCAAAACGTAACAATATTAACGACCAGAGATAAAATATCCTCTGCGGGTAATAATTTCAAATAAAATTTCTGGTCTTATTAATCTTATCTATGCGTTTGGTTACAATCTATCGAATGAGCTAATATCGTCCAAAAAATAAATTATTTTCAAAAGCAAAATATTATTATTATTATAACTGTGGGGCTTGGGTGGCTACCAGAAGCGTCGGCAGGTGACGGATATCTGGACGACCTGCGGTGCAGACTGTCTATCCACAGGCTCACTGCAGGCCACTACCGAATAACCAATAAGGTGGCGCTGAGCAACCCTCCAATCCAAGGTGTTACGAGACCCGTGCCAGTGGATGCATGGTGGTGGGAGAGCACCGTCTTGAACGGAGCCTCTAGGATACCGGGCGACCTCCTCGAGTACAAGCCTTGCCACGCCGTGCGGGGCTCCGGCGTGGTCGACTCTTGGTTCCCTAGCTATTCGTGGGACCAACAAGAATAAGACTGCTACCCCTATCAAAGTTGCCCAGGTGAACATTCATCACGCTAAGGGGGCATCAGCCGCCTTATCGAGGGTATTCACAGGGACAAACCTGGGAGTTGTGTTGATCCAAGATCCTTGGGTCAACAGAGGGCAGATCAGAGGACTGCCGATCAAAGAAGGTAAGGTGATCTGGGATGTCAGTTGTGATAACCCCAGAGCTTGCATCTTGCTCAGAAATTACATTAATTATGTCTGTCTTTCGGAATTCATGACGAGGGACCTAGTACCGGTTTGGGCCAAAATCCGCACAAGGCACTCACTCCTCGACGTAGTAATAGCCTCAGAATACTTTGCTTTAGATGGGCAAGCACCACCAAAAGAAGTAAAGAGGCTATGCGACTACTGCAGCAGGAGCAATCTACCCTTTCTGCTGGGCTGCGACGCCAACGCGCACAACACCATCTGGGATAGCACAGACACCAATCAAAGAGGTGAGCAATTACTAGAATTCATACTCGCGGCTAACCTAAATGTTCTCAATGTGGGATGTGTCCCCACTTTGTAACTAGGGCTAGGCAAGAAGTATTAGATCTAACGCTCGGCAGCCCGAGCATTAGTAGAATGGTAAGGAACTGGAGGGTCTCAGACGAACCCTCTCTTTCCGATCATCGAATCATCATGTTCAACGTAGAAGGGCTTGTGACACAAACAACCTTGACCAGAAATCCTAGGAACACAGATTGGTAAAAATACACCACCAGTCTAAAATGCAACCTAGAACAGATCAAGTTCAACGGCAACAGTCACGTCGAATTTAAGCAGACCCTAGAGACGGTTAACGTGGTAATTATGGATGCATACGACCAGCTGCTACAGAAAAGAAAAGAAGTCACACAGTGGTACCATTTGGTGGTACGTACACCTGTCAAATCTGAGATCCGAAGTCTGTAGGCTATTAACAAAGCCAAGCGGGACGGAGATTGGCAGAAATACACCGAAAGGCTGACAAATTACAATAAAAAAATAAGGAAAGCCAAGAGGAACAGCTTCAGGAGCTTTTGTGAGACGATCACATCAAGCCCCGCAGCAGCCAGATTGTATAAAACTATGGCGAGAGGCAGAGAGCAAGGACCAATGTCACTCAGAAGAACAGATGGTAGCTACACAGAGGATGAAGAGCAACGAGCTCTCCTCCTACTGGAGACGCACTTTCCAGGTAGCATACCATTTGAACCCGACAGATCACTGGAAAAACCAGGTAGAGCCAGACGAGAAGATTGGGAGGTAGCGAAAACCATATGCACTCCCCAAAGAGTAAAATGGGCAACCATTCAAGTCACACGGAATTGACGGTATATTTCCGGCCCTTTTACAAAAAGGGTAAACGGAATTACTACCATTTATTATTAAAGCAACAAGATTCAGTCTGGCGCTCGGGTACATACCGAGCAACTGGAGGAGAGCACGGGTAACCTTCATTCCGAAAGAAGGACCCTACCCTCCCGAAGTCATTCAGACCAATCTGACTCTCATCCTTCTTACTGAAGATACTGGAGAAGATGGTAGATAACTACATTAGAACCGAGAGACTGGAGAGGGTGACATAACACCCCGGGCATCATGCATACAGGGTGGGCAGATCAACGGAAACCGCTCTGTACGTGCTTACCGAAAGTATCCAGAGATCACTCGAGCATAAAGAAATGGCCCTATGCGCCTTCTTAGACATAGAGGGAGCATTCGACAACACCTCTCACGAAGCTAAAACGGGCCCTAATGAACAAGGGAGTGGACAGAACCACATCCAGATGGATGTGCTGAAACTAAAGTAGGTGATATCTGCTCTCGGATCAGCACAAACAGGGGATGCCCACATGGAGGGGTACTATCACCTCTGATCTGGGGTCTCGTAGTAGACGAACTACTCGGAATACTAACCAGGAACGGAGTCACTTGCCTTGGATATACTGACGACATACTCATCATGACTAAAGGCAAATTCGAAGGAACCCTCTGCGATCTCATAGAAAGGGAGCTAGAGACTACCAGAAGATGGTGCCTATCTGTGGGGTTGAGAATTAACTCATCAAAAACCACAGTGGTACCATTCACTAGAAGAACAAAGTTTCAGCACCTATGGGCTTTTCGCTTCGGCGGAGCAGACTTCGAATGGAAGTAAGAGGTGAATTATCTAGGGCTTAACCTAGACTCAAAACTACTCTGGAACAGGCACGTAGAAAAGATCGTTAACAAGGCAAAATCATCACTGATGGTGTGCAGGAACATTGCAGGAAAAACGTGGGGCTGTAACCCATCAATACTGCGATATATGAACACCATGATAGTGAGGCCTATGATCACCTACGGAGCGGTAGTGTGACACGGCAGAACCGAACTCGCCATAACAAAGAAAAGCCTGGAGAAAGTGCAAAGTCTTTGTATATTAGGAGCAATGAGGTCGACTCCAACAGCAGCAATAGAGATAATTCTGGACCTCAATCCTCTCCATATCATGGTGAGGAGAACTGCTTGAGGAGCAAACCTCAGGTTGGCTAAGGTCGGGCTCAAAGGGACAGCACACATCGTAAGGGGCTCAACCCCCACCGAAAGTGCACACCTTGCTGATCTCCCAACTGAAGAAATTACTAGGAAATTTAGTTTCGAGAAATTCTTTCGAACGTATTTAAATACCAAGAGTGGATTGAACATAGAATCCATTCGAGCACTGGGAAAGGTTACCATATCATGGTACACGGACGGGTCCAAAACTTCCGACGGAACTGGAGCAGGAGTCTTTGGGCCTCGCACCAAAATTCGAGAAAAGATCGAAAGAGTTTATAAAAAAATCGAAGGCATATAAATAGATAAGTACTAAAAATAATTTGATATTTGATAATGAAAAAGTGGGAATTTATCGCATTTCAATACCTAATGAATGAACTGAAAATGTTACTGAGTGTAATAATAATTTATATGCTCCTATATTCATTCGTTTCCCCAAATACTTTTAATCTTTACTATATATTGGAAAATGATAAATATTTCTTAATTTCAGCCGATCATATTCAATATATCTAACACAAAAACTTCAATTTCAATACGATACCACTTACATTTTAATTCTATCCTTTATAATATATTCCAAACAAAATAAAGTATCGAGAAGTTATTATTATCGTCATAATCGTATTCCCAAAAAGTGAAATCCAATTCGCTTTCCCCTAATCATATCTTTTAATGAATGCAATTTGGATTCAACGCCATGCAGAAAATTTTAATGAATCCGTTTCTTTGAGGCATCTTATTATTCAGACGAAGAACTGGTTGAACATAAACTGAATTTACTCTGAGAAGACGAGTATCTTCATATTAAACTCGACAATTCCTTCGTATAATAGCATTCACTTTTCCAGATAATTGGCAAGGGGATTCAATGGTATTAATGGCAATGGGTATCATTCAAAAATATACCTCAGTAGTTTTTCATATTCACAGATTTCATCATGAATGAATGAAAAGGACAGAAGGAGAATAGTTATTTAATCAACTAGTGTGTTAATGTTCGAGATCAATACGAGTTGATTACGATCTTTTTCCGTGGACCTCACTATTGTTCATTGGAAGATATTCATTCAATGGAATTAATAGTAATTACAAACTCTTCCTTTGATTGATGATATTGCAACATTTCTAATGGTAGAATTACAGAAACTGAAAGGAAATACAAAAATAGTCCATCTGTACACTCGCATTTTATGGCTGCGCTACGATATCGAACATTAATGGAAGTCATTAATAGTCGATTTCGAAAAGTCATGCATAAGTGACAAATTGGACATTAATAGGGGTCGGTAATGGTCGATTTCGTTTGCATTGAAGAATAATAAACAGACATGTCATGCCTATTTATATAATAATACATAGTCTTCTGAAAAAATCAGCTTTAAATCCGGAATGCATTGCAAAGTAGTTCTTGTAGAAAACTCTGACAAGTATTAAACAGATATAATTCAACGGTCATAGGGGGTAATAGTTGTTTTCTCTTGAATACTTGCCGACGACCATACCTATTGTATAGGATATCTTGTGGAAGATTCGGATTACGTAATCCACCATTTTTTATAATTTGTTTAATGGTCTTCCGTCAAGTAGTGTCGCCCCTCTTCGTGAAAAATATTTTGAATATTCAAATAATAGCAAGTAACAAGTAAATATTGGTCTCCCAACCGGGACCCGGATTTACTGCTTTCTTGGCAGGTCCCGGAACAGACGTCAAATTTTAATTACTTAGAATCTTTATATACTTTTTGATTTTATTGAAAATATAATGTTCATAAAGTCAGATGTGGAATCATCTGCGACTGAAAGCCAAACTTCAGTCGCCATTTTCCACTGTTTAAGATGACCTCTATTGATATACTGTTTTTCACCATTTAACTGTTGAAGTAAGTATACCGAATACCAACATACCCCAGATTTGGAACGGAAGTAAATTTAAGGAGAAAAGTTGGGTTAAAAAAAATTAAATAATTTCCAGTAGAACAGTATAAAATTCATTACATAGAGAAAAGGTAAAAGTAAATTAAGATTACTTCTTGAATTGTCTGACTGAAGAAATGAGTGTATATATGAAACTTGTTAATACTCTACTCTTCTGGCTCTCTTTCTACCGAAATTGTCTATAATATCGTCAAATTTCAAGCTACTTGCTAAGTCGGGCTCCAATGCCAAGATGCTGGGATCGTTCAACCATACTTGCTTTATTGTTGACGAATTTACACTCTTGATTCTTTTCATGATGCTGAAGCTTCTGTCTCCTTGACTTACTGACACAGGTATGCTAACTGCGATGGATATATTTGGAAAAAGACAATACAGCCAAGAAAGTAGGCCTCCATGGGCTGTTTTTGTCATCCCCAGCTCTCCTCATGCATGGTGTCCTGCCTGCCTATGGTTTCCACCTGCTCTCCTCAATGTGTGGTTGTGTAGTGTGTAGGTGCCTGTCAAGGGAGCGAGTTCCTTCTATCCGCCCCATCAAATTTTGGTAGAGCTGATTCTCAACCGGGCGGAGCGGCGGCCGCTGGTGAATCATCACCGGTTACCAGTTCCGCAACTCCCAATCCGAGGCCCCTCCCTAGCACCCACTGGAGGCAAATTTTCAAGTTCTTGCATCCCTCTGTAATGTGTGACATACCCAGTCGGGGAATATGTGTGTTTTTGACGTCGGTGTACGGTAAGCTAGGGCCCGCGGGTCGCTACTTCCGTTGCAACGCCTGAGCCACCCTTGGGGATTAGTTTCACTTAAGATGTTCTTCACATTAAAGTTGTTAGAAATTGTGAAGTCATGGGTGAATCCAGGCCATCTGCACACTATATCTTGTATTTTCGAAAGATTTCAGCATTATTTCTACCTGGTGATGGAATTTTGATATGCGTACAGTCAATACCCCCTATACATTTGGGAAACCGTGGCAATCTGTAGAATCCTCAAATTGTATTTCTTCTTCAGTATGTGGCGTATTTATGACAGTTCCTGCCAATCTGGCAATTGGCCTAGATACCTTTGATATAGTACGACTTGCAGCTGATTTATCAACTCCCAAAAAGTCTCCCGATACTATTAACATGCTTTCTGTAGCATAAAAGCGTAGGGCTATCAATACCATTTCTTCAGGGCTGAGGGCATGATTCCTTAAAAAATTAAATAAAATTGATGAACAAACCTGTCATGATTATTTTAAGATAGATATGATGATTAGTCCAAGTTAATATATTTATAACTAGAACATAATTTTCAAAAATGGAATCATCACAAAAATATCTGATATATAGTATCAACATAATGCACTTATTTCTAGTAACTTACCAACTAGTTTCATTAGAGATTTCATGAGAAATCATGTTCACTATAATCCTCACAATATGTTTTGGTAATCTGAACCTGAATACAAATTCTCCATGTGCCTTCTCAAAATGATTTTCTCGTAATCTATAAGTACGAGGTGCCCTAATAGGTGCTAGAATATTCACCAATTCAATAATATCTCCATCATCAGTTATGTCATCGTCCATAAACATTTTCATGTGATTTAATTCTGATTTGAGATTATTTTTCCAAACTATTTCATTTAGCAGTTCTGTTATAGGTCAGTCGAAGGTCAATGTCTTGAACCTTTGTCGGTATCTTGATCCAACAATTTTGATGGTTTAGCAAAACCTGGAAATAAACCAGGACACAGAGTAGAGAACTATATAGAGACAACAGAAATAGGCGTTGTCTTTGATCTTCCATTCCGTAATTTACGTGACCTTGAAATACCATGTTGAAAGAATACGGGGTCCTTTCTCTCTAAGCGTTTCCACCAAGTGGAAAATAAAAGGCAAACAACTGTCAGAAAACAACTACTTCCCTGGCTAATACCACGACGAACATTGAACTACAACTACAAGTGAAAATTCGAACTAGTTAGAATTTTTACTCGAAATCCCAGTTAAATACACTTCACGTCACTTCATTCTCATCGACTCGGCCGTTACTTGATAAAGATCTGAAGTTATTGTACAAGCTACAGGGAAAACTCTTCTTGATTTCACTTGGAGAGGCTATTGTGTTAGCGAAACATGTCGTGATTGTTAGAATTAATTTTGTGAAGATCCAATTGATTTTCATTGTTTGTACTGTAGTAAAAGTGCACTTAACTATAATCCACTGATTTATTCAGACTTTTTCAATATAACTTCTAATTTATTCAAAGCAAATACAGTAATTTATGTCACTACTGCTCGTCCAACTCAGTATTATTGTTTATCTACAAACTCAATCGTTCAGCTGTCTGAGTTCCCTTGAACAGTGAGTCCTACTTTGAGCAGCATCACCTCCCTATTTTCTTCTTCAACGACCGATTTCGAAAAAAAATTTGAACCTGAAGAAGTCAATGAAATCCATTTTCAATAATCTCATTGTACTTTAGCACGGAGAGCTATTGTTTGTTTGGAGTTGTTTTTTTTTTTTTTCGTTAACCAGATGTCCAAACTTGTGCGAGCCAAGGATAAACGAGGTTTTACCTTTTAACGTGCGATTCCCAACACTTTCTCAGGCCATCAGAAAATATACTGAAGTCGCTGGGCTTTGAATCCATGACTGGCAGCCAGAATGATTGAAAAGGGGTGATTCTAACTACTCGACTTCCTGGCCTTGTAAACTATGATCAATTGAAAATACAAAAAAATCAATAAGTAAAGTTTGAGATTTTTTTGTGGGAAAACTAGAACACTCTGAAGCACATGTGTTCAAATTTTCAATTCGATGTCATATAAAGGGCTTCATCCAACTTGAAATGCATTTCCTGTCGAAGTTCTAATGGAATATTTTCCAGTCCAGACCGTAATTGATTTTTCAAGAAATTCACAAAAGTTTTTGAATTCACGCTGCCTTCGACAAAAACTGATCCTATAATTTTTTTTCTCACAATTCCACACTACACATTTATTTTCTGGGAATATATTGCCGTTTACATAGTTATTCACCCATTGGGGCATTTTCAGTGCTTCAATAACGGGAAAGTTGAGATGAAACTACTCCATTTATTTGTATTGTTCAGAATGTTTGCTTGGCACTATAGGCAATATTCCAGTCTTCTGATATTTTCTCAATCCTCAAAAGTGTGAAAAATTAAGGAATCAATTACCTCCAATTTTCGATTTTGGTATTCTGATATCGAGAGATCATTTTCTAAGATTCTTTGTTGGATTATGAGTCGTTGAAAATTTTACTTATCCGACTTACCATAGTGTGAATGATGGCATATCGATCTTGATGCCTCCCATTTGATTAAATAGCTGCTTCTCTTGATGACCTGGCTTCATCACCAATGATTTAAATAATCTCTACTATCTCCGAAAGAGTGATCTTTCGTTGCATAGGCATTGCTCCACGAAGAGTTATAACAAAAACATACACATTGAACAACATTCGTTGTCTGTTGTGAATATCGCGGTACTTTCCATAGCTATGATGGTATTCCCTAAAGGCTATCAGCATTTTAGATAGGAGACCCACGTAAGATAGAGTTCGAGAAATATATGTGAAGGGTATACAGAAGACCCGCCACTTACCAATGTTATATCTCTATTTTCATTTTGTCAATTTGTTATGCGAATAAAGATATTCCACATTGTTTTTGATTTATTTCTTGAATTAGCTATGTTATTGTCATCCAGAGATTTTCCATAGTGAAATAACCATCGCTTATAGGCTGATCTTTCCATCTTATATTTTGCAAGAATATCATCACATTTTGTCTCTGTGTATAATTTATACCAGTCCCTTACATACTAAGACTACGATTTCATTTCTTGGTTATTCATCCAGGAGTTTTCACTATTTTCTGTTCTGGTCACTTAGAAGTGAGAGGAAACGCAAAATGATGGAATAGAATTTCAAAAAGGATTTATACCTGTTATATATCACCAGTTGAGTAAACTCGTTTCCACGATTCACTAAATAGAGACTGATACATTTTTTATTTATGTTTCCAATTAAAAATTAAAATTGAAATGGAAGGACATTTCCATCAACAATTGCTTTAACCTCTTTCGTTTATTATTATCAGTATTAAATTGTGCACAACATGACTCCTTCTTTGAGTTGAATCGATAACGGTCCACAAAAAACTACAAAGTACATTAAAATTCGAAAAACCGTTCAGATTGTGATGAAAAGGCAGTGGGTATCTTTTCAGTCATTTGTTAGATTAGAGGCGATATACGCGCTTCTAATTCATATTCAAATGTCTTATCAACAAAAAAGCGGTGTTATGCGCCATGATCACTCCTCGCTTTTTCGATAACAAGCTCCTGGACACATTCTCCCAAAAACACCCTGTATACCAGATTATTTCCGTTTGTTTGTCATCACTATTTTGGAAGATCATACGGTCGATAGTACACATCTCTTCAACAAAAAATCTGCTTTGCCATATCTTTAAATGTTTTTTTTTGTAAATTTAAATATATTTTTCACTTTCAACCACTTACTTTCCTGTTATCTGACAGAAGGTCGGTCTAAAGTGAGTTTTATGAATCACCTCAATATTCAAAGCGTGAAATAGTTTTATGAGTCAATTGGTGCCAAAGAAATGCATTAAATCTCAAACGGAATCCTACGTCTTGTACTCGTAAAGGAGTTGCACGAACTTTGGGGTAACATTCACAATAGAAGAATGTTTTGTTCCCCGTCAAGTCTGAAATACGCAAGTCATTCATCATCAGGGCTTACAACTGTTTCTGGAGGTAGCCGAGCTAGCATCGTATATATAGAGTGATCCATGAGACTAGCAAACCTTGATATCTCCCGATCATAAGAAAAAAAAAAGTGGAAAATATTTTGAAAAATTTTTTAAGATACAATGTTTTGAAATAATTCAGAACTAAACAATTCCTTAAGCATTTGCAAAATGAAATGATAATCAATATTCGAAATGATTCAAGGAACTTCTCAAATAAATAGCAGTGTTTATCTTTCTGTAGATGCAGGAATCACATCAAAATAACCTCGATATGTAAAGTATGCCATTTTCTTCAATCATCTTAAAATATCTTTCCTGGCGTTGAGGATCAAAAAGTAGGATGGAGCTGTTCTCCTCCGGAATACACCGACGCACCGCCCCTGTCTTGAACCTTAATTTTTTCCAATAATTTGAGAAATGTGTCTCCACTTCATCAAAACATCTTTGATGATGGTGACTTCGTTAGCGAAACGTAGGTCGAGTACTAAAGTAATGAAGTGTTGTGGTAAAATGGTCGCACATCTTTCAAATTGACCTTTGTTCGGAATTTCTCCAGTAGGTTTTTACTAAATACCTCGTTAATCCTTGGCTAAGTGTTCTTACCTTTTAACGTGCGATTCCTAGCACATATTGTAGTATGGTTCATAATAGACAGTTTAACATGGAATACTCAATTGTAAATAAATTGTGGGTTATACGGTTGTTGCAAAACACCGTCCAACTCAGTTCACCAAAAGTGAATGATCAAATGTGCTAACTGGGTATAGTTTTCTCAGCAAATCGATGGAAATACCCCTCAAAAATAAAGTATCGATATAAATATCAATATGATAGTTTTTCGTTTCTTTGGAGTTATTATAAATGCTGCAACACAAGCTGTTGGAGGAACATCTACATTGATACAGAAGGTCAGGAAGCGATAAAACTGAAAAAACATGCTCTGAACAGACTGATATACACAAGACAATTGAAAACATTATTGGATTCAAAAACTTCAGAGCTGAATGTAGATACAAACTGGAAAAAATTTAAGAAAACAACGGTATGGAGAGGTGAAGAAAGGATTGAGGAAATCAATACAAGTAACAACATCACACACATAGTAAACGGGGACAAAATCACCTAGAATATTAAAAAAATAGTTAATATACAATAGTTAATTACATACCAAGTATGTTCTAGAGATTATAAACACTGAAACTCGTAAAATTTCAATAATCGAGGACACCAACCATCATTTAAACTTTCCACTAACACCCGATGTCGTTGAAGATGCTCTGAACTATTTAATGACTCCAATCCCGGACGTGATGATAACCCCCATATATTTTTTTGTAAATTACCACACAAGGTTCCAGATATATGAAAGCCAGGGGAGGCTAAATATTTGTTGGAAATAGACAAATATCTGGAAAGATAAATCGATATTTGGAGAGCTTTCAGGCATTCGTGACGAACTCTCAGAATGAGAACGAATAATGCACTATCCGGTCAAAGAATGCAATAGAGAGGCAGACCCCAAAAATCTATACTGAGCATGAATGGTTGCAATTAACGATATAGCTAATAGAATCAAACCCCTAGTCAGAATAGTACTGAATTCTAATGATCTTGTAATTTACACCAAAATCAATATCCAATGTTCAACAGCAAAACTCCTACAAGAGGTCTTAAATAGTTTTCTGCAGCCACAACCAAATGTATGCTTTTTTCACAAAGAAATGAAACAAGTGGAATCTATTCTTCAATATGGGCTGGAAAAAATCCAGAAGTGGATCCTGAAGATAACTTGCTTCAAGAAAATGAGATTTGCATCAGACTTGCTTCACAATCAATTGAAAATCCTGGATATGAGACCTTCATATTTATATTCGAAAATGAATAGGACCTACAAAAGCTGTAACATAACAGAATTACTTGCGCATTCACTTATATTGGTCCCAGACTATTCAACCTTTTACTACACCTTTTTCAAATTTAATTCAGAAAGTGTAACGTGAAATTATGATTAGTAAAATGTAATTCAGAAAATATGACTTGTAATTCAGAATTGATAATTCTAATTTGTAACATGATTGACTTTACTTTTATTGGAACCTAGTTCCTGGACTGAATATAACAACTGAATTTATTACTAGTCAGATTTGACAAGAAATAGAAAGTCAACTAATAAGTAATAACTGTTAAATAAAAGCTTATAAATCACAAATCTATACAGTTATTATCAATCATATAACATGGTGGCAGCTAGTTATTGAACCCAGTAAGCAAGCAAGCAATTTGGAAAATGGCAAATTTGCAAACACCCAAATCGTTCGAGCCAGGTACAGAACCAGCCGCGAATTGGTATAAATGGAAGCAGAAAATAGAATTGTTTTGGGTTGCTGCAGGCTTGGAGAACCAACCAGTTGCAAAACAACGAGCTACATTTCTTCATATACTAGGAGATGATGGTCTAGATGTCTATAATACATTATCATTTACGGAAAAAGATGATGAAAAAACTGTAGAAGTAATATTGGCGAAGCTTTCTGAATATTTTGAACCATATAAAAATGAGACATATCTTCGTTTCTTATTTTTCACATGTAACCAAGAATACCAGAATATAGACCAGTATGTAACCAGTTCAAAAAAAAAGGCAGTGGATTGTGAATTTGGTAGTTTACATGACTCGCTCATCAGAGATAGAATAATATGTGGAATGCTTTCTGATAACCTTAGGAAGAAGTTGTTGGGAGTGAAGAATTTGACACTATCAAAGTGTATAGATATTTGTAGAGCGGATGAAGCATCCAAGAAACAATTTAAAGCAATTTCAGCAGGGACGTCCAGTGAATATAAAATAGATGGGATTACGAAGAAATATGAAGAAATACATAACAAGCAAACAGAAGAAAAAACACGAAAGGAAGGCAGCAAAATGAAAGAGAAAAAACCTACATGTCAGCGTTGTGGAACTTCACATAATTTTGGTAAATGCCCGGCATGGAGAAAGAAATGCACAAATTGCATGAAACTGAATCATTTTTCTTCAAAATGTTTGGCAAGAAGGGTATGTAATATAGAAAATCAGCATGCGTGTGGAGAGCTCTTTGCTTTAGCAGAAGCCTTATTAAAAGCGCAAAAAAATACCAGTACCAAGATAGTCATTCTTACAGATTACCTTAGTGCGATCAAAGTGAACTTGCAAGTATATTCGAAACATCAACTCCTGCAACGCATAAAGAGGGACCCTATAGCAGTATACCGAGAAAACAAAAGTTTAAAAATTGTGTGGATCCATTCATACCCTGAAGACCTTGAAGGCAATGCAAATACTGTACTGCCGTCCTAAGTAAAAGTACCGTATCTGCTATCTGCTATTTTGCTTAGAATTCTGTAGATCCGACCTTCTTACATAGGAAATTCTTGAACTTTCGTATAAACGGTAATATAATTCGTTAACTTTGGCTGTTTAAACCAAGTATACTTCAACTTTGTTTGGTAAAAAGCAAAGTTTATAGGATTTCAATCCTAAATAATCTTATATCACAATATTCATATATTTTGTAGATACGGTACTTTTTCTTAGGGCGGCAGTGTAGCAGAGCAAGCCTGGGTAGACCCCGAAGCCAAAGTCATGCTGGAGATACCTATCAAATAAAGAATGAAAAATATACTCTCCAGAGAGTGGTACAGTAGGTGGCAACATTCCAGTAATAAACTGATGGAATAAACCCAACTATTATCAAAAATAGATTAAAAGGTGTAAGCAGAAAAAAACAAGTTAGTATTTCGAGACTACGTTCTGGTATAGCACGACAAAAGGTATCGCATGGACTATCGAACGATGTTCAGAAATATCTTCAAGGAAATAATAAAATTTCTCAAGTCAATTAATATCCTGAACAAGATCTAGAAACTGTTAACTCTGATGTGTAATGTGGTAATAAAAAAAGATATCAAATAAATACTACCACAATTTCTTACCTGAAACAGCAATGCGATACTTCCATTGATTCGATCAGTCAATCCCATTTATTCATTGTATTTGACTTTTAGATATTTAATTATGGTACTTGCATATTCTTCTCTGTCGCCTAGTAATAGCGACGATATGAGTTATTTATTCTAAGTAATTCAATCTATCTAATGTATTTTTTTTCAGGATTAGTTCGTGTGAGGCATCATCAACGAAGTCAAAGTAAGTTGTTTGAAACATACTGTATTAACTGTAGTGTTATAATAATCAATTTTGTTACCAATATCAAAGGTCATCAACGTGATGAGACGATTATTCATTTATATACTCTATTGTTTCGGTGGTTGGTGGATCAGCGGTCTAATGCACAGGCCGTTCGAAACTCCAGCATAGCGATAGTCGGTTCGAATCCGATGTAGGTACGAGAATTTCTCTCAACTACTTTATATCGGATCGATAGGCGGCCGCATGCCTTGTTGAAAAGCAAGTGTATTGTGAGTTGTCTAGATGCCAATCTCCTCTAGTGCTAGCTTGGAGTGCACACCGACCACCCGAGGTGGTGCTGTAGGTTTTTCGGGTTTTCCTACAGCTGAAAAGTGAATACATCAGTAAGTCGCCCCGGAGCGCCACGTCAAATAATAATAATAGCCGTCCTCTACCCGCACAGGCTATGCCTTTGGGTACACTCAACAAGTGTTTATGAGGGAGTATTATTATTATTATTATTATTGTAGCCCAGAAAAACGCTAAAATTTCAAAGAAATGTTGACTAGTCCACATGCTCTTGATCAGTGAACAGCAAAAGACATATTCGTACGTGAGAAGTTGAGTGACTGAAAGGATCAAAAAAATTCAAAAAAGGGAGATTTGCGTTGGGAATAACCTGAAGGATCATAAGTTCTAAAACGTTATTTTTGATAATATGGGAAAATCTAGTGGAAAAACTTAAAAATAATTACATCAACTGTTGTTTAAAAATGAAATATAGTGATCAAAACAATCGAAATATACTTTCATCATAACTCAAGAAATTTCAACAAATTCGATTAAAGTTATTTTATTGGTATTTGAAACATAAATTGAAAAATAATGATATTGGTTTTTTCATGTTAAACGAAAACTATACGTAGAAAAATTCTATATTTTCTACAAAAGTTCATATGATATATCCTCTCTAAAATGAAAAGAAATCAGAAATATCAACTGATCGGTTTTCTTAATTTTTCTGTAATTTTTCCTAATATTAATCTCGTGTCTACTTGAGTCACACTGTATAAAATTCATAATTTACTTTCTGTCGAGTAGCCAGATGGTACTGAATTTACAGTTCGATTATTATATTTTTACCAGTGCATCATCAATATGATATGCATATGAAATAAGTCCAGACGTTTATGCCAAATGACGTCTAAATGTAGAATGCCGTGGCTACTATCCCGATAAAATTACAACGTGTAGGTAATAAGATATGATAATGAATTACTGAATTAACATTTCCAAATTCATGGAAATGGCGAACCACCGACAATGAGAGTGTTTTTTTAGTTCCAACAGAATACCGTGTGACACACTCAGGGGTACACCCCCCTTTTCTCCTGTCCTTTTTTCCTTTATTTTCCAAATATGTCAAAAAGTGCCGTCCAGTGAGCATATTCAATGTTCCAAATTTAAAAAAATATTGCTGAAGATACAAAGGCGAAAAGGAATGAATCTTTAAAATTGTTTTTTCCGTTAATCAGCTGTCTTACCTTTTAACGTGCGATTCCTAGCATACGGTGTTTTCCAATTATTACGAATCCAGTGACACCAGGTTTGTGATAGGATTATAAAACATGGAGGCAGTGAGTTTACTAGAAACTTTTGACCTCCCTACTGTATTCAAATTTCAGTCACACTCATAGAAGGAAGTTGTTTTATCCATACCTCCGCAGCCGTTTGACACAATTCCATCACATCCTAATTTTATCCACAGTAATGCAAGTTATCTAGGTGATAGTTAACGAAAAAAGTTGTTCAAGAAACTATGTTGGAGAGCAATATTTTCAAAACCTTTGCATACGGGGATATCAAAAAATGAGTTTCCATTCAAACATGGCAGAGTTTTATGACGACACATTCTAATGTTTCACTAAACATTTAATAACATATGTCTTTTTTTAGCCATGATTATTCATTATGTATACACCTACACGCCTGCACTGCTTTTAGTCGGCTATATTTTCATATTTCAGTACTTTAGAATTTTAAATATTTTGTAGTATATTTAATCACTTTCTGATTCAGAACTGTCACCAATGTTTATAATAATGGGTTCAATAACCATATCACAAAGGGGCTTTTCTCGTTCATACCATTTTTCAATGAGCGATTCGGTGTATTTTACACATTTTGCCCAGGATTCAGTGTTGCACTTCTCCAATGCTTCATTCCACATACCCAATACTTTTTCATCACTGTATTCATCTCTGCCAATATGATTGTTGTAGTATGTCTTAGAATTAGCCCAAATTTATTCAATAGTATTAAAGTCTGGGTGATAAGGTGGTAATCTTAATACTTCATGCCCATGTTCTCGTACCAGTTCATCTATAATAAATGTTTTTCTTTCGCCTCATCTTAGCCAATTGCAATAACTCTGGTTTTTTTAATTCCTCATCAAAATCAATATTATTTTCCTGTAGCCAACAAACAATTTCCGATTTTCTTGAAGAAGTGGTAGGCTGTTTATTTAAAATTTCACTGTGGTATGGTGCATTGTACATTATTATCAAAGATGACTCTTCCAAACTGGGAATTAACTGTGAAGTGATCCACTTGGTGAAAATTGTACTATTCATGTCTTCATGATAATATAGAGTCAATGATTTCGAACAGAACAATAAACTGGCTTCTGGAACAAACCCTTTCGCAGAGCCAGCATGCACAACAATAAATCGTTTATCATCATATTCTTCGGGTTTGCGTACACTTTTGACTACATCATCCTGCCAAGACTTGGTTTTATTTCCTCTAGAATAAATCCGCGTTTCATCTAAAAAAAACACTTCTCGTGGATATAAACTTTTTCGGTTTTCTTCGTATTTACGTAAAAAATATGCTCTTTGTGAAACAATTTGAGTCTTTTCAATCAAAGCTCTTCGATTATCATCTTTTTTAAATTTAAATCCCAGATCTTTCAGTAAAACATTCAGTTCATCGTTCAAGGATTGAAGGGTAACATGTTTTCCTGGAAAAAAAAAATTCAAATAAATATAGGTACATGTCAAAATTCATACAATAGGACTGATATTATAACTGCATTTCAAAAACGAGATACAAATGAAGTTTCAAATTAAAAAGAAAACTAGATATGACAATTAAGTTTGACTTTTCAACTAATATACATAAATCCAATGATTTTCCTGATGAAGTTGTGATTGATGAAAATGGAGCGGTTACATTTGTTCAGAAATTTTTCTCACTAGTCAGTGTCACGTCCATCGAATGAACAATCAATATTATATTCATTTCCCTCACCAAGTAATAAGGATGTATACTCACTTTTTTCATACATATCGAACAAAGTATTTCGTACGGCCATTTTCTGTCCTTCAGATAAATCAGCTGTTTTCTTTTTGAGACGACGTCTACTTTTTCCTGGAGTTGATGGAATGGGGTTATTTTCGTTTCTTATTTTGATGTTGTACACCGTTTTTCAAGATATTTTAAGTGCATCTGCAACTCTCTAAAATACAGTAAAGAAAAGTTATGACATTTCTTTTGTGGTTTTAATTGTTACCTATTGAACAGATGAAAGTGGCAAAAAAGGTCCACCATTCGCTCTTTCCCTTTCAAAATATTCGCACAAGTTCAACACAAATTGTTGTGCTTGTGAGTGTAGAATAGTTCCAGGCATAATCTAAAAAAGAATTAAAATATATTATGAATGTTTTTGACCTGTATTTATAGATTTGGGTAAGGTTTTTTTCTCTCAATAGGGTTTCCACACGATGAATAATGGTTGTGTTAATATCCCGGTAGTACGGAATTATAGTCACAAATGTCAATTGTGAGGTTAAAAATTTTGAAGATTATTTGTGAATAAAACCCATTGTATTGTACTTACTTTGAAAGTAGTGATTCCAAGAGACGTTTAGCTTTGAAAAAACTGTTTTTATAATGTATTCGACTGCAAAACAAAGTAAAACTGGCGACAAACAATAACCCAATGACAGAAAACAATGACGCAATTGATGGTACAGGCTAGCCAATACAATGTTTGGCAAGTTTAGTTGAAATGTAAAAGACTGTCGGTTTTATGCCTATCTCTTTTCACTGTTTTGAGTTGTGATCGATCGTCACAATACCATAATTCTTAGCTTAGAAAACAAATGTTAACGAACTCTGATTCGCTCCTAGCCGTTGTTAGAAAGAGATGTTCGATAGGGGGTGTGTGATTTCTTCGATCATAAATTGATGACGCATGGGTAAAGATATAATAATCGAACTGTATCAAGTCATATAATTCAAAGAATACATAACAGAGACACGTATACTCAATCTCCTTTCTGTATATATAAAAAATACATGTTTTTTGAACTCAGTCGATCTTATCGGAGATATCCAACACAGAAATTTCAATTTTCGTACGATCCAACTTATGACTTTGATGTTTCATTCTGAAATAATTTTCATTTTCCGTAACTCAGATAACATACTGTGTGTAATACTGTGGAGTAGATATAAATCCTACTAATAATTTTGTGATATTACCGCACCCATAAAGTTGAGTTAATAATGGCCTGAAAGCGACATTTCACAACGTCAACACTCTGTATGTATGCGTGCTCCTTTGTCAAATTGATGCCTCTTTATAAAATCTCATGTTTGAGAATTGTAACCATCAGTCAATACCGATATTTCAACTTACTATTGGTGTTGCATGTCTCAAATATTTCTGCTTGAATTATATTCATAAAGTTTTTATGATGGCATTTGTGACGGGTTTGTTTTTCGGAAGATTTTCTTCCATTCAGCAATAACTTGACAATACCGAAAAATTTTCGGAAAAAAAATATATTGCCGTACATTAAACATTTTGCTCAGTTAAATGGTGGAAAAATGTGCAGGGTGGTCTATCGAAAAAATTGATGCTTTGTGTTGCTCCGAATTCAAGAGACTCTGAATATTTCAAAATCTTTTCATAATAAACAAAAAAATTAACCATATAACTTTTACCTGAATCACTTTTTCATAATTCTCATGATAGACGAGATACCCTACTTCCTCACACTAATGGGCCACCCTATAGGTATCTATTTGTTCATAACATAATTATAAGAACAAATGTGTTGAATCAGCAAATCCTCCTATAAATTTTCAATCTGAATATTTGAATAATGGGCAATGCCACTATATTTTGATTTCGTCATGACTGTAAAGCTTTTCCAAAAATAAGAGATACATATTTTGTATTTTATCATTTATTTCATGATCTTTGTTAAAGAAGCGAAAAATCAAATTGTGATGTCATATGTAAGTAATATGTAGTATGTATGTCATATGTAGTAAAACCACATTTGGCAACGTCGCATGCCAAAAATATGTATTCCATCAGTTTTGACACCATAACAACTCATTCTCCGTGCTCGCTGACGAGTGACACTAACACACTCGCCTGTGTTACTTCACTCTGACAGCTGTCCAAATCAAAAGATTAATTATGTTATGCGCGTGCGCGAACTAACCCGAACCGCAAATTTAGTAGGCACCGTTGCCATATTTACTTTGTGGTCAAATTACGTCACATTCAGTGAAAATTGTTCATTGTATATAATGAAGCAACGCCTGAAGGAAATAATTCAGTGGTGTGATTATTTTAATGTCTTCTTCCAATATATTCAATTTCCAAAAAACGTTTATCAAACGTGGCATTCCCCATTGACTAAAATATGAGTCGCGAAAATAATTTAAAAAGTTTCTTTACTTATATTGACAGCATGGAGAGTCTTACAAAGAAAATTCATTTTGAGAATTATGCTCTGAAGTTATCGCAATGATATTTTCAAATTTTGTTCTACATAAATCAGCATTTTCAATAGACGTTCAAAGTTACACGCAAAAATTAAAGTCTCACCCAAATGGTAATTTTTTTTGTAGTAAGAAGGTAGTATGAATGAAATTGTGCGCAATTTCACAATTGTTTCCTCACCCGACATTCAAATGTGTCGTTCTGGCACGAGAGACTAATAAATAATTCATAAGCAGTAAAGAACTGATGCAAAAGAGCTCTTCAGTTTGCCCTCCCTCCATTCATTAGGCCATTTTAATGATATACAGTCACCTCTGGATTCTCTACTTTTCCCCCTTTATGCAGAAACACATAACGAGAAATTTGTCAAAAAATAGTGCACTAGTATAAATGTATCTACAGTGCACGCTATAATTAAATATTAAAGAAAAGTTTGTTATCAGAGTATTGAGTGATCACTCTTGCATGTTTAATAACCTGAACCTGAACATCGATTTTGACACAAGTCTCGTGATGTATGGCAGCAAATTGAAAAAATCGACCATTAGTCACACAAAAAATTGTTTTTTAATGCTCCAATAATTTTTTTATTGATTCATACTTCATGGCGAACAGTATACTTCAATGGATTTTGAGTAAAATCTTCTCTAATTCATCATTAAAAATTTGAAATGTACAGGGTAAACCGTTTATGATTACATTTCGATCCCACAACACTGAAGAGAAACTTTATCATCAGTTTTTTGTAGACGGAAATTCTGAGGCCTAAGTGTTTTCATTCCGTTGATTTCTCTCCTTTATTTCTGAGCTTTATCCATCATCACAACATGACATAGGAAGTGAGCATATTCAAACCGAGTACAGATGGCGCTCAATGTATCTACCCTTACTTGCTTTAAATCGACATCCACACATATTTGGGTGTTTATTATGCTGATATTTTTTATTTCCAATCCAAAATTTATTTTAGGTCTAGTTTATAGGAGGTGTTTCAAAATTGAGTATCAAGATTCCAAGAGCATATTTCTCAGGGCAAAATAAGGCTTTTTCTCCTATAAACATGTGTCCACATTCCAATATGAATAGTGCAGTTATCGTAAGAATATTATTGTTTTTGAAGTAGTTTATACTCTTGAATAAATTTGGAATGCTTCCCAAAAACGGTATTTCGTAACGTAACTGGGAGTCAATGAGTGCCTAATAATCCTTTTTGCGGCTATACTGAACCCTAATTCGTTGAAAATTACTCTTACGCATAACATCCTGAGGAGATTTCACATGATCTTCAATTCTTCTCAATGAACTGTCAAATTGAAAGATACGGTGTTTGAATCACGCCAGTTTCAAAATTTTTTTAATCGGCTAATATTACGTTGTGCAGGTGTTTTTATTAACCCATTAAGGACGAATTTATTTTAGTTTAGACTTTTGAAATAGTACATTTTCAAACTGTATTTTCAGAACAAAACAAATAGATTTGCTCAAAGAAACATAGTGAAATTTATCTTACTTTCTTCAAAAATTAGCGTTGCCATATGGCAACGCGAGTAACTTACACTGCTGTTTCATAAAAAAACTTTTTAATTGATTCAAAAGAAAACTACTTTCGTGCATGGTATTCAACATTCCATGACAAACAAACTCCCACGATACATTTGATGCATTTTGTGCGCATAACTGATTTGCAATTGTCGCCATTACATCTTATTTTTTTTTTCTTCTGGTGTGAGCAGGTGCCCTTTGATTATCATATCACACATCATCACCAACACGGCTGAAAGATCTGCTCGATTTACTTGCAGATGGTCTACCTTTTCCTTTCGGTGGATTCTTGTACTTGTTAAGGTACGTTTTAACAATTTCTTGGTGAAAGTCTAGTTGAGTTATTTTGTTGCCAGACTGTTTGTAGAGGACCCAGGCATTTTGAATTGTGGCATCAAGTAGCCATGTAAAAAGACACCACCACCATTTTTTTCCACGTAGACTAATCCTCCAGCGTGCAATATTTTCATCCATCAGATCGGTGCCACCCATGGATGCATTATATTTGGAAATCAAGTTCGGTCTTGTTACTTGAACAATTTTTTTCTCCTTTGCTGAGTATCGTTGGACATTAGCAGGGGCTACCCCATATTTGGTCGAAGCTGCTGAAACTACATTATTGTCAGTCCAACGCGTTAGTAAAATTCCGTTCGTTCTATCTAAACAAGAATCGAAGTCACCAAGTTGTTTCTTACTCATATCCTTTTTGGATACTAACGGGCAATTTTTAGGGATTCGGTTGTCGCGAATGGTTCCTGTGGATGAGAAACCTCGTGATTTCAGATGACTAAGAAGGTGAAAACTTGTAAATGAATTGTCTATGAATAGGTTGTATCGATATTTTCTTTTCTTCTGGTAACTCATCCAAAAGCATCAGCAATGGAGCAGTAGATTTTCCGAACACAGTTTGGTATTCTTCGTTCACGCGCCTATCTTTACATTGATCTTTACAAGATATCCGTATTTAGTGTTCAGCGACCATATCTTGTATCCGAATCTGATCGGTTTGCCTCGGATAAATTGCTTGCATTAGTGCTATCCAAAGTATTTGACCATACACTCAGCGTAATTCAAATCTTTTTCCGGAACAAAAAAATCAGAAATTTTTGCCGTAGTAGATCACTTAGAGGTCGCAGCTTATAAAATTTGTCATTTCGATCTAGTGCATTATTATCTGCGAAGTGTAGATACCGCCAAATCGTAAAAAATCAGTCTCTCCTCATTACATCCTTCACTAGTTGGTTACCAAGATCTGCATCAGTGTTCTAGTAACTTTTTTTTTCCTGGTAATTGACAATATCCCGATAAAATCAGAATAGCAGTGAAACATTTCATTCATCCAAAGTAATTTGAGGACATAACAAGTTTTTAAATTGCGCGTTCTTGTTTGATTCTTCTACCAGTGAAGAAAGTACGTCATGGTCTATGAATAACTCGAACATTTCTGTTGGGGTTAAAGTTTTGAAACTTTCATAATCTGAACGACAGTAATTTTGTGAACTTTCTACCAGATAGCCTTTGATCTATTCAATGTCCTCATAACTAACTCTGTTTACATGTTCCGATTCTGGTTCAACTAATGCATCATCTTCACCATGTAAAACAATTTGAGCTGGAGCATTCAATTGATTCCGAGATACATTATCAACGAATCCGCCTTCATCCTCCTCACCGGAATTCACATCTGTGATTGCACCCTCATTCGGAGGCTCAATATAAATTTGATCGACATCGAAATTATCATTATAAGCAATCTGAAGAGCTTCTTCGAGAGTCAGGCCACCGCTAGAAAAAAAAACGAAATGTTAAAAAGTAGTCTACCGAAAGGACTCGTGTTGCCACATGCGAGCACAGAGAAAAAGATTTCTTTGAATTTAACAAATCTTGTTAAATTCAAAGAAATCTGTAGTTTGAATAGGTCCAACAAACAAACTTGGTTGATTTAAAGTTTCCATTTTTTTGAAATTTCAAATAATTTATTGTTTTATTTTCAAGTAATTTCTTCAAAATGTTATATTTTATTATTTGAAACGAAGTGTAGGTATATTTCTTTGGATCAAAAATATTTTTTTCAATTTATTAATAGAATTATTTGTGGTGAATAAATGTAATTTGAATTAAAGAAATCACAGCTTGAGACAAAAATAAAATTGTTTGGAAGAAACAAATAGGTATTTGTGAGAAACAACTATTTTGGTTCTTGGGGAGAACGGATATTTACTTCAAAAGAAAGAAAAAATCACCTCAAATAAGGGATATCCTTCGAATGAAATTGAAATTTATTGTAATAGAAGAAATAGAATCTTCATCTGAAGAAATCAATTTCTTATAGAAACATATTCTCTTCTTCATGGTATATATAGATTTGTTCATGTGGACACAATATTATCCGTTTCTCTCAAATCACCAATTTTTTATATTCGAATTATAGGGATATAGAAAGTCATTGTGAAATATTTTGGAGAAAAACAAATGCAATTATTACTTTCATGAAATATTCTACATATCTTCTGTTAAATTACACAATTTTATACTACTTTCTTGGGTTATTTCAATATGAATGAAGAGGTATCAGAAATTAATAACATAGAACTATAATAAACTTTATTGAATAAAATAAACATGATACTCATTGAATTAAACGTGCGGGAATAGCAAGCTTTGAGGTAATAGATAATGGATACATTGGTGCACAATCTTAAAATGCTGTGTAACCAAAGCTAAATAAAATAAAAAATCAAATTATCAGTCTTTCAAAAAATACCCTATGAAATAAATACAATCTATTAAAATATTAATTTGAAAATAAATTCCTGAGTTATTTCATCTATTCACAACTTAATGCTCATATTCCAAATTGGCCAATTTTATTTTGAAGAGTTTTCTGTCCCCGAGGGTAGACATCAGTTCCTTGAGGTCCTCATCAGTCAATGTTTGACAAATTTCAATTGAGTCGATTTTTTGGTCTGAAAAATTAAACAAAATTTCAACATTTCTGTACCGGGTGACACGGAGGTTTTGGCAAACCTTTTAATTTCATTCAAGGGTGGAATTTAATGAAATTTAGGGTTCATGTGGGCCTACTCGACTATGCGGCCTCCTCATCATTGATGAAATTTTTTGTAGGCAAATATTTTTGAATTGAATGTTTTACTGGTTTCTGGAAATTCAGTTTTTAATAAAACTTTCCTTTGGAGGTTTTACCATTCTACTAGCATTTATCAATTGAGAGTAGGTATAATGGTAGGTAGGTCTAGGTAGTAGAACTATTTTATATTTTATTTTCAATAAGCATTGATTGGAGGTAAATGGTACATTTACTCTCTTTGAATAATATTTCTTAAATCTAAATTCAAATTTGGTTCATATCAAATATAAAAATTGGTCCAATTTTAATCACTATCGATTTCAGCCCATACTGTGATATTTCTGTTCAAACTAATATTTATTTGATTCAAGTAACATTTATTACTTGTAAATAAATAGGTTTTTCAACAAATACAGTTATTTCACGCAAACAAATCTAATTCAAATAAACGGATAACTTCAAACAAAGAATATGATTTGGTTCTTAGGAATAACATTTGTTTCTCACAAATGAGAATTATTTCTTACAAAGAAATATTAGTCGAATAAATGAGATTGTTTCACGCAAAGAAACGTTTTTCTCTGTGAGGTCTTACCTTTTAACGTGCGATTCCTAGCACGAGACCAGTGACCATGCTGGGAATCGAACCCACGTCCCTCTGATTGATAGACTAGCGCTCTACCATCATGACCACTGCGGCCCTGGTTTAGTATTACTACTGATGAAGTTGACTTGTTTAACGAAACGAGCATCTAGAAACGAAATTACTAGTGTAGTGCAGGGAAAAATATTTGTTGTTCTCAATGCACATTACTACACAATATTCAGATATGGAAATCAGAATAAAAAACTGTATTTTACACTATAGCTATATTTCATATAATCACTTAAAGAAAATGCCGACTTTATGAATAAATTATAGGTTATTTTGGGCCAATTCCACAGGTAACACGCAACGCTTTAAGTGGCACTTGAATTCAACAACCTCATATAATATATCGAATGGTAAGTGTAGAATACTCGTTGGGGAACAATAAATAATAAACACTCGTCACTTTACTAGTACCGCTTTATTCCGTTATCTGTACAGAACTGAGCTCTCTCCAATATCCAAAGTTAAGTAAACAACCTTATTTATAATTCGGCATGACCTCATAAATCGATACTGTAAATCCTAATGGTCTGCATGCATACACTACATTCCTTCCTTTTTATATATTTTTTCATTATTGGATTCCTACAAGTGAAAGAAATATACACAAAGAGAATAATATACTAAGGATAATGACAATAATAATAATATAATAATAATATATAATAGAGTATATAATATAGGTATTACAATAAATTTCACAAAAACAGGAAGAAAAGCAAAAATTTGTATAAAGTTCATATTGCTGAACATTTAGAATCGAAATTCTTAGGCAATATGAACAAGATTTTCAGGATTATCCAAGTTCTTTTCTGATTGTGGTTCATACTGTTTTTTCTGAAATACTCCATTCGTCCCCAATTTTTTTAGATGTATAACATTTCGTCTGTATTCTTGTCCTGTGGTATCATTTCTAACCTGAACATCACTATCATTTGAAACAACCACATGCGTTGTAGAATCAAAGTTTGGAGTCAGTTTATTTCCCTTAACCATATTTTGAACATAAACTTTGTCGCCCGGTCTTATATCCCTCTCCGTGGCTCTTCTCTTCTTGTCGCTATAGATTTTTCCTTCCTCTTTTCTAATTTTGTCCCTGTCTCTAATCTCTTCATGATTGACAGAGTGAGTTATTAACAGACTAGGGATTTTATCCCTAAACTGCCTATTATAGAAAAGTTCGGATGGAGTTTTTCCTGTAGTAGAGTGGGGAGTGCTGTTATACATAATCATGTAATCTTTCAGCCCTTGTTTCCAGTTTTCTTTTGTTGCCTGGCTTATTTTAATCTTTTGAGGATGTCCCTGTTTTGTCTTTCATCCTCCCCATTTTATTGGTATTGAATGAAAAAGGGTAATTCCACTTTCTTTGAAAAAATCGTTCAATTCTTTTGATATCAACTGTTTGCCGTTATCTGCAGTTATCGAGACTGGAAAGCCTAATCTTGAAAATATTTCGTGTAATACCACTATAGCACTGGGTGATATTTCGCTTAATTTTAACCTCCTTGTACCGACTGAAGTAGTCAATTATAACGAATAAGTAATCTCCGCTTGGTAAATGTCCCATGTAGTCTATTGCTAGCTACATCAATGCTGATGTCGGAAGTTCCCTGCGTTTCATCGGATCTGGGTGATTTGGAGCCGATACCAAAGTACACCCTCTACATGTCTTCACCAAGTTTTCGGCGTCATAATTGATTTTTGGCCACAAACCTTTGTCCTGAGTCTATTTTTTATCGCAACTGTACCTGGATGGCCTTCATGTGCGGCTCGTAAGACTGTTTTTCTGAGTTTTGTCGGAATCACTATTTTATTTCCTCGTAAGAGTATGTTTTTATAAAAACATAACTCTTTTAAGAATAATTTGATGTTAGATATGGTAGCGTCCCATATGTTTTGAAATATTCCTTTTTTCACTTTCTGGATTTCTTCGTTTCTCGAAGATGCATCGTCAATTTCTTTAATTGTCACCGCTCTTGGTCTCGCATATTCGACTAATTGATAAATATAATTTTCATCACTATTTGGTACATTTTGTGATGAATTGTTACAAAGTCTAGTGAGGGAATCCGCAATGTTGTTTTTTCCTGGCCTATAAATTACTCGAAAATCAAATTATTGAAGACGAAGTACCCAACGTTCAATTCTCGCACAAGGCTTCGATCTGTTCCCAAATATAACCTCCAAAGGCTTATAATCCGTTATCAGATCAAACATTTTTCCATATAGATACTTTTTGAAATGCTCTACCGACCAAACAAACGCAAGGGCTTCCTTTTCTGTTTGGCAGTAGCGTTTTTCGCAGTCGGTGAGGCTTTTATTTCCATATGCGATAACTCGGGGCTTGAAATTCTGAAGCGGTATCAAAATGGCACCTAAACCCACTGGACTGGCATCAGCGATCACCTGGGTTCTATTTTTTGGATCATAGTATCCTAATGTCTTGATATTTTGTAAACTATATTTCAATTTTGCGAATGTCTGGTTTTGTACTTTTCCCCAGTACTTTTCGATATTCGCATGTTTACCAAGCTTACAAAGAAGTATTTTTCTTATGGGTTCCGTGAGCGTAGCCAGGTTAGCAATCCATTTTCCAACAAAGTTCAGAAGACCCAAGAAGCTTTGGATTTCATCGATCGTTCGTGGTGCTCGAAAATTCTCTATAACTTTGACATGTCTTTCTAAAGGTCTGATTCCTCGTGCTGAGAGATGGTGCCCTAGGAATTCAATTTGGTCTATTTTATATACACTCAGTAAATTGCCTATGCACTATTAACAGGAGTACTTTTATAAACAGTTTAATGTGTATTATCCATTATGCTATCATAAACAGAATACCCTCTATAGAAAATATAGTGTATACAACAGAACCTTTTGTTTAGTCGTAACATCTTATATTGTTTTCGGAATCATAACACCTCTATAGTGATTACAAAATTTTGTCTTATATACCGCATTTTTTGATCATGATGACAGTAAATTTCATTCAAACATTAATAATAATTCCATAAATAGGACAAACTAATCCCTCTGCATTTAATAGTACCAAATTATACAGACTACACATTAGCCGGTCGACACAACAGTATAAAATTAGTATATATAAAAAATAAGGTCATCAGAACAGTATTTCATTATTTGAAACAAAATACTCTTCAACGTTAAATTGTGTTAAGATAAAGATTTTAATATCACACCAACAATGTAACTGTTGCATTGACAATATTATTCTGAAAATCCTAACCAAATGATATCGAATTAACAATGCCGCTGTCTCCATTATAACAAGATCAGTTGAGATAATATAATCACTGTAAGCGAAAATAATCGAGTTGCAATGATCACTTCTGTTGTTCATTTTCATGTGAGTTAGTCCAAATTTCATCGACGTCGTGTATTAATAGTGATTCGTGAGTTTCAAGTTAGCTGTTTCCTTGTTGGTTGAGTGAATGAGGTATGGTGGTGTTGAAAAAGTAATCGCGACAAGACCTCACAAGAGAACTAGAAGTACTTTTCAGACAGTGGAATAAGGGAAGCTGAAAAATTGACAAACAAGTGCATTGGTGCATTGGTATCAACCATCAGTTGTTTATTTGACAATAACCTTCTGTTATCAACACAACACATATTTTATATCCACAGCAGTGATTGATGTTGATTTGATAGTGTAATTTATATACATGTAATAGTATTTCTTTAATAGCCACATGAAACTCTATACACATTTCAATACAATAACAGTTGTTTCTGTTATCAACACAACACATATTTTGTATCCACAGCAGTGATTGTTGATTTAAAAGTGTAATTTTTATACATGTTACAGTATTTATATAATAACATCAACTTTAATAAACATTTTATTACAATAACAAGTGTTTCTGTACTATTCAAGAAAATCGTCCATATCCACTTAATGGGCCTTTCTATTAACACAATAAAATGTTATTATATTTATAGGATACTATATACAAATGACCAACTAATAGTATACCTACTGTTGCGTTAACAACATTTTGGGTCTTCCAAATAGAGATCTTACCACTGTTATCTCAACCTACTTTTTTCGTTATATATACTAAGAAAATTTTCTGAGTGTATGCATTTTTTTGGTTCAGTAAAACATCGTTGTCTTTCAACACCATCAATGTCCTTTTCACTCGTTCATTATATTCACAATAATCTTTTCCATAAATGAGTATATCGTCTATAAAGTTTACTGTTCCCTCACATGTTTGCAAAATCCTTTCCAGTATTTTCTGGAATATTTCCGGTGCGCAAGATATTCCGAACATGTCTTTTGTACCTAAAATGGCCTCTATTGGTGATGAATGTCGTTATGTATCTCGAAGTTTCCGATATTTCCCGCTGGTGAAATGCGTTCTTGATGTCTAGCCTGGTGAACAGTGTTGCTTCTCTAAAGTGTGGCAGTAAGGTATCCATTGTTAGTAGAGGACGATTTTCTCGTAGGATGGCTTCATTTGCCCGTCTCATATCTACACATATTCTGATTTCCCCATTCCCTTTGAGAATCTCGTAGGATGGCTTCATTTGCCCGTCTCATATCTATACATATTCTGATTTCCCCATTCCCTTTGAGAATCGGGACCATAGGGGAAATCCATTTAGCCGGTTCATTCACAGCCTCTATGATATCTGAGTCCATCAGTTCCTGAAGTTTCTCCTCTACTTTGGATTCTAACGGGATCGGTATCCTTCGATATGGCTGACATACCGGTTTTACTGTATGATCAATTGGAATATCTACTATAACATTTTGAAATTTTGGAAATTGTCCGATAGCGTTAACTCCCAAACCAATTTTAAGGACTCCAAGGGCCATGGCAGTTGATTTTCCGAGAAGGTACCTAGAACCGTTTTATTACGTAGAAAGTCGCTGTCTCGCAGTTTGGCTCAATTTTGATGTTTTATCTGAAAGAACCCATTATTTTAAGAGGTTCTTTACTTCCGTAAGCAAATAGCAATTTATCTGGATTCCTCACTTGGTCCCAGACTTTAACTTGTTTTTGTTTCAGGTTAGCACAAGTTTGATCATCCATTACTGTTACTTCCAGAGTCAATCAGCATATCAATGGCAACCCCACCAAGGTTACACGCCATAACACTGTCGTTGTCGATTTGAAAGACATAATCGATCTCTTCCTCCTTCGAAGTATGTTTTGAAGGGTTGCCAGAGATGTTTTTCCTGATTTTTTCTGGCCTACTGTGACCTGAAAGATTGTTATGTTGGCGTTTCCTTGGATTCGTTCGACAGTAATATTGATAATGCCCTTTGTATCCGCATTCACTACATGATTTCAACCTAGCAGGACACTTTGTATAGTTTGAAGGATGATTTCCACCACAACGGGAACATTCCTTCGAGCGAGAAATGTGGTTCACCTCCACCACCTTTGATTTAAGGTCGACAAAACCTTCCAACTGCCTATTGACGGTTTCCAGAGCGTTGGCGTCTGCAATGATTCCATCTAGATTTAATGCATCACCGGTAGCTAGAATTTTTTTTCTAAGTTCTACCGAAGTGCATTTTTCTACGATTTGATCTATCATGTGTTCGTCCATATTAGTGAATTTACACTTAGCGGCTTGGTTTCGAAGTCGAACCAAAAATTTTTCGAACTTCTCCCCCTGTTCTTGCTTTGTCAGGCGAAAAAGATGACGTTCATATATATTCGACTGTTTTGGATAGAAGTACTAATTTAATTTATCAACTGCTACTTTATACACATCTACCTCTGAATCATCACTGGGTTGAATATGTGCCCCCAGGAGGTTATAATATACCTCCTGTAGTGCGCTGGAAGCGCAATGTAGGAGGGTTGCTCTCTTCTTTGCTGCATTTTTGATGTTTGAAGCATCAAGATAAATGTCGAAAGAACGTAACCATTTTCCCCATCTAACGCCAACAGAAGCTGTCTCACCTTCACATTCAAAAGGTTGAATGGCCATAAGGTTTGCCATGTTGTGGGTCACGAAGCCCTGTGGAAAAATTCCACTTCTACAGTTTGAACATAATCAAACAATGCATATACAGGCCAATACCCTCTAAAGTTTGAACTAGTTTATCCTTGCCTTTATCAACACATAGTACCATTTTCAAGTTAAGTAAGTTACTTTTTTTCTGTTATATCTACTGATAATTGAAGTGATATTTTGAAATCACTACACTAAGTAGTTTTCACTGAGGATTAGCGTTTGTCAAAAGTCAGATGCAAATAATATTAGTTTTTGAATTTCTTGGCTTACGTGTACTTACGTGTACCTATATACACACATATTCAATACTCCTAAATATTTTATAATTATTTCGTTGGTGTTGATTTTTTCAATATAGGGTGACTAGACTTTGGATTGATGGGAAGTTTTTCTCCCTCTTTGACATCTCGTGTGCCAATCATCCTAATTCAACACTGTTTCGTGATTCACTTATTTTCAATATTGAAAGATATCCAAATAATCCACGTCGCCACTTGTAGAATACTCGTTGGGGAACAATAAATAATAAACACTCGTCACTTTACTAGTACCGCTTTATTCCGTTATCTGTACAAAACTGAGCTCTCTCCTAAATCTAAAGTTAAGTAACAACCTTATTCACAATTCGAAATGACCTCATGAACAATACTGTAAATCCTAATGGTCTGCATACACTACAGTAAGTATGTTGAGTATATCAATAGTATTCACATTCTGCTCAAATTATCAACATTAACGTCAATCATTGCAGTACTGTCGCGTTATGCCTAGCGTAATACAGAACTACTGTGGGTATCGTTCACCTCAAAGACTGAAAAATATGCTCTGGGTGTTCTGTATCGTCCACCCAAGCAGTTAATAGACGAATTTTTATATGACTTCGAAAGTTCTTAGAGTTCTATCGCTCCCAAATATGACTATTTGATATGTGGTGGTGATTTCAATATAGACATGTAGGATGTTGAAGGCAATGCCACTATATTATTGAACAACACTTTATCAAGCTATGATATAAAAAACTTAATATTCGAACCTACAAGATTTAGCCAAACAAGCGCCAAAGCCATCGACTTGATAATGTGCACCGAATCAATACTTGTTGATAGCATACTTCTTGTCAGTAATGCATCTGATATTTCTGATCACTGTCTTATCTCCTGCTGCTTCGCATCTGACGATGGTTTTCCAAAACCGATCTTTCGCACATTTCGTGATTTAAAAAATTTTAATGCGGCCTTATTTTCTACTGGTCTGATTCATGCATATTTTCTTCAAATCTATCATCTTGATGACGTAGACTCTAAAAAAGATTGTTTCAATAATATTCTAAAAGCACTGTTCGATTTTCATGCACCGTTGAGGACGGTGAAAGTAAGCAGACCAGCAGCACCTTGGATAGTTCACGTGATCAAATTGATGATGTTATTACGTAATCGAACCAAACAAGAATGCCATTGGAACTATTATGAAGACTTGAGAAACCAAAGCAAATATGCAACAATTCGTGAAAAAATAGCTTATACTCAATTCCGCATAAGACATTATGGGAATAACAGAAATTTTTGGAAAAAACTCGACGAATTTAATATTTACTCTAAAAATGAAAATAATTCCATTCCAGAACAATTGAAAAATGCTCGTGACATTACTGATTATTTTGCCAGCTCATCAAAAAGCGACCTATCTCTTGACGCTGATACTGTCAACCAATACTAGAACAACCGTCTGCCCGAAGCAAGCTTATTCAGTTTTACACCTATCGTATTTCAGAAATCGAAAGCTGTTAGTGTAGACTCTATAATTGTAGTAATGCTCCTTCATTCTTGACCATCCATCTTCAAACATATTAGCTACATCTTCAACTACTGTACTTCAAAAAAACTGTTTTGCTTCCCCTGCCCGAAATAAGCAATCCTACAGAATACAAATATCTCCGACCAATTAGCATTCTTTGTGTTCTATCGAAAATTTTCGAAAACATTATATAAATACAAGTGAAAGACAAATTCAAGAAATAATCTTCATAAATATAACAACCTTGATTAATTGTCGACTATTTTATTGCTGCTAAATTTCTCTTGTATTTATTAATTTTGGCATTATTAATCAGAGATAAAATCCCTCGAGCTTCGCTCTCGGGTTTTCATCAGATTATTAATGCCAAAATAATGTCTCGTTAAATTATTATTAAATATGGTCTTGTTATATTACCGTTGAATATTTCTAAGAACAAGTTATTGTCACACGAAATGTTTCAATGAAACTAAAACGCGATTACACAAAACGCGATTAAACAAATCGTTTTCACAACTCAAGAGACTCCATTAAGCTCTCCGTGCTTTCGTTGAGGACGTTATACTTACAGCAACTGGAATTGAGTAATAAAGATGTGTGGTATGTTGAAAACGTTTTGGTAGACTTGTTGGGTACACAATGACTATAATACGCTTGTGTGTTGTTGTTGGAAACTGGGTGTTCGTGTGGCTGAGACTGATAACGAATAATGGGTGCTGGACTTGGGAGTAGGTGTACAGAAATAGCCACAGGACGCCGTTTCTGTTTTTTTTACAATGTGTATCAGGATGATAACACTCGAAATATATTTTTTGACGTATGGAATCATCAGTGTCTATCACTGAAACCTTCCGCTGAAATGTGATTCGGTTTTACAATCTGCAGTTTCCTGTTTCCTAACTGGGAGAAAATAAATGATTTCTAAAAGTTAACTCAACTTATAAGTAGTCAACACTCATGGAAGGATAAGTAAGAGTTGATTTCATGTTGTGAAGGTCATTAACAAATTTCAAAATTTGTTGTAGGAATTTATAGTAGGCTTCAAATACCTCACCTGCTTTAGAGTACAAACATAACTGAAAATCGTTATATTTTGACAAACTAGCCAATTTGTTCTGTTCTAGAATTTGTTTTCAAGAACGATTCGGATAATTTCGTTCATCTTTCAAAATGGCAAATAGCCGATAATTATTTTCTTAATAATTCTATGAAAAGTTCACTATTTTTTCACAATTTGATGAAACCATATGCTGATGCTCTACTCTGCAAATATCGCAAGGGGGCGGTAGATTTTTTTTCTGGGAATTGTAATTGAAAATCACACACGATATACATAGGATATTACTATACAGGGTGTAACATAAGTACGTTAAAATATTCAAGTGACGTATTCCTGAGACTATTTAAGAAGAAAGTCCATATAAACTTGTGTCCGGAAATACTTCGTTTCGGAGATACATGGTGTTGAAATTAAATTTTTTTGCTCGCTTTTTAAAAATAACTTTTGCAAAAAATAAGTTATTCACACGAAATTTAGTACTCGGGGTTTTTTTGACGTGAGAAATCATAATTTCGTATTAATTTTTATGTAACATCTAGAGGGCGCTGCGTACACTGTCATTATTTATTTCAAATTGCCCTTACATTTTTGACAGTAAACTTTTGGTGAAAAAACCTTATTCCCACACCTTTTCCAAGTAAAAAAGGTACACTTCCTCAACAACGCTGGAGGTGATCGTTCTCGAGATATTTACAATTTTCTATACCGATGCATGTTACTTAGCTCCTAGGACGAAAATTGTAAATATCTCGAAAACGATCACCTCCAGCGTTGTTGAGGAAGTGTACCTTTTTTACCTGGAAAAGGTGTGGGAATAAGGTTTTTTCATGAAAAGTACCAAAAGTTTACTGTCAAAAATGTTAGGGCAATTTGAAATAAATAGTGAAATAGATGTTACATGAAAATTAATACGAAATTATGATTTCTCACGTCAAAAAAAATCAGGGTACCAAATTTCGTGTGAATAACTAGTTTTTTGCAAAAGTTATTTTTGAAAAGCGATCAAAAAAATTCAATTTCAACACCCTGTTTTTCCGAATCGAAGCATTTCCGGATACAAGTATATATGGAATTTTTTTCTTAAAATAGTCTCAGGAATACGTCACTTGAATATTTTAACATACTTATGTTACTTATGTATATAATGACTAAAAGGATAAATGAAAACATATTCTGTAGCAGAGTATGAAAATTCCAAAAATATTATTGAATGTCCTTATGTACTGAGCTCAAAAATAAATTGAATTTTTTTTTTTCTGGGAATCAAATTTATATCCTATTCTCGATATAAATGTAAAAGTGCTAACTTACCAGCTTCTCTAGAATCATGGTCGATCTTAAATATATTTTTAGTCGTTTTAATGAAAAAAATTAACGTCTACCAGATACTATACTCACGAACATGACGGTTTATCAAAATGTCCAATTTTTTGTAGAGAGATCTTTCACTTCATGGAAAATTGAATGGAAGAGACAATTACGATTTTTATATCATAATTACGTCTAATTATATCTTAATTATTGGTAAAATAAAAATATAATACGTGGGGTTTTTACACTTCCGTAAATACAATATCACCCAAAAATTTTTAAAAATATTTCTATATCTTCTAGCACACTCCACTATTTTTGAAATTTCAATAATATTTTCGGGATTGAAAGTATAAGCATTTGAACAAAACCACATTTTGGGAGATTTCGCCGTGATTCCAATATAGTACGGCATGAAGATATGAAAACAAAATTGCCCTTTGCCTGTTATGCTGTGAGGGTAGTTGAAAATAAACAATTATATCTGATAGCAAAGTGTCCTATTCTGGGGACTGTGCAGTGGTATTCTTTTTCAACTTGTGTTTGATGAAATATTGCGATTCGTGTATACCACACTTTGAGAAAAAAAATTACTCATGGTTGTGTCAGTATTCATATTCGAAACAGTGTGTCTTGAAAATAAACACGAATGAGATTTTGTCACAGAGAGTAATTATCTCAATCTACCATTACCTCCCTTCCATTCTCGTTAAGGAACTTATGATATATAACGGTTGCAAAATGTACAACCACCTTCCAAATAATATCATTATATCATCCAACGCCCTCTCCAGGAAAGCAGTTGAAAAAGTTCTTTCCAATATATCCTACTCTAGCTTGAAAGAATGGTATGCGGATAATAGAACGGTAAATAAACCCTGCAAACTGTGAAGAGGAGAGGAAGAAATTCGAGTGCTCCTGCCACACTTTCCTCAGTGATTGATTTTTCTCTCAATCCACCTAAAGAAAGCGTAGATGTCAATGTTAGCGATGAACTGAATTTCACTATAAAACCACAACCCAAAAAATCGAAAGTGACTCCAAGTAGTTCTGACACCACGGACAAAAGAACCTGGTCTAACAGTGTTGTCTCGTCGAAATAGGTTTTGCAGTTTCACATCATTACTGTCATTGTTACTACTATTTTATTATATCTATATTATTATTATTATCAGTAATATTATTATTATGTCGAAATCAATCAGGTGCATCTTTGCGAATATCAGGTCTTTATTTACAGGTTTTGATGTTCTCCGTGATTTTATTCTTAATGGAAATTATAACATCATTGGGTTGTCCGAAACTTGGATAAATAAAGACATAAATTCTGATTAGGTTTGTAGCGATAGACACGTATAATCTACTTAGGGCTGATAGAGATGGTAGAGGAGGAGGTATTGCATTTTACCTACATGAGTCGATCAATTTCAAAATGATTTTCTCGCAGGTAAGTAAGTTTTTGGAACAACTTTGGATTTCCGTAACTATTGAACGTAGGTCTTACTTGTTCGGGGTCCTTTATCGTCCATCCTCGGCCAGCATAATAGAGTGTTTTGACGAACTAGAGGAAACTATAGCAAACCTGATAACTGAGGGTGACTTCCTTATCTTTGGAGGTGATCTGAATATTAACTTATTAACCAATGATAATCGCTGCGATGTTTTCTATAATTTTATTGAATCATTCAGCTTCACTCAACTCGTGGATGAACCCACTAGAATCACTAATCACAGTCAAACTCTGATTGACTTATTAATCTTCTCGAATCCGAAGATTATACTTAAGATCGAGGTCCTAGACGTTAACGGAATATCGGATCACTTGGCAGTCAGTTGCCAAGTTGACTGTTCAAAATTTAGTAGAAATCCCAAATTTATAAATTGTCGGGACTTCTCCAGGTTTGATTTGAATCTCTTCAGTGAAAAACTGTCATCGTATAATTGGGACACCATTTTTGAATTAAATTCTGTGGATGAAATGCTGGATTTTCTGAATCAAGGACTAATTGATATAGTTAGTCACCACGCATCCTTAAGAACTATCAGAGTGTCCAAACCACCTGCTCCCTGGCATACATGTAACATCAAACAAATGATAAAACTGAGAAATAAAGCATATAGCAAGTACAAATCATCGAGAACCATCGCATCTAGGAAAAGTTATACCGAATTGAGGAACTACACCTTAGGAGCCATACGCTGGGAAAAAAAGGCATTTCTTGACCATGTCTTGAACAGAAAAAATTCGAAAGTGATATATAACACCCTCAGGTAGCTCGATATTCTCCGACAAAAGTCTAAACCTAACATCCCGGAGCAACTGAATAATGTGAACAAAATAAATCGTCATTTCAATTGCATTAATCATACAGACAAAACTGACCTGCAGGTATCTCTCCTTGAGAAATATAATAATGTTAGAAGGGAAACTAATTTTTCCTTCGGCAATGTATCTATCCTCAACACTGTAAGAAAATATTTAAATAAAATAAAAAGTAATGCTGTTGGAATAGATCAAATCTCATTGAGGATGATTCAGTTGGTACTGTTAGAACATTTTACCTTCATTATCAATTTCTCATCAAACACGAGTACTTTTCCCTCGAAATGGAAACATGCACTGATTTTCCCTCTGCCCAAATGCAATACTCCTATCGATCTTTCTGACTTGAGACCTATAAGTATTTTGCCTTCCCTCTCTAAAGTCCTGGAAATGATCATCAAAGATTAAATGACAAATTTCATTTATGCAAATCAAATATTAACCCCTGTATAATCTGGCTTCCGGAACGGGTATAGCACTACAACTGCACTTATGGCAATCATGGATGATCTTTTTAAGGCAGCAGACCTTAGGCAAATTTCGTGTTTGGTTTTGTTGGATTACAGCAAAGCATTCGACACCTTAGACCACTCTATACTCTGCCTCAAACTCAGATACTTTGGTTTTTCTAACGGTGCTGCAGATCTCATACGCAACTATCACACCATTCGCACCCAACGTGTTGTGTTGGACGATATCGAGTCAGATTTATTGAATATGGATTTCGGTGTTCCCCAGGGATCCATTTTAGGACCTCTTGTTTTCTCCATACATATCTCCGACTTTCATGAAATCATATAAAATGCCAGAATACATCACTACGCCGATAATACACAACTTTATATATCTTTCGATAGTCTTAATCACACCGATGCTCAGAATGATATGAATAATGATTTAAATAACTTATATGATTTTTCGACTGCTCATAACTTGCGTTTGAATTCTAAGAAGTCACAAGTTATGCTATTTGGTTCGAAAAATAAATTGAAGGAAGTTCGTGATGAATTGAGAATCAATATTGGAAACAATACACTCCCAATAGGTAATGAATCCAAAAATCTGGGTTTATGGATTGACACCCCTCTAAGATTCACCAAACACGTAAGCCATCTATCTTTCAATGTACTAAGGCAATTATTCCCAAATAGACATCTTCTCTCTAAGCACTTGAAGCTCACCTTATGTGAAACCTTGATTACGTCAAAGTTACGTCTAACTGTGATAGTATTTATGGACCAACCCTCCTAAAATACGAAAACCGCCAAATTATACCATCAGCTACCCAATGATTTTAGGTCATACTAAGAACTCAGTTCCTTTCAAATTGTTGACGACTGCTACCCAATCATTGGATGTTCTTGTTGAATTTATATTATTTTATTGTACAATATTACCAAAACGTTAGAATGTTTTTTTTTCTCTTTTTTTGTTGGATTGTTTACACTCTGTTGTTTAAATTAGGTAACAAGGTGAACTATCTTAAATCTTAAATACGGAATGTACCAGTCAGGCCCTGTCCCCGGAGCTCCGAGACTACCGGAGGGCGCGCTGGTGTATCATTAACCCCAGCAAATACTCCCCACGTCCGTGCGGTCAGTGATTACTTGGTCCGAGAATCATGTGCCCTGAGTATACGGAGTGAACCAAGAATAACGGCCTTCTGCATTCTTTCGGCTAGGTTTTCTGCCGCATCACGGCATGCCGGTATGATTTTCAGATTTGAGAGCAGCGTGTCCATCACCAAGGACCCCTATTATCAGAACCACCATCTTGACAGAATGGTTTGGATAAAGCCTGCGGAGTTCAAAGAGATCTCGATATTTAGTCCGTTTTTCCTCCTCTTTTCGGACGATGTTCGTTTCGCCAGGAGCTGAAAACTCAATGATGAAAATCGACCTACTTTGATGGTCGAGGAGGACTACATCAGGCTTATTGGCTTGTATTTGCCTGAGGGTGGGGAATGAGTAGTTTCAACAGATTCGGCACTTCTTATTCTCCACAAAGGACTCAATATCCTCCGGAGCATAAGGCAACACCGGTGTCTTGTCTACACCGTACGAGTGTCGTAGATAGTAGTACAACACTCGTAGGGCCGTGTTATCCTGGCAAGCCATTATAGATCCCTCGGTTTCCGACTTCAGCCCACTTGCCCTGAGAAAAGCGAATGTCAGGTTTCTGGATAAGCCAAGGTCTTCAATGTTCTTGAAGAAGACCCCATGCATTGGCTTATCCTTATGTAGCTGTAGGAGCCTGTCACACTCCACAGCTTTGACGTGGGCTTTTTGCTGAACGGGATCCAACTCGGTGATAGAGTTTGGGTTCGTCCGTTCAGTGTCGAATACGAGACCGAGTTCATCGGCTGCACGGGTTGCTGCCTTGAAAAGAAATGTTCCAATCCCTGCTTTTTCATGATCGCATACCAGGCAGAGAAGGGGATCTGAACTCCTGAAGACTTTACAGGCTCCATCCAGTACCATTCTGTTGTGTAGATACTCCAAACTCAAAAGTCCACGGCCTCCCCGCTGTCTGGGGAAGTATAACCGAGGAATAGACGATTTAGGATGCAAGCTCCTATGAAGATGCATCATTTTGCGAGTTTTTACGTCAAGTTGTCGCAGCTCTTCCTGTGTCCATATTATTACTCCAAAGGAGTAGAGTAGAATCGGAACGGCAAGCATATTAGTTGCAGCAACTTTTTTCTTCCCCGACAGTTCTGATGACCAGATCTGTCGGAGTTTGTGCTGATACTTGCCGCGGAGAGAGTTTTTGACAGTAGCTACCTCTTGGGTGTGGCGTTGTTCCACCCCTAGGTAGGAATACATCTCTCCGGCATCCAGATGATGTAGGATGCTTCCGTCTACGAGCTGAACGTCCTCTCCGTATTCATCGCATCGTCCTCTTTTGAGATGAACCGTGGCATATTTGTCTATCCCAAACTCCATTCCGATAGCATGCGTGTACTCTTGCACCACCCTTAAGGACTGATGAAGGTCCTTCTCTCCGGAGGCATAAAGTTTAAGGTCATCCATGTGAAACAGATGGGTGACCTTATGCCTCCGGTTGCTGGGGGTGCCGCAGTTGTATCCGCGGGTTTTCCATAATGCAACGGACAATGGCAGTAGTGAGATGCAGAAGAGAAGAGGACTGAGGGAGTCTCCCTGAAACACGCCCCTTCTAAAGATAACCTGCTCTGTTTGGACTCTGACTTGACCAGATGTTATGGTAAAGCGAGTCCTCCAGAGCGGCATCAGCTGTTCAATGCATCTCACTATTTGATCGGGTACCGCAAGGCATCTGAGCAAAGGCATGATGAGCTCATGCGATGTTGTATCAAATGCTTTGCGATAATCGATGCAGGCCATTGAAAGGTTACGCTTATACTGCACGGAGTCCTGCGTGATGCATCTGTCGATCAGCAGGTTCTCCTCGCAGCCAGCGACCCCCTTCTTTGACCCTCTATGCTCATATATCCGTTTATACACCGGTTCAACTGCGGAGAGTATTCGCATGTATAAGATGCGTGTAAACATCTTATAACATGCGTTCAAGCATGTTATCGGTCTGTTGTTTTTCGGATCGGACAAATCTCCGTTTATGGGGATTAGCACGGTTCGCCCCTCGACAAACCAATCCGGAATCTGCTGCTCCCCATCTAGCCATGAGTTGAAAACTCTTGCTAGATGGTGGTGGGTACATGGAAATTTTTTCCACCAATAGTTATTTAGGCTATCGGGGCATGGAGCAGCAAAGTTCTTAGAGCCTTTTAGGGCCCTTCGAACTTCTTCCAAGGTTATCGGATTGCGCAGTTCATTGAGCTCAGGCTGACGAAACCTCCTGCAGAAGGCTTCGAACTGCGCTAGGGCTGGGGTATCTACGTTGACTGGTTGCGGAAACTCATAAATGTTCTTCCAGAAGGTTTCTACCCGATTAGCCGCCGGCGGGTTATCCACAACACGTGGAGGCTCTTGGAATAGGCGAGAAGGTTTATCGCGGAACTTCATATTTTCCGCGATGCTCCTCGCCCGCCTCACCAGTGACTTTTTTGCAGCCATCAGCATTCGTATCCTATCAAGACAGTGCTGTTTGATGGTGTGTGGTGAGTTCGTCTTAAATTTGCAGCAATTCGCCGCACTGCGGGAGTGAAGGGCCTATTGGCCGCCACGTAGTCCGCCACACACTGGATACGAGACGCGTGTTGTCTCGCCGACCTGATCTTAGCTTCCATCTTGTGAATGCGTCGCTCATGCCTCCCAATCCGAGGGGTGGTATCCCTCCTCTCCGCTTGGGACAGAGCCTGAGCGGCGTCATACACGGCAGAGTTGATCTGCCAGATATCAGCCACTTCTGAAAGGACATCGTGAATCTCCGCTTCCACCCGTGCCAGTTGTGGCTTCAGGGGCTTGGTGTTATGAAGCGCCCTGCGGGTTCTGATGCCTTCCATTGGTGGTATGATGCGGGCCTCCTCTACAGCCAAGTCAACATGTGGCATAGCTGCCACTTCTGCCACTGCGTTAACAGGCTCTTACGTAGCCTCGAACCCAAAGGTGGGATACATAATCCCTCAGATTTTGCGAGGAAAAGGCAGCATGCTTTGGTTGTGCTGCACACCACAGAGCATGCATTCTTGCCATGTATCCTCTTAGGACGGGCTCACTGCTCTCATAGCAATGCAGAAGACTATTCCTTAGTTCCTCCGTCCCCTTAAAGCATCCGTTGTCGTTGCGGTTGTGATTGTTTGGCAGATCATCGTTTTGGGCCCCACCACCTTGCCTATTTATTTTATTTATTTATTTTATTTAGTCATTTATTCAGTAATTCAGCAATAATATACATTTAACAAAAAAACACAATATTACACTTTAAGTAGAACATTATTGCCTGACTGAAAAGGGTTATAGTAAGTTTCAGTGTACATAGAGATGTACACTGACACCAATCTTCCCCATAACCCTTGTGAACGTACACCATTAGAACATAATGTCAAATTGAATGCACAATACCATAAAAAAACGCTAAATTATCATACTTATATCAAAGAAACGAAAATTACTACAGAGTTGAAATACTTAGTTCAGACATTGAAATTTGGTATGATATTCCTGTTATACAACAAGGTATTTTTCAAATTTTCCTCAAATTTCTTAAAATGTAAGTTCATTAAATCAGAGGGTAAGCCATTTATCAATTTGCAAATTGTGTAAGAATATGATCGTTGGAACATGGAGCTGGAGTGATGTGGAATTGTGAGGATATCCTTTCTTTTTACATTAACATTGTGTATATCTGTCCGAAAAGATATTCTCCGTGCTAGGTATGTAGGTTTTTGATTTTTTATAATTTTATAAAATAAACATGCCATATGTAGAAACCTCCTATTAGTCAGTTGGAGCCAATTCAACTCCAATAGTTTACTAGATACCGAATGTCTTCTACCAATGTTATATATGAAACGGACGCATCTATTCTGAACCGTTTGTATTCTTCTGCGATTTTCGTTAGTCAGGCATGGCCTATATAAGGTATCTGCATAGTTAAAATGGGACAGTACAAGAGTTTCGCATAAGGTAACTTTTGTATTTCGATCAAAACAGCTACGATTATTAAAAAGAAGCTTGAGTTTGTAGAACGCATTTTTTATCATGTGATTCACCTGCTTGGAAAATCTCATGTCCGACTCAAAATATACACCCAAATTTTTTGCTGTATTTACGAGAACCAGTGAAATACCATTAATCTTAATATCTACGAAGGCTTCAGTCCTCATCCTAGCTGGCTTGCTTCCGAATAACATTATCTGTGACTTGGTGGGGTTGAGTGATAAGCAGTATTTTTCAGAGAGTGTAAAAAGATTATCCAGATCAGCATTCAGCATTATTTTAGCCAGTTCAACTTTTGATTCTTTATATGAAATATATACTTGAGTATCGTCCGCATTAAAATGACACTTACTATGACGTATACAAGATACGAAGGACGATATATATATGGAAAATAAGAGGGGTCCCAGTATAGATCCTTGCGGGACACCATTTGGAATTTGTAGTACTGAAGACCTGTTAAGTTTGTAACTAACATATTGACTCCTTCCTAAAACATAACTTTCCATAAGTTCAAGAGATTTCTGAAGCCAATATTATGAAGTGTTGCCAGCAGTAAGCGATGATTGATCCTGTCGAACGCTTTCGTGTAATCTAATGAGACTAGAGTGGTTAACATATTTTTATCGGTAGCAGACAATATATCATCGGTTACTGCTAACAGTGCTGTGGAACAGCTATGTGAGGATCTGAAGCCAGATTGATTTTCAGGCAGCAAGATATGTCTACTGAGATGCATTTTGATTTGAATATGTAATATTTTTTCAAATGCTTTAGATAAAGTGGGAAGAAGACTGATTGGTCTTAAATCTTTGAATTCCTGTGGATTTTTTGTTTTTGCCAAAGGAATTACATTGGCAACCTTCCATTTATCAGGAAATTTTCCACTTTCTATCGAGAAATTGAATATGTGCGTTATATAGGGAATGATCAAGGGGCAGCATAGAAGAAGCAAATCTATTCCAAGCAGATCATCTCCTATAGCCTTAGATTTAATAGATAGCAAGGAGCTATAAACAGAATCTTCATCAACGAAAGAGAAGTTGAAATCGGATACACCCGCGTTCACATTGTCAGAGAGACACTGCATTAACTCATTGTCTGGCATATTATTAGAATTTGACATTGAGATGAAAAAATTAATTAATTTCCTCAACATTCCGCGCAAGTGATTCAGGTAATTCACTGGCAACCGATTTTGAATAGATGTTCAAATTTTTTAACTCTTTAAACAAGACTTTCGACGATTTGTTACTGTTGAACTTATGTGTCAGATAGGCTTTTTTTTCGCTATTCATTGCCGTTCGTGTAAAGTTCCTAAGCTGTTTATAATAATGCCAATGTTCATTTCTTTTTGTTTTCTTAAATCGATCCCGAGCCTTGTCACGGAGTTTCATCAAAAGTTTCATGTTATCAGTGAGCCATGGACAGTACTGTTTTTTTTAACCTTATAGGTTCTGAGGGGAGCATGAATATCAAAGATCCCTAAGATAAGTCTTTGAAATAATTCCAATTTCATATTGACTTCATTAAGTGAGAACATATCTGCGAAAGGTAAAGAGACGAGGTCACGTTGAAATTCCGCAGAGTTTATTTTCTTAAGATTCCTTGTTGTGAAACTTTCGTTCAGATTTTCGTTCAATACTCTGTCGATATACAAAACAATCATACTATGGTCGGAAGGAATATTCATATTCTCCAAAACCTCACATTTAGCCACATCAACTGACTCAGAGCAAAAGAAAATATCTAGATGCGTTGCTGCAGTTCGACATACCCGAGTGGGTTTATCAACTGTTTGAATTAGTCCAAAGGCGTCAGTTACATTTTGAATTTTAATGGTACCAGGAGAATTAGGTTTAAGAAAATCAAAGTTGAAATCTCCATAACAAATTATTTTCTCATAGGCCGGAGAAAGTTCGGTTAAAGTCGCTTCAAATTCTGTAGTAAAAACATTCATTGGCTGCCTAGGTGGCCGGTATACAACCCCTACAGCAAACATATCATTATTATATTGAAAAGATATCCACAATTGTTCAATTTCTTCAACGAACAAATTATTGATGTGAACTACTTCAAAATTGTTCCTGATACACCACCTCCTAGACCTAAACGATCTCTACGAAAGAGTTTGTAATTATTTATGTGAAGGGAATGATCCTCAATGTTAGGTTGAAGCATTGTTTCAGTTAAACACATAATGTCATATGGACAGTGTGAGAGATGATCCCTCAGATAAGTGATTTTGGCAGATAGTGATCTTATGTTCAAATGTCCGATGGTTAAACTAGTTATTCCTAAAGTATTCAATCTGTTCTGTATAAATAGATATTCAGAAATAAGATACTCTAATATTATACTTTATCTAGTTTTTAGGTATTATGTAGAAAGAAATATATGGTTTCTAATATTAACAAGAATTCAGCAAAAAAGGCACACATCAAAAACAATAAATAAAAAATAAAGAGCGGATTGAGTTAGTTGTGTTTTGCTAGACTTCGGAGTGTTCTAGTTCCTCCACTGGTCGTCTGGATTTTTGGGCTATAGAATATTTTTCTTTTCTTGTTGGCGTTCAATGATGGACCTTGTGTTGTTCTTTTTGAATTCTTTTCACTATCAGAATCTAGCTTGAGCTGTTCTGCACCTTCAAATTCACTACCAGTTTCTGCCTTTTCTTCCAATTCCTTTACGTCATCGATTGTGTATATTTTTCCGTCAATTATAAGCGTGTTTCCTTTGCTTTTTGCTTCAAATTTTTGTTTCCTAGCTTTATTTAGATGTTCTCTCAAACACTTCTGTTGCTGTCGATCTACTACAGATAAGTCGTTGGTGATCGAAATGCCTGATCCCTTGAGTTTTGTTAGTTTGGAAAACACCTGGGATTTTTTCAAATAAGATATGAATTTCAAAATAACAGGTGGGTTTTGGTTTTTGCCAGTAGTGTATATATTATTAATCTCTGTCTCAGAAATGTTCAGGCCTAGAACACTGTTGAGTTTAGCAAGAGTTTCTTGAAGAATATTATTCTTATCAACATCTAGGCCGAAAATAATAATATTATTATTGCGGATTTTACGCTCTAGGAATAAGTTATTCCTTTTCACTTCTGTCAGTTCCAAAGTCGTTCTTTCTAATTTGGCAGTGATATCTTTCAAGTGAGAATTAAATTCTTCCTTCAATATTGTGGTTTGCTTCTGAATTGAATTCTCAATGCATTTAGTTTGATCCGCGTTCGCTTGCATTAGACGCAAGTAAAGATCATCATTTGATAAATTCGTCATTATTCATATGACCCCTCATCCGAAGGGGTCGGTTGTGGGGACCTCTTTCTCGTCCGTCTAGAACCGAGTAGTCGGGTATACCGGGGGGTTAGCCTAGTATACCCACGGCCGACATCAGAAGGAATGAGCATTCCCTCCAGGGTGCGCCATGGCTGCCGGTCCGGTTTTGCACCAGTTGCTCAGGAAAGTGGTGTCGCAACTCACCAAGGCCTTGGTGAATATTATTATGAATGAATATTATTATTATTATATACCATTACCTAGAGTAAGATAACTAACAAAAACTAATAGGATACGAAAGTTTTAGGGTTTTTAAAATCTATTACAACGGAGAAAAATTTGCACACTGTCAAAATTCCATCCAAATAAAAGTCATTTGTAACAATAATTGAGTGATGAGTGAAGGCAATGAATTATTATGAGTAAATTACTTTGTCGAGCACTTTTTTTTCTGACGAATCTACATTTTGTTTGAACAGGCACGTAAACCAACATGAGTTTAGGTATTGGGGAGACCAACAAATACAAATTTGATATAGGAAGTTTACACAAAACATCCACAAAAATTAAACATTTGGTGTGAGATTATTAGTATGGACATGGAAATTTTGACACTGACCGAATGTATGACTGTTGCAAGAGCATATTATTCCAGAGCATAAACGATTTTTCCCGAACGAAATCAGTCCCAATGTGCCGGAAGAATGAATACAGTTAAAACAAGATGGACGTGTACAAGCATATCTTGATGAAACTCTTACCGAGAAATGGATTGGATGCAAGGGGGCAACTGAATGGCCAGCTAAGTCTCCCGATGACCCCACTTGGCTTTTTTCAAGGTCACATTAACAAAGTAGTCTTCAAAAATAGGCCGTATAGCATTGAAAAAATGCAAGAAAAAATATGGCTAAAATTTTTTTTAAATTCCTCCCAACATGGAGTTTAGATTAACTACAAAATTTCGTTGAGTGAATTCATTAGTAAGTATCAGGAGGTTAATGGTAAACACTATGAGAACCTTATTGAATACTATTACAAAGAAAATATTTTTTGTTTATTAAAACGTATTCTCTCTTTTTTTTTTGTTCGGGCATTACTATTGTTTTCATAAAATCATAATTAAAATTTAATGATTTCCATATACTCCACCTTGTGTATCTTTCATAATAAATATTATTCATTTCTGGCTCTTCCTACAATAAGTCTCAAAAAGTTATTTTTAAAATTCGATTTCGAGTTGAATTTAGGATGATGTGCTGCGAGTACCATTTATGTTGAGAATATCGAGAAGAATTGAAATGTGAAATACTATACAGGATGTTGAAAGAATACAGGGGTACCCTTCTCTCTAAGCGTTTCCTCAAAGTGGAAAATAAAGGCAAACATCTGTCAGAAAACAACTGTTTCCCTGGCTAATACCACGACGGACATTGAACTACAACTGACAGATATTTGTGCAACGTTCTTCAAAGAAGACCCAATTACAAGTGCTTGTCTCGTAATTAAACAGAAAATTATCCTTCATTTGGCTGGGAATGACCACCTGCAGACATGCACGTTTCGAGGTTTATTGCCTTTCATCAGTGACAGGGTCGGACAACAATATAATTGTCTTGTCCCTGCCAAATGAATAATAATCAACTGTTCAACTAATATTTCCCCACGGATAACACCACGATCCACAACCAAGTTTATTGAAGCGCCATCCGCACGGAAGAAGACAAAACACTACCAAGCAGCACAGTCTCCGGGAAAGAGAACTAGTTCGAATAAATTGTGCCAGAGAGGTATCAACAATGTTGAATGAATACAGGGGTACCCTTCTCTCTGAGCGTTTCCACAAAGTGGAAAATAAAGGCAAACATCTGTCAGAAAACAACTACTTCCCTGGCTAATACCACGACGGACATTGAACTACAACTGACAGATATTTGTGCAACTTTCTTCAAAGAAGACCCAATTGCAAGTGCTTGTCTCGTAATTAAACAGAACTAGTTTGAATGTTTACAGATTTCTCTTCCTGGAGACTGTGCTGCTTGGTAGGGTTTTGTCTTGTTCCGTGCGGATGGCGCTTCGATCAACTTGGTTGTGGATCGTGGTGTTATCCGTGGGAAAAAAACAGTTAAACATTTGATTATTATTCATTTGGCAGGGACAGGACAATTTTATTGTTGTCCGACCTACCCTGTCACTGATGAGAGGCAATAAACCTCGAAACGTGCATGTAAATGAAGGATAATTTTCTGTTTAATTACGAAACAAGCACTTGTTGCAATTGGGTCTTCTTTGAAGAACGTTGCAAAAATATCTGTCAGTTGTAGTTCAATTTCCGTCGTGGTATTAGCCAGGGAAGTAGTTGTTTACTGACAGATGTTTGCCTTTATTTTCCACTTTGTGCAAACGCTTAGAGAGAAGGGTTCCCCTGTATTCTTTCAACATTGTTGATACCTCTCTGGTACAATATATTCGAACTAGTTCGAATGTTTACTATACAGGATGTTCCATTATAAAAGCAACTTCCTCATGGCCTTTCGACTGATCCTGTATACTGAATTTTTCTCTATTGTGATCAATTTTGAGAAAACCCTAAATCTTTTGTATTATAACAGTTTTTGGAATCTATTTCACTTTAGAATATCATTGTTGAAGCAGTTTGTGACACTTTGTCAAAGTTTTCCAAGTTTGTCTGACGTACACTTGTTCTATGCAACAACTGTATTTTATCAAGCTAGTCTGAAGGATGACTATTACGCGTTTTTTAAATCTAGGGTACAATCATCTAAATTGTTTATAACATAATTTTCCGTTTATTTTTCCAAAATGGTTACATTCAAATTTCTTTGGTTACAATTATATTTTGCTTCTCTCTCAATAATTCTTGGATCAGCTTCCTCGAGGCGCTATACTCTAGCTTTCTCCCTACTACGTAGAGATCCGCTCTACCCCAGCCTGGTTACTAGCGTGAATAGGGTGACTTCGTCAGGGGGCGGAGGGGGGATCTTGCTCTAATCAATACCTCCACCCAAAAAAATACTTGTTTTATGATGACACGTTTAACCATGGTTGAAAAACTGTGGTGTATGGCAGACGTCACAAACACTTATAACTAGGGTCGCTGCACGTACTAAAGACGGCGGACATCACAACACAAACTTAGTGGTATTCTCGTACCACCTTGAGAAGCAGACATGATCAGGTGTCTACTGTCTAGTCTACTACAGCAGGAACGAGACTGAATATTCTGCTTCTCAAATATGGTTATCTCAGTTTATCCGCTGTCAAAACACTCACACCGTGCAAATGGAAAGCCAGTAGTGTGCAACTAGAGTCAGTTAGGATTCATATATTTCAAGCGCAACCAACTCAACGTATTAGAAATAGACTTGTCTCTGTTTACTGTCATTCCGTGAATACTTTTGTGAAACGGACGTTTACACAACCTTTATGTTTTTTATGGGTAAACAGAAGGAATTATATTATAGTCAAGCTATGATTTCATACCGGTAGATCAGGAGATCGGTCCTTTTGCGATTTGTCTTTCAGGCAAGGTGTACCTATTAATGTTGGCCATTCCTAAATGAATGTAATTTTCATTCCTCAAATTACAATCAAATGTTTCAAATTTTCCATTACAATGTTTGATGAATCTGTTGATCAATTTAGATCTTAAGGCCAAGTAGAGAACCCCTAAAAACCTAGGAAGTTTACAAATGTTTTATTCCAACCAACTGGCATGTGGCCATGATGACATGAGGCCATGATGACATGAGATCAGAGTAGCGGAGACCTAAATTCTGCAGTTTCGGAAGAATGGGAATACCCAACAGGATGCTCTGAGTTCCTGAGTTTACTTTTCTAGAAAGAAATTTTATGACATAGGTATTGGAAATGTCTTGTCAGATCGCTGTACTTTCCCCAGTACTTAGTAAACTTCGAGGAAGATTCAGGTTAGATCCAACCATATTATTGTAGCAGCCCAATGGTTTTATCTTTCTAAGATTCAGTGATTGGAATCTAAATTTAATCTAATGCTTGGTGTAAACCATTGTAAATCTATCTATAATCGGTAATCTTTGCCACGTTTGATTGCAATCATTGTAATATTATGGAAACTTCAGCTTTCAGCATGGCTGAAAAATCTCTAATTACATTACAATTCAATACTATTCAATACTTGCTGCCTCTTGAAGGTCTTATATATTTCACATTCTTTAACCTCAATAGTAATGTAACTAACATATTGAACGCAGATAATAACTATTTCTCTTAAGCGTACGCGATTCACCTTACTTCCGCACGCAATTAGAAAAGACTGAAACTTTGATATCTTCCAAAATATGACTTGTTTGTTCTGGACTAGTGCTAGAAGGGTGGAAAAGGCATTTTTCGCAAGAGTTAGGTACTATTTTCTTAAGTCAACTGATTGTTTAGTTTCAAATTATCATGTGATCATTACACCTTTTTTTTATTATTATGTTTTTGAAAATGTATCGTGAAATGTGATCATCTTGTGTTATTTATTATCTCGTGTAATATGTGTATACATATTCATTTTCATTATTGATAATTTTATCTAATTTAACTGACGGTATCCTATATCATTTTGTGATCTGAAAGGATTTATAAAGATTTATTATTATTATTATTATGTTTTTCCATAATACAATTTCAGCCAATTTGACCAATTTGACCAAGAGCCAATTTCCCATATGTTTTCGTGCTGGGTCCTTTACATTTTGTCAAGCTGTCTCACATATAATACAAACTCTTCTCAGAGCAATCCGTACAGTACAACTAGTTCACGGCATGAGTTATCAAAGCTTAGACATACGTTTTGTTAGATTTTCATATTATAAAAATTTGATTGGTGAACTATAAATGTGGGTGTAAAGTAATTTGAAGAAGATGATGCCAGAATGGGAAATACTCTTCAATTCTTTGAAGAGATAATTATTGTAAGAAAGTGTCAGATAATATAAATTGATTAGTAATCAAGTGTCTCGGACTACTACTGACTTTTGATCAGTAGTATTTTCTTGGAAAATATGATCTCGTGTCCTAAGATGAAAGGGAACGTGGTCTGTATGCCAATTTCCGGTATTCCTTAGATTTTTTTGCACAAGGATTATAGTATGATAATGTAAAACGAAGCTTTTCACTGAACTGAACGTGGTCTAGAGATCGACAAATATCAAAGTTCGCTGAAGGTTATAAAACAAATGGGACGGATGTTATGCGTACAAAAATTGCAGTCCGAGCGCCCGGGCGTATTGAGTGTCGTAGAACAAGTGCCCCACTACCAATGCTCTAAAGCCGGAAATTCTTCAGACACACTCGTGACCTAACGAATAATGCAGCTTCCAAGAAAGAAACTCGTATCCTAAGCTAAAACTCGAGTATACCTTTCTCCAGTATGAAGGAGCTATTGCCGCTTTTGGAATTTTAATGTGTCTTATTGAAACGGTTTGACATACGGGGTAAAATATATTAGTATATATTCTATACTGTCTATAAGAGACAGTTAACTCTAGTTTGCAGGTAGTGTCACATTCCATCCCATCAGACTTATTTCATGCTATTCGTAAATAGTTTATTATGCAATGGACATGTGATGATGGCTGAATTACGACACGAGCCGAAGGAACGTGTCGTAATCCGCGTGCGAGTGTATTAAGAGCATTGAAAACGGAATATGGCCTGATGCCTTCAAGAGATCTGTTGTTGGGCCTATTTTCAAAGATGGCGATAGAACATCTGTCAGTAATTATAGACCAATTTCTCTCATTAGCCATTTGGCAAATTTTTGTGAAAAACTCTTGAAAAACAGGATAACTTCATATTTATAAATAAGTTAAAATTGTTGTCAGACAAACAATTCGGTTTTAGAGAAAAAATCTCAACTGTGGATGCTATACTCACCTTAAAAAAATACATACATCCCTAGACAGAGAAAGGACTTGTTTATGTCTTTTTATAGATCTCAGTAAGGCTTTTGACACTGTGAGTTATGCACGAGTTACTAATTCAAGCTTTGGAGGACTCGGGGATCAAGGGGACAGTGTTAAATTAATTTGAAAGCTACTTGAATACAAGAAAGCAAGTTGTTAGAGTTGAGGATAAAATAAGCAAAAAAATAGACATTGAACATGGAAACCCACAAGGAATGGTCTTGGGTCCAACACTATTCAATCTATATCTCAATGACTTATTCAGCTTAAAGATAACTGGGACATAATAAGTTTTGCAGATGACACTTCTGTCTTTTATGAAGCCAATACGTGGCCAATATTGAGGAACAACGTCGAGAAAGACCTCAACGTAATAAAAGACTGATTTGACAATAAACGTCTCACCATGAACCTAAACAAAACTAAATTCCTACCCTTCAGTTGTAATGCTGGTGGTATGACAGATATGACAGAAAACAATATCAAAAATGATAAGAATAATGTTTTTCAGCTAGTGGATGAAATAAAATCTACCAAGATCGGCATCTCAGGTGGGACAGGCATATCAACTAAGTGATATTCATTCAAACGTATGAAAGAATACCTACCTTCGGTAAACTTAAAAATATTGTATTTTGTACTTCTAGAGAGTCACCTCAGTCATGGAATACAAGCATGGGGCGCTGCTGCGCGATCGTACATCAATCCACTCGAAATCCCTCAAAAAAGGTTCATAAAGATGATTATGTCAAAACCGCGTAGACATCCTACTGAAGATCTGTATAGTACATCACAGATTATGGCTACTCGTCAGCTCTTCTATTTCAACAAGTGTATAATATATCATTTCAGTAATGATAAAGCATCCCATCCATGTCATCAGTATAAAACCAGAGGGCGCCAATTACACACACACCCTTCGATGAAAAAATCACTAACACAGAGGAGCTACTCCTATATTGGTAATGAAATGTATAACGATATCCCTGAAAACATAACACAATCACTAAGTTTTACTGTACAGAGAAAAACGTTTCTTTGCGTGAAACAATCTCATTTACAAATATCTCTTTGCACGAAATAATTCTCATTTGTGAGAAACAAATGTTTTCCTAAGAACCAAATCATATTCTTTGTTTGAAGTTATCCGTTTATTTGAATTAGATTTGTTTGTGTGAAATAACTGTATTTTTTTAAAACCTATTTATTGACAAGCAATAAATGTTATTTGAATCAAATAAATATTAGTTAGTAGAACAGAAATCTCACATTATTGGCTGAAATTGATAGTGATTAAAATTGGACCAATTTTTATATTTGCTATGAACCAAATTTGAATTCAGATTTAAGAAATATTATTCAAAGAGAGTAAATGTACTATCAACCTCCAATGAATGCTTATTGAAAGTAAAGTATAAAATAGTTCGATTTGAACGACAGCAAAGTTCACAAGAAAATTTATTAATACTTGTCCCAGAACTAAGATTGCTTTAATTTTTTTTCTGTATCTGAAATATCGAATCTTTTTTACTAGTAGGTATAGATAATAAAATAAAATGCTCATGATTGAAGAGAAATACTGATCCAGGAAATGAAAATTTGTAGAGCAAAAGTGCGTAAGAGAAGGGTTATCTGTATGGACGTATGAAATTGCCAAAAATATTTTTGACTCTCAAATTTTTTGAAAAAACTGAATTTTTCTATTTCTTATTCTATTGTTTCGTGGTGTTTTGTAAAGTCACTTCACAGATACTTTATATAAGCTTTCTTGTAATGTTATTATCAGTTTTACTGTTCGACGTTTCGTTATCGAACAACCACCATCAACTTCCACTCTTTAAACAACTGCCCTTTCTCGGATTTTTTTTTTTAAGTATTTTTCATTCTGAATTTAATAATGGTGATATATTATGTGTCAAATCAACTCGAATTTCAGAGAAATTTGCGAGTAGGTACCGGCAAGAAATGGGTAACCGTCATGAGTGATACATCATTGAATTCAGAAAGAAACGTATTCAAGGGCGCACCCAGGATAAAGTTTCGGTGGGTAGGGGGGGCTGAAGCAATAAACAAGATGGAACTTATTTATTAAATCAGAAATATTCTGATGAAGGTGGCTCCATTTTATTGACGCATGAGAACAATCAAAATACAGTGGTAGAAGTATTAGCTAGCTTCTATTCATACCTACAACCTAATAATGTAATATTCCTATTGATAACACAATGGTCAGAGGTTGAGTTGTTATTCGTCAGGTGTCACGTGGTCAAATCATCCGACATCCCCGCGAAAACGATAAACGCACAACTGACAACCAGCTAACCGACACTACGCGAGTGCGAGTGCGAGTACTCATTTGTCTTACATAATGTTGATGGTGATGGTTGATGGTTGATGGTGATGCCGCTCTCCAAAGATTACCGCGCTCTGCTTCGCGGAGCGCGACTACTCTCTTTGTCGAGCAACAATCAATCGCTAAATACACAAAGAGCTATTTCCTAAAAAAGCGGGTTTATTAAGAAAACTTGATGATTTAGATATATCACCTCAAAGCATTTCTGTTAATCTTTTAATTTATCGAGTAATATACACGGGGTTTCATTTAAAAAACCGAACTTTTGACCACTATCATGCAAAACGAAAATAATAGTAATTTTAGCGGGCCCTTTATGATTGAAGTCGATTTCTTGGTGTAGATTAAATACTTTGAGTTTGTACAAACTATCATCAAAATATCAAGTGTTCATGAGTTGAGAGTTGTGGACCATATTTAACACAAATTATTTTTTATCTCGAAACCCGATGAGATAGGTATAGGGCATTATCAACAAAAAAGTATTGTAATAAAAGGGCGATTCTAAAAATGTGTCAATATACGGGGTGTTCTATTTAAAATATTAAAATTGCTAGGACTTTCTGATAGAAGTGGCAATGTCGCAATGCTGAAAATATTTTAGATCGGTAGAACAGGTGAAAGAACGTAAAACGCCAAATTTTCAGAAAAATCCTGAGTAGCGTTTTCCAGAAACGTCTAACCTATCATCGACCGTGTATATTCTACTAGGAAAGAGTCGACCTTTTCAGGATTCGAACCACGATCGATCACGAAATCATGAGTAAGCGTTTTCAACTGAGCTGCCAAGACACATTTCTAGGAGGCACGTTATTATACAAAATACATTTTTGTCGCAAACAGAAATGAGACAAAATGTTATTCAAAATAATTGAAAAAAAATCTGGAGCTTTATCAATGAATTAATTCACTGAGCTCGTTTGGCTGCATTGGTTTGGACTTTTTTCCAATGCATCCCATTTCTGTCAGTTTGATAGTTTTAATTAATCATCAATTTTGATATAGTCCAGAGTAGAGAATTTTTGGGACCAAAAAAAATTATAGTAGATTGAAAGTCATTGGAAACGGAAGATAATATGAAAGAAATGGAAAGTAATAATAAATTACGGGCTATCTGAGGTCGAGAAGTAGGAGAGGGTGAGTTTTTAAGGGTAAAATACGGTTTATCTCGATTTCCGGCAGAACTACAAGTTGTAGGTAATAAAAAGATCTTCAATTTTTGTGAAATCACTTTGTCACATAACCTCGAAATTTATGTGAAAAATTCAAATAATCAAGTTTTTGATTTTTTATTTTTTTCTTTTACAAAAAAACAAAAAATTTCACGAAATTTGGTTGAAACTTACTTTTTTATGTTCCAAATACACCGTAATTTTTTTGAATTGAAATATTTATTATTCCACCTAATTTTGACTGAATATAAAAAAATCACCCTAAGTTTCAATCGAGAAATCTCACGTCAAAATATCGATTTTTTTGAAAAACGTGTTTCCACAAAAGTTTTAGATGTTTTTATTACCTACAACTTTGCCATTCAACTTTTTTCCATAGGACTTGTAGTTTTGCCTAAAATCGAGTAAACCGTATTTCACCCTTAAAAACTGAGCCCCTCTTACTTCCCGACCTCACATCGCCCGTAATTTATTTTTCCTTTCATTTTTGTCATATTATCTTCCGTTTCCAATCGGTTTCATTCTACTATAATTTTCTTTTATTTTTTACCATTTTTGAAGGCATCTACCCTAGACTATTATAAGAAATGCTGCTCCAATTCCTGCTCATGCTCAAGATCGCATACTGAGCAGGAGAAGGAGCTCTAATAACTTATTAGGCTTTATCCAGTACCATTCTGTTATGCAGACACTCCAAGTTCAAAAGACCTTCTCGTTGTCTGGGGGAGTAGACGTAGACTGAAACTATGATGTCTTACTAAGATATGGAAATTTAAAATTTCTCAAAAGTATTAAACATCTTAAGGACAAAGAAGTCATTCCGGATTTTCCGACCTACCTTGTCTTGAAATGACATGATTCAGACGACAAAGGCCAGTAAGTAGGATTGTTAGACAACGTAAATTATCCCTACTAGAGTATAACAATTGAAGATATGAGTGGATGAAGGTACCATGTTGCTTTTTTTACTCATTGCAATTTTTCAAAATTTTTGGTATAGATTTAACAACCAATAAACGGATAATTGGATAATGTCACACGTACAACCAGTATTTCCAGTTGAAAAATGAGATATATTACATTTTTGTTAAATGACACCTTTATCTAATAAAACATTTTGTGGTTAATATCGTACTGTGGGTAGTGTCACTTTATTATTCATAAAAGATACGGTTTCAATGTGAAAATAATAACAAATCATGATGGAATCTGAAGGCAAATGGATAAGAAAATAGGTCATGTTTTCCTTAGAAAATGTTGATTTTGGGGATAGATACATTGTTTCGACAGAAGATCTTGTCAATTTGTCAACGAAATTTATGTTTTGTGGTATGATTAGAAATAAGATCTCCAAAATACATTTGAGGGTGCGCCGGTTTGCTGTGGTAACAAGAAGTGAGGGGGTGAACTGAGCAGCTAGAAAAGAGGTCAGTAAGTTAGTCAGTTGGTGACCGAAATAGTGAAATGAGGTCACGCCCGACAATGTTAATTTCAGTAAATTGTATCAATTATTCTCGCTATAGTTATTGTGGTCATTCTGGTGTAAGAACTCACTAAACAAAAATAAATATCTTTGAATCGATTATCCAGTTATTTTAAAGAGAGGATCCAGAGAAAAAAGATTCTCATAGCAAGGGATATTTGCTATTTTTGAAAGACATAGAATGAAAACTTTCTAAAATTTTATAGCACGAGGGAATTTTTGACGTTTCATTAATTTTTCTTATGCTAAACCTTGTATCTGAACATATAGTTTTAGAATTAGCATGAAATTTGTCGTATAAAGTGCGAATTCGAAGTATATCTGATGATTTCGTATTTTTCATGATATTTAGGGGTCTACCCCTTGGGACTTTATACGAGTCTTCTTGGTCAATGAATTCACAGAGGAAGTATCCTAATTTCACCATTCATTTCGATTGATGTTCGCAAAATTGATTTATATTGGACGGTTCTCCAGTTGAGAGGGGTTATTTCCCATCAAAAATTAAAAAAAATATATTTGTATTTGTGATAATTTTCTTTACCTATTCCGTTAATCCGCCATCAGAATTTATAGTACAGAACATAAAATATACCTGGATCTGGATATTCACTTGCCAATAGAACTAGCCCCAGAACTTGACAGCACATCCGTTTACTGTGAAACAGGCGTGAAAAACCAAGGAATGTCATATTGATTCACTTTATGTTTGACAGGAGATGAACCAAATCTTCTAGTAGACAGGTTACTCCATGGACGTAAAAATAAAGTCGCTGAAAGGCACCATCCTAAGGTCGTGCTGTTGAGTTGGGCGTTGCCACATCGAGTCTGTGATAATTCTTCTTCAACCACCAACACTAGCTTCAACTCAATTGCCAGCGAATTCCATTCAGTAACTAAATATTCCGATCCATTTATGAAATGAAACTGGTCATTATACATTCCAGAATAAAAACTAGTGAATTTAATTCGAAAAATCGTTGTGCACTTCCAAAAAATTCTGTACAGTCTGTTGCAATGCTGTACGTGCTGCAACGCTGTTGAAGTTCGCATTGTTCTCATAATTTTTTGTTCGTTTACAAATTTCACCACTTCATGTTTTTATCGTCTGTCATGTACGGTATTTGTGAAAATATTGGTGTTTTGTTGGATTTGGATTGAACAGTGAAAAAAAATAGATATAGAGACTGATAACAGTGCTTTACTGTTGGGTTTGCAAGCAATCCAATTGTTCTAACCAGGATCTAGGCTTTCATAGGTAAGTACATAGATTGTTTACAAATATTATATTGACGTTCATATTCTTCATTAGCGTCACAGTGGGAATCAAATTTCTATGGATAGTTTCAAATGAAAATGCATTATTTTTTGACTAAACAACAGTTTTTGTCAAAATTCATAAAGTCAAGGTAGAAACTCCTATTAATTCTGCATTAGAATAAAAAAAATTAAATTAAATCAAAAATTATGTACAAGCTATTACTAAAATCCACTGAAAGTGAATTTTTTTTTTTTGAGATTTATGACCTGGGTTATTCTGTGAGCAACAGTTTCAGAGGCTTGTTCAGCGCTTTTGTATTCAAACTGAAAACTTGGCGTGGTAGGGTTTTGAAAGTGTTTTTATTTGATTTTACATTGTTCCGAAAGAATGTCTAATTGCGGATTTTTCTTTAGATTTCTAGCTGATGCCCATGAAATAGCTATTTGGTTGGAAAAGTTAGGAATGAAAGAGTTCACTGAAACTGTTTCCAAGTATGCTAAGAATTGGTTCTACTCATTTCGAACGAACCGCTTTTGAAATAAAACCCAATGGAAAAATATTTCTGAAAAAGGGTGCTCGCCCCCTTTTTTAATGAAGAGTATATCCCAATAACTGAAACTGCTTCAACTTCGAGGTAAACTAATCATTGAACAGAATTATTCTTTGTAGTCTCCAAATATAAAAACTATTTTTAGGGTAAAATTCCGTTAACTAATAGGCGAAATCTGTCAGCAAAATTTTTGGAACTCAGTAGTTTGGCCTCCTGAACAAAAAATCCAATTGAAATTTTTGGCGGTCTCAACTAATTTCGGAGATATAGGCCTATTTTTTTTCTGCGGCAGAAAAACACTCAAAATTCTTCCTTCTTTAAACTAACACAATGTACACACCCTAATTGACCTGTTTCACACTCTTTCTTTATTGAAAACGCTCCTTTTTAAGAAAAAACTCATCCTTCTTTTATGATCACATAACCAACAAATCTAGGCAAAATGGATAGTGAATTTTATTAATTTCTACCGCGGAAAAACACCAAATATTATTCCTTCATTAAACTAACACAATGTACAATGTACACACCATAATTCACCCGTTCTACACTTCCTATTTGTTTACTAAAAACGGCATTGTTTATCCAAAAATTCAACCTTCTTTTAAAAACCAAAACAACACATTTATGTAAAATGTTTAGTGAATTTATTCATGTCAAGATGGTAACTTTGATCTTTGCACATTTGCATAGCCGACTTTTCCAGGCGTTGGATTTCAACATGAATAGGAAATTATTCACTCACTTTTTTTCCAGAAACCAACTTGACATGAATAAAATTCACTAACCATTTTGCCTAGATTTGTTGCTTATGTGATCATAAAAGAAGAATAGGAAAAGGAGAATAAAAATTGTTTCATTTCGTAATCAATGAAATTATCGTGTTTTCCATTCCGAATCTTCCCAACTTCCAAATGTATGTTGCTTTAGACCATGATAATTGGGTTAGCAATATTTTTATTCCATTTATGAATTGGAAGTTTAAAATAATGCAAGCCTACCTATGTAATATTTGATTTCGAAGATATGGACATAGCCTCAGTTTCATTGTCACCCAGTGAGTCATTGCGTTGATATTTCATTGATTTAAAAACTAGTGCAGCTTTGTAATCATATCCTTTATCTTTATATATTTTCGTATTGCTAATGTAAAAAAGTATGATCTCCAAAATGACTACTAAAAAATATATTCAAATAAAATTCTCTATTCGAAACGTTGTTTTATTATTCCTCTTATCTTTTTCAGTTCAGTATGTTCGAAAAATATTATTCAATAAAAGCCTTTTTAAAAGCAAGCTTCTATAGAAATGCATTAAACAATTTCCTTGTTTGACAGGTTATTCTACGAATATCGGATTCAGAAGCTTCTCGTGCAAAAATAACTTTATTATATTCGCGGTAAACTTTTGAATTCGTTATTCATAGAATAACCAATGTCTAACAATTAAGGAAATTATTCATTCTTTATTATCAATTATAGGTACCTATTTTGTATTCGAAACAAGCTTTCGAATGCCTTAGTATAGGTGTAGTATAGGAATAGGTGTTATTCTGTGGTGATACAGTAAATTTCATTGTTGCAGTATGCTAACCAGGCTGAGAGAAGGGCATGCTTTGCTCCAGAAGTCCTGGAATGTCGGTCTTTTGGTATTTGTCTCGAAATCATTAGCCCCAAAATGAATCTGAAAGTTGATAAATGAGTTTTCATAATATAAACAATTCGGATGAAATTTGTCAGTCCAAGTAAACAAAAAAATATCAATATTTACACTGCACACACGAATGTCATGATTTTCCACTGAACCATTTAACAATGGAAGCCATTTCTTCCTCAAGGTTTCCCGAAATAATCCTGAAAACGAAAAAAGAAGAACTTAATTGAAAATCTAACGGGAAATTCAAAAAAGAAGAGAAGTTGAAGTTTCTGGTATATACAACTTTGTTTCATCAACTTGAGTAGTAATTAGTTATTAATGGTACAGGTTCGTAAAGTAGGACTTTTGTGTTTGAGCATCAACTTTGCTGAATGATGCGCAGTCAAGTACAAAAAAAGCTCTTTACGAAAATGTATCATACAGTTTTTGATCTACGTTGTTATATCGACAAATTATAGCAATTGTTGAATATTTCATCAATAAATTTTTCAATTTTCATCGTGACATCTAAAGATGACTTCCGAGTAAACTTTGACAACAAAATACAGTATTTTTCAAGTATTGGTAAATGTAAGAACAATAGGTGAAAAAATAATTCTGGAACAGTTGATTTTTTACGCACTTGTGCTAAATATTATCACTTTTCTCACTGTGAACAGTGCCTTGGTGAAATCAAGTTTACTCACTGTCATAGAAAAATGTATATTGAAAACTAGGGCCTATATCACAAACACTACAATTCCAACAAGTGTACAAATAAATCGTACAAGTGTAGTTATTCTGTGAAAAATCAATTTCAAGCAAGTCGAGCAGTCAAAGTATGTCTTAACGAATGACACTTTTGTGTTACAGGAAATCAGAGTACTTATAAGTATAACTAAATTACCAATAACTTGTAGACATTTTACAATTGTACGACTTGTGTATAGGCTCCTGGTATTTTCTGTACATAAATAAATGTTTGAAGCAAAAACCTACATGTGTGATTACTATTCCCTTGGATTTCTTAACTTTAGTAAACCAATTCACAGCAAAAAGTATTCTTTAATCTACTAACTATCTATAAATCATCTTGAACTTACCTCTGGGAATACAATATAATTTGTGACTTTAGTCCGTATTTTTGCAGGTTGTCACTGAACAATACTTCAATTTTAGGGAAAAAGTATCTTTTCAGCAAAAAGTAAACAACTCTCTAAACACACAACACTGTGTTCCTATCTGATATCGATTACCGTATTACAAATTATATAAATGAAAATAGTTTATTAACATGACTTTCCACTATTTGTAAATATTTCAGCCGACATTGAAATTGACATGTGCCAGTAGGTAGTTCAAACGTTGTACCTAACATAACCACATTATTTCTGTGGGTGATTTCGTACATTCAAACTAATTAGACCATGCCTATTGGCCATACCCGTAAGAACGGAACGGTTTGCTTGATTTAGTGGCCCTACAGCAAATCATAAAATGATGGTTCAGTTTTGTTAACACCATGTACTTAGCCGTAATTCTTAATGGTACAACCATGTCAACTACTGCTCTTCAAAGAGTTGAATGCTACTCCTTCATCCAAAATTGAGCAAACTTGCGGAAGATTGGATTACGTAATTCACCATTTTTCATAATTCGTTTAATAGTCCTCCGTCAAGTAGTGTCGCCCCTCTTCATAAAGTTTTTGGCTTCATATTGAAGAGATGGCGCTGAAATCATACTTCATTGTTTGTCTCAGAGATTTACAATTATAGTTTAGGGTGTCGTAATAGCTGTTTTGGTATTCTTGAATTAAATTCAAGCTCGAACCGACTAGCTCCAGTGAGTTCGTCACCTTCAGCTAAACGCGTTGTGTTTTCAGAGTCTTCTCTGTGAGAGGGAAAGATCTGCGAGGCCATAATGAACGAATTCCTGATTTCTAGTTTGTCGAATTTAGAAATTCGGAGAAAAAAATATCTAAATTTGTTATGGATTTATTTACGCACTGTAGACGAGAGCAAATCCCGCTACAGTAGCGTTGAGAAAATGAAAAGGTTTAGGATATATATATGGGGAAAACACATATACAAATATCACAACAATAAAATCATATAAAATTACAAGTCCCAGTTATACCAGTATACACCATCGAAGAAGGAACGAATTCTATAAGCTGGCATTGCCAAAGCTATTTATTTGTTAAGGAAGGAACCCGTAGTGGCTTTTATGCACTGTTTGGGTATGGGTGTACAACTGATATGGGAAACACAGGAATACAGAGTGTTCAACAATAACAACAAATCTTAATTCTAAATAAATATCTAAATAATAAAGCATCATGCAATATTTATCGTATGAAAATTTAAAAAATTACTGTCTTTAAAAAATGAATTTGAAAATTTAAAAATCACTTGAATTTGATAATTTAAATTCACTGAAGAAAATTGTCCCATCCTGGAGTGCAAGTTTGCTCTTAACTCGGTAATGTGTGGACTCCAGGTAAGTCCACGGTCGATAGTCAGGCCAAGATACTTGACCCGCGGTAGCCAGTCAATCTCCCTTCCTGAGATTGTCACTCTCCCTTCCGGATAGGTCCGTCTCCTCCCCAAGGAGATTAGCTGCGTCTTCGCAGGGTTGACTCGGATTTTCCAATCCAGGAACTATTGCTCAAGGCCGTCAATTGCAGACTGCAAATAGACGACCCGTTGCTCCGGATTCGCTGAACTGGCGAGCAACGTGGTGTCGTCAGCGTACAGAGAAGTTTTCACGTGTGCTGTTCTCGGCAGGTCACTCGTGTACACCGAGTAGAGCACCGGAGACAACATGGCGCCCTGAGGAACTCCGGCTTCAATGGCCCTCGTGTCCGAGAGCTCATTTTCAGCCTTGACCTGTAATGTTCTCCCCTTTAAAAATGAGCCAATCCATTTCACCAGCCCCCGAGGAAAGCCCAGGAAAGCCATCTTATAGAGAAGACCTTCGTGCCACACACGGTCGAAGGCCTTCGCTACATCGAGCAGAAGGAGAAAGACGAAGTGTCTTCTGTTCAACAAGGTGATGGTCTCCTCGACCATCCTCAGGGCCTGGAGCTCCGTGGAGTGACCAGGTCGAAATCCGAATTGTTCGTTGGGGAGAACATTCCGGTCAATTATTTCATCATAGAGTCTTTCCAGCACGACGCGCTCCGCCAGTTTCGCCACCGAGCTAAGGAGGCTGATGAGACGATGGTTCTGCGGGAACATCGGGTCTTGACGAGCCTTAGGGATCATAACGACGATGGCATGTTTCCACCTGCTGGGGAAGTGCCTAAGACGCAAAGAGTTATTGATCACGTTCCGTAGAGACGTGATCTGGCTGTCCGGGAGTTTTTTCAGCATCACGTTAGTGATCGAATCCGCTCCCGGAGCCTTTCTCTTCGGCAAGCCGCGTATCTGCGCCGTAAGCTCCTCCTCAGAAGCTGGACGTATGACAGCGTCGTCGTCCTCTCGAAGGATTTGTCTGGCCCTCCGTTCCACGAAGATATCCCGATCGTTGTCATCATCCTCGTCGATATTTAGTACAAACTGGCGTTCCATCGTGTCGGCAAAGGCCATGGCTTTGTCGATCGACGCATAGCACATTCCGCGCGCACCATGAATGGGTGGTAGCTCAGCCTTCCGATCTTTTCGCCTTTTGACAATTCGCCAATGCTCCTTGTCTCCAGGCTCAAAAGCGGAAAGCGTTTCGCTCCACCTTTCATTCCTGTAATCCAGGATCGCGTTTTTGACTTCATTAGCCTTATGGCTGGCTCTTACCCGGTCTCCAAGGAACAGTGTCCTCTGATTCGTCGCAATCGATTCCGCTCCCGGATGAGGGTTTTAATCCTCTCTGGAAACTCATTGTACGATCTCAGAGGACCCCGCTCACTGGTTGTGGCGGCCTCCAGTGCGTCATTCATAGTGCGCTCGAAGTGCGCTACTGCATCTTCCAACTCAGCAGAATCTTGGAGTACCTCAGGCATGACGTGTGCCTCCGCGAGATTCGACGTGAAAGCTTCCCAGTTCACCGACTTCCGCAGCCAACTTCCCTGGGGAATAGGATCATCGCTCAGCCATAGTACGACTGGGTTATGATCCGAACTCAATTCGGAAAGGGGGAAGACCTCCCAAGTCCAGGGGATATTCCTGACCAACGCGATGTCAAGTACATCCGGTCTGAAGTGACCGTAGTGTGTGGGCTCACCTGGACCCACGACATGATAGTCATGTCTGTCCATGTGTCTCCAGAGCGCCATCCCATTGCGGTTTGACACCCGGCTCCACGACACGTGCTTGGCGTTAAAATCGCCTGCGACGATCGTCGGAGTGTTGTCTTCCATTAAGAGAGAATCCAGCGTATCATCCTGTATTGGATTGTTTGGAGGGTTGTAAGCAGAGATTACCCTAAGAACGCCCCTGCTCGTCTGAACCTCGACACCAACCACTTCCGTACCGTGGTTTCTTTGGTCGTCAATGCCGTATTGTGCGACGGGGAGTGCACGTTTGGCTAGAAGAGCCACGCCCCCTCCGCGTCGACCAATACGGTCCTTTCTGAAAACTCGATAGTTGGGAATCGTAATAGGTTCATTGTCAAGATGGGTCTCTTGTAGGAGCACGAGGTCAACGTTATGTCGCACCATGAAATCTTCAAGATCCCATTTCTTATCTTTGAATCCATTACAATTCCAAAATATGATCTTCAAAGTACTGGGCCTTCTGAGGTGCATAGCCATTAACTAGCCTTGGAAAGCACGGCTTTGTTCGGCACGAACATGGTCTGTAGTGCCGGGAACTGCATGAAGAGTTCTTTCGAATCCGATGTAGGTACGAGAATTTTTCTCAACTACTTTATATCGGATCGATAGGCGGCCGCATGCCTTGTTGAAAAGCAAGTGTATTGTGAGTTGTCTAGATGCCAATCTTGTCTACTGCTAGCTTGGAGGGCACACCAACCACCCGAGGTGGTGCTGTAGGTTTTCCGGGTTTTCCTACAGCTGAAAAGTGAATACATCACCTGAAACATCAGTGAGTCGCTCCGGAGCGCCTCGGCAAATAATAATAATAGCCGTCCTCTACCCGCACAGGCTATGCCTTTGGGTACACTCAACGAGTGTTTATGAGGGAGTATTATTATTATTATTATTATCTTCTCAAGGGCGGCGAAAAAGTCGTCCGGACCGCTTGGTTTGGTCGAAGAGGGGCCGGCTTTCGTGGCACCTGAGTAGGAGATTCCCGCACGGACAGTGCCGGAACCTGCGACTATCGCAGCTAAGCTAGAGCCAGCTTTTGTTGCCTTTCCGGCAGTAGAGGGTGCTCCCCTTCCCGTGCCCTTGGTGTTTCCGCTTCGGGGCCTGGGGAAGTTGGGGCATCCCCTGTAACTGGCCGTGTGGGAACCCCCACAGTTCGCGCACTTTGCCTTCTTGGCTCGTGGCTATGTGCACTCCTGGCTCAGGTATTTTCCGGCACATTTCACACACACAGGAACCGCCATGCAGTTCCTCTGTGCGTGCCCGAAGCGCTGGCATTTGTGGCACTGGCCTACCGCGCTCCTGGGTTTCTGGGGCTCGGTCAAAATCTCCACACTCAGGATATCAGTCACCTGATATATATCTCGTTCCGATTTCGGCACGAGCACCAAAACCAGGGGCATCGGTTTTCGGTTGCGGTTGTACAACCTTGCCACCACCTCGGGGTTGAATCCCCTCCTCAACAAATCCTCTTCTATATCTTCGCAGAGGACAAACTCAGGTACTTCCCGGAGGATAACCCTGAGGGGTCTGTCCTCGGCGAAGTTGTAAGTGTGATGGAGCACTTTCCCCTCAATTAAGACGTGCGACAGCTTCCGGTAGTCATCGACGGTAGCAGGTTGCACCCTGATACCGTCGTGAACATTGACGGCTTTCGTGCAATCGATCTTCTTGGACTTCATTTGTTTATGAACCTCGACCCAACAATCCTTCTGCCGGATGGTGATCGGCGGCACGGATTTTCGGGGAGCTGGCGTCGCGTTGGAGATCCTCCTCGCTCCAGTAGTGCTGGGCCCAGCTTGAGCTGGGTCAGCCCCGACGACGGTCTGTGCGTCGTCTTCGACTTCACTCTGCACGGCAGCAGGCCTCTTGCGTGCCTTGCCTTTCGTTACAGGTGCCAGGTTTTCCTGTTCTGTTACGGCAGGGGTGGGGGCGATGGTTTGCCCTGTAGTGCTTTCAGCACCATCCACCTGCATTTCGTCGCTCTCATTGTTGTTGACGTTAGCTTCATTTGTTGTCGGAGGTGTTACGCCGCTGGTATTTCCAGCATCACCATCCTGAGATCCGGCACTGTCACTCGCTGACACCGTGGTGTCGGAGGTGATGGACCTAGCACTCGACGCTTTGCGAATGCAAACTCGCTTGGGCCTAGTGGTAGACCCGGCACCCTCGACCCTCGGAGCAAATGACGAAACATAGTCGTCTTCTTTGACCAACTTGGCCACGTCATCCGGACCGACGCTGAATCTCAAAATGATGTGCTTCAAGATCAGAAGTAACTCAGATCTTGAAGCATTTTCAAGGACTGATCCAATCGGATCGGACATCACAGCTTTATAAATGCAAAATTTTCGAACGTATCCACAAAGTCACAAGACCTACTCACCCTGTATTTCACCACACTAAACGATCCCCAGTTCCAAACTGAGGATATTCTGGCTTAAGGCCACTCCCCCTTTTTCAACTCGATTTAAAAAGATTTTGTTTGCCACGTTGGCCAAAATAAACTCAAAACCCCTGAAATGCACCTTTAGCAAGAGGCACACGTCTGCACACGTCGACTGCTAGCAATCTGGACTCTTGACTGACTCTTGACTCCTGACTCTGACTCGAACCCAATTATGAACTTTCGTCTCATATTTATAGTACACGGCTCGCGAGATTTCCCGCGGGGCGTGGCCTATCTCTCTTGATGAATTTTTGTGATTTGAAATGCTGTAGTTTTGGAAAAATAAGTCGAAAAATTTACTTTTCAAACGGAAGTACATGACAAGGGTAGAAGCCTTTAAAAATGGTAAAAAGTTAAAGAAAATTATAGCAAAATGAAACCCATTGGAAACGGAAGATAATATGACAAAATTGAAAGCAAAAATAAATAAACTACGGGCGATTTGAGGCCGGAAAGTAAGAGGGGGTGAGTTTTTAAGGGTGAATACGGTTTATTTCGATTTCTGGCAAAAGTAAAAGTCCTAAGGAAAAAAGTTAAATCGCAAAGTTGTAGGTAATCAAAAGATCTATGAGTTTTGTTCCAGTGAAACAAATTTTTGTTTTTTTTTATCTTTTACAACAAAAAATTTTTTTCACGAAATTTGGTGAAAACCTACCATTTTATGTTCCAAATCACTGTAATTTTTTTCACCATCGGAAAGTAGAGATTTCAATAATCAAAAAGCCCACCAACTTTTAAAAAAAAGTCGATATTTTGAAGTGAGAATTTTCGATTGAAAATAAGGGTGCTTTTTCGATATTTGGTCAAAATTAGGTAAGAAAATGAATATTTCAATTAAAAAAACTACAGTGTATTTGAAACATAAAAAGGTGGATCTAATTGACATGTTGTTTGAAAACTGAAAAAGAAAATTTTTATCTCATCTGAATAATTGAGGTCAAACATTAATATTTTCAAATCATCACATATCTAATGTTTGTATTGTTTTGGATATGAATGTTATTAATAAAATATCTGTCAAAAAAACTTTAATAGACTGAATATCAAATTACCACTTCACTGTTGGCTTCAGTACAACAGGTTTTTCATAGAACGACTGCCCTAATTTCTATGTATTATTATCCATCTGAACTTTTGATATATCATATTTTCAAATGGAAAGATCGATAGTGTGAAATCAAATAAACATCAGAACAAAACAATCCTGTCAGTATAGTCAATATTATGTTTCATGGTTTTACATAAAATATAGAACTCTTCCATGACATTATGCCCCATGATGATGATGGTTTGTTTAGTTTATGAAAGGTATTGATTCATCACTACAAAGTAGGTCAGATTACGATCTATCAATGCATAGTTTCTTCCGAATACATTAAACATCTCCGTTCTTGTTTTTTATCTTTGTCTCTCAATCATCTCTCTCTGGTAATTATAGTCGTCTTATCAGTTTGCTATTTATCTGTATTTTTAGATTACTATTACCTGACGGGTGAAAGCACCAAATTTGGTGTGATAATAGTAATACGACATACGTAGAACGGCGATCTTAGTTATTTGTGGGTCCTGAGGATGAGCCGTTGAGGAAGATTTTGGAAATATTTCATTATAGACCAAGAGCCAGCAGAGTATTCAAGTTGTCATTTCATTAGTCGTGGAATTTGTTGTATTGAATCTCATAGACCCCAGCAGACGGGTTGTTCCCAAATGATGTATTTAAAGGGAAAAGAAAGGATGTAAAACACAAATTTTTTGGGCGAGACGTTAAAATTTATAAAGCAATAGGAGAGAAAAAATAAATGTCAAAAATTTCTCGAAAGCATTTGCTTAATGGTATTCAAATTATTTATGAATTAGCTTAGAGTCAAGAGAAAAATGGACTACGTTCGAATTCAATTCACTATTGAAGAACAAAATACTGCATATACTTTTTTCTTTACATCCAATATTTCTTCAACTATCAATGGATTAATATAGGATGAAGATAAAACTTTCGTCTAATTTCTTTCCACTGAGACTTAAAATTATAGTTTAGTAATCCTACTGATAAAGTTGACTTGGTCAAGAAAATTCATATCTAGGAATGAAATTACCAGAGTGTTGAAGGGGAAATATCTATTCGTGTATTATAGAGCGCAGTGTAATATACTTTGCCGCTTCAGAAAAAAGTTGAACGCGATCCGCTTTTGCACTCGAATTACAAACAAGATTATTTCTACAACCGCAGATTTTACAGAAATATTATTTAGTAGGAATTAATAATTATTGGTAACCAAGGACAACGCACAGCATCAATAGGAAATTGGCTTTCGGTGAATTTGCTTGATTTTTTTGTGTGTTATAGACCTGATGATGCCAATCAAATGCCTTCATTGCACCAAAGTCCTAAATTTAATAGGTTCGATTATACAGGGTGCTGAAGTTCACTTTTCCAAAATTTCAAATGACTATTATGACAATACTATTTCGATATATCAACCAAATAAACTACGCATTATTTGTTCGATAAGCCGACTCGAATCCACTATAAAGTATATCAATTCCTACACGGACTCACTATATACAAGGTGAGTCCAAAGGTACCTAGTTTCGTAGTGATTTCTGAAAAATGGAGCGGTGGAATTTCATTAATTTTTAGATATTCTATAGAATTCCTATATCAATTTCAACTCATGATGTCAGCATCTCCTGAATCAGACTTATAATATTACATGTTAATACGTTTTTTCACAATATGCATTTGAAATATCAGAATAAGTGCGGATCTGGCGGTCTAAAACCCTTTTCTCATCTGACCACGATAAAACTTTTGAAGGGTTTGATGTGAAATAAAGGGACATAATTTTTTTTTGAATGGAACGTAATTCAAAACATTTTTAGATGGTTGAGAAGAGAATTGAATTATCTTTTCAACGATGTGACACATGTCCCCCCATGGCATTTAAATTTTTTTAGTTGATGTGCCCCCTCGCGCCATCTATCGAGCAATCACAATGTGTTTTATTTCAAAAAGTAGTATTGGTGAAACCCTCCAAACAGTTTTTTTTTTTATTTTTGTACTTCAAACCGTTCAAGAGTTAACAGGGAGGGACTATTGAAAGCCGCACTGTATATTTGCTACAACAATAAAAAATAAAGTTCCGAAATGTAACTTTTTTTCATTTGTGCTATACGTCTGAGAAGTGATTTGTGCATTACCACTTCATGCTTCCTCAAGAACTCTCTATCATCGAACACTGTTTTATAACTAACATTTTGTTCAATAGCGATATAGTTACAAGGCCGATATGTCAAATAACGGATGAGGTTTAATATTGTGATCTGAGGCGCAGCAGATATTATGTATACGTTGGTATTGAATTCAAATATTATATAAAGAGCCCTAATAGTTTTATTACGCATTATCTGTTATTCTTACTGAGCCCAAATACAAGAACTTATATTTTATTAAAAAAAATTTGCTGACATAAGAATATGAAACCAAGCCACTCTTACTTCTGTAACTTTGTAATTTTCACACTGATATAATCTCTTATTGGTCATGATATCTAATGAAAACATTTAAGACAATTTCTGAAAACATTCGTATAATTTTCTGATCAAATTTGGTCTGAGAAATTGTATAGAGCTTTAACTTGTGAGCGACTCATCCCCTACTACTGATGAAGGTTACTAACCCCAAAACTGATAAAGCGGGAAGAGGGATAATCGCGGTCAGCCGCCTATGCCAGTCTTTGAGAACCCTCCATACATTGCCCATTTTTATATCTATTGAACCCCGTTCACTTTCTATAAAACCTTCTGGAGGAAGGCACGTATTTTTTTCACGATGCACGATGTGCAAAAATTTAAGTGAACATGTTGAATTGTTTAACGAATGTACGAAGTGATGAATTCCTCCGACAAAAATTATATTTTGGTAACGACAAGTTTAGTGCGAATTTAGGTGAATGTGCCTAACAGTGATAACGTAAATCGCTATCAAGTACCTGGAAAACTATTTATAATATTGCTATTTGAAAAATTCACTTAGTGGGGTGTCATATAGAATAAAAATTTAATATAAGACGGAAATAATAACAATAATAATAAATGCTCAATTTTTTCAGCAGTCATATGCAACTCCCAAATATATGACTCTCTCTAATACATCCAAGAAAAATTCTTCTTCAGCAATAATTCAACTAACTGAAGGGCAAGTGTTTTTCTTATCGAAGTTATCCAATCCACATTAACAAATTTACCTGACATCATTCTATTTTTTGCAAAATTGTGCTTCTGCCTTTGTAAATCCACTTCGTACATTGTTCAGCTTATGTCTAGGATGTTGACTTAATAAATAAACTGAGTTACTCTTTATTCAGGTTACTTTTACATAAAGCTTTGAAATTCAACTATACTTATACAGTGGACACAGACGACAATAGACTTTTCTAGATTACTCTTTAGCTCGGCCACAGACCTCGCTATGACGGAGCAACTGTCAATGTCAATAAAAACTGTCGAAGATCATGAAGCATAAAATTACATAACACGTTTGTTTGTTGCTTGAATCTAATGACATGAATACAGAATTGCCTCAGATACCATATACTTCAACAAAAACTTTTGAAATACTACTTCACGGTGTAATTTATTCACATGTTAAAATCACCCCTAGCCAATATGGCTTTTTCAAAAGGAAGTCAACGATAACAAATTCACATGGCAAATATGTCACACATTATTGAGCAATACTCTCAATGTGATATAATTTATACGGGTTCTAAGAAAACGTTCGATAGGCTGGATTTTTTTCCAAAAACTATCGAATTTTGGACTCGCCCTAAATCTCACATCTTCATTTCTTTCTTATATTTATGATTGAAAGCAATATAATAGCTTCCAAGGAAACAGATTTATTGAAATCATTTCCATATCTATTTAAACTCCAACATTTTTTCTCCGAAAGATGTGATATGGTTCATTTTCATTCATTCTGTTGAAACTGGAAAATGAACGGCTAGAAGTTGCCAATTGTTTGAGAAGGTATGGGTCTTCACCGACAACATGAAGTCATACGATTGCCTGTCCTACAGTATATAACGTTCCATATAGAGGATGACAATTCAAATGCTCACAACAGCAGGAACAAAATTACAAATAATAATTAATAATCCACCTCCCATCAACAACCTTGTTTTTTAGCCATCCGCACTGAAATAATTTCTCTGACTCATTCATCTGGTATATTTCGACGATGGTGAACCAACAGAAGTGATTCACCATCAATATCTTTCCTGTTAGGATGACAGTACAAGGAGCTAATTAGGGGGTAGGTGAGCAGGACCAATTCAGAAATTCAAAATGGACTATTCCACGCACAAAATATTGATCTAAAGTTGTTCCACGATATGAATTGTTCCCGCCCCTCAAACCTTCATTCAACCCCAAGCACAGTTACCCCGACCAAAATAATATTGGTGATGAATCTATTTTGTAGGTTTGCAACATAATTATTACCACAGGATATAATTTTCCACAAGCTATTGGGCTATGAGGTATCAAGTGGGGATTTTTGTTGCAATTAACTGAGTGGTGGTGTCTGGTGAAGATTAATGGACAATTTGTTATTTTGATCATGAGATACAGCAGTTGTTAGCCATCCAATTGTCACCCTGTACATCGAAAACTATATACTGTTGGACAAGAAATTATATGTACAAAGGTATAAATCCTCATGTAGCCATTTATTCTCCAGTTTTAACAAATCATAACAATTATGTTATTGATGGATATATGTTTCTGTGAACATTTTCTTATGTTGTAATGGAACACTCTCGGTAAAATATCATTTTCCATTCCACTCATAAGCCACAACTTAGACGAGTTAATTTCTAAAAAAGGAATAATCTGAATTTAAAGCACCTTTTTCTAATCCAACAATTTGGAAAACTAGTCATTAGAATCAAACACACTGAAAATATATATTTTATTTTTACATACGAAACTTTCAGTAGTAATATCCCGAAAAAACGCAGAATTTTCGAAAAACACTTTCGCCTTGCTGGCACGAAAACTGTGTTGCTTAGAAACACCACGAGAGCTTACTCGAGTGGTGTTTTGTACAGCAACACAGTTTGAGTGCCTGGCAAGGTAAAAGTATTTTGAAAATTCTGCATTCTGAAGGGATATTCGAACAGAAAATTTCACGAATATATTAAAATTATGGACTACATGCGTATTGCAAGAACGGTTCATCTTGTGTAATCAATGTCAGTTGAAGAGTTGAACCGTCAAACTGAAGGGAAATTGTCAGGTGTAATACCACGAGTGATCGAATTTTCACGATAAGTCTGTCGATTTATTTCTTTCTGAACGAAACTGAATTGCTTCGTGAAAACACCACGAGTCCGAGTGCTGTTTTCTCAAAACAATTCAGTTGAGTTCAGAAATGAAAGACAGACTTATGAGATAAATTCAATCACGAGTTGAATTTTATTGGACTATTTCAGGAATAAAGTTTTTTCATTTATATTATAATATTATATAAATGTATAACAGTCATAAACAAATTATTAAAATCGTCAATATTATAATGTTTCGTTTCATAATTTCATTTGAATTTGCACCGAAGCAACTTATTTTGACACCATCAGGTACAATTAATATTGATAGAACTGCCAAACTTTGTGTTGCCATAGTTACGTCGTTGAAAATACCGAAGCTGATCCTCCAATAAGAATTGAAAGACAGCTGGTGTTATAGCGATAACACGAGTTGTCTTTAGTTTGCGATTGGTCAGGTTATGTGAGAATTTTAAGATTAGTGAAATAGTCAATGATACTCCACTAATTACTAATAATATTTAATGTTGAAGACACAATTTGTTGCATTCTGCAAATGAGTCAGAATAGCCGGTACAGAGTAATTAGTTGGTGGTAACTGGCCGTTAAGAGTAACACTCGTATATTGCAAAGTGCATGAAGATGTTAGTACATGAAAGAATTTCATTCGAGATGGTATTCTTCTGTTCTACGGAGACTTTCAAATAACCTTCAGCAGTACCAGTTGACGTCCAGCTTCCAAAACTTTTTATGTTGGTTTTCCCTTTACCTGAAACTGCTAGAAACTTCACCGAGGATCGTCTGAAACTGTGACCTGTGTAACGTTCTGGATCAGGTAGGCCTAAGTAGGTAGCGATCTCTGCCGGCATTTTACCAAATGCACTGAATAGAGCCTTTGCGTTTTTATAATTGATAAATTAACTACTGTATAAAATGTGTCATTTAAAGATGACCGTTTTGTCATTTTGACAGCGATAAAAAAGGTACATCGTTTTTTATCACCGATAAAAACGCCTGTTCCTCTTTAGCGTCTACATCTAGTATGCTTACGTCACTTTAATGTCTGCCCTGTCAGTTATTTAAGTATTGTTGATAGTTGATACTGAAACATTACAATATGAGTCGTTTTGGGGAAGTTTCGACTCAACAAATAATAAAAAATATAGAAAAAGCAATCCCCCAATCCACAAAAAATACTAAAACGTCAATATGGAGACAATTTATGGAGTTTTGTCAAGTACGAAATTACGAACAGTCGAAAATAACTCCGTAACAAGAAGTAGCAGATATATTAAAGGATTGGGCCTATAATATGAAAAAGAGGAATGGAGAAGATTATGAAGAATATGCAGTAAATCAATTTGGAATTCAACTGCGAAGATGATTCAAGAAAGATATTTCAAGGAATACAATGTTAAATTTGATCCTTTTGCCGACATAACTTTTAAAGAAGCTCGTGATGCGAGAAATAGTAAACGGAAAGAACTACAAGTTATTCCAGCATTGTACAAGAAAGATATTGTAAAAATGGCAAAATTGTGGAAATAGACAACCCAGAGGGATTACAAATAATCTTTCATATAGCATCTTATGAATCAGCTTGGAGGGGGGAGAAGCTGCAAACTGTAAAATTTACCATTTTAAAGAAGAAAAAATCAAAATGGAACTTCAACAAGAAGATTTGAATACAATACAATATTTTCAAAGACGACACAGAGTGGGTCGAAAAAATTGGCAGACAGCAAATGGATAACAAAAAATGAAATGGATGAAGTTATTTGTCCCATTGCATTGTTAAAATTACTGTTACAAAAAAGAAATGAAAAAATAACATCTGAAAGACTTTTTTTAACTCCAAATCCCTTTTGGAAAAATAAAAATTCCAAAGGTTGGTTCAAAAATGTTCCACTGGGTATTAATACGATTTCTACTTGGACCAAATATTCTGCAACTAAAATTGGACTCGATATCAGAAATAATAAAATTACTCGAACCGTGCTAGTACAGTTTCCCAGTTAGCCAAAGCAGGAGTAAGTGACCAACAACTTATAAAAATAACGGGACACTCATCATCATCTTCTATTAAACCCTACCTCCAAATTGATCCCAAACATCACGAAAATCTTATTAGTTCCTTACGAGCCTCGAGTGAGAAAAATCAAAATGAATATTCTACATGGGTGAATACCAGAGAAGAAAATTTTGAAATCAGTACACCAAACCAAACAATTTATAACAATTGTGTATTTAATAACTGTTCATTTAAATAATTTATTTGTATCAATAAAGATAATTATTGTTGTTGTTCATTCATATATTCGGTCATTTATTTATCTTGCCAAAAAACACTCGAGTTTTTCTTTTAAGGATAAATTTCTTTTTAACTCAAAATTTTTCCATCAGTAATTTTGCTCGAAAAACTGACTTTTGACAAAATCGCTCGACCATCGGTCTCGCGATTTAGTCATGTCAGTTTTTCTCGTAAAATAACTGATTGGCAAAATTATTTCTTTACAAAAAGAAATTTATCCGATAAAAAAAAACGCTCTTGTGTTTTTACTGTTGATAAAAAATCGACGGTTCTCGGTGGTAAGAGGCCGTAAATTTGCTTCATCTTTGAATATCGTCATGCGTGATTCTCATTAGCGCCGCTATGTGAAGAGCACCGGCTAGAGCAAAAATGGTATCTACTTTATCTACTTTAGATATATCGCATCAGGGGCTAGCATAAACTCGAATATGTCTTCTATAGTAAATATATGCGATTCATGTGGTTGAAAATCAACATTTTGCATTTTTAGGAACGATGTCTACTTGTGAAACTAGCCTATTTCCAGATTTTGTTTTATTTTAACCGAGTATTTCACCATCGAGTAACACGACCATATGGTATTGGATTTCAGTACCTTACTAAGCTTGGAAAATTGGGTCAGAAAAACTTCTTCTCTGAAGCTATTCACTCCTTTGTTCACACACCAGTTCAAAAATTGGTGCAAATTTCATTCAAGTCGGGTTTATGTCCATTTTTGCAATTTTTACCAAATACTGGTTGTATTGCTGTTCGTATATTTCTCGTGATTTACTATGTAACAGGTCTGAATATACCTCATCTACGGCCTTAAAAATTGCTTCTGGGAGCTATTCGCTTGACGAATCCATTAAAATATTGCCCTTATTGAAAATAATCATAAAAATGCAGAATCAGTCACTTCAACTTCGCTTCGACTCAAAACTTTGACGTCTTGTCATAGCAAATCAATGAAATGTACATATAATAACTTCAAATTGACATGTTCAACTTTCCCGCACTAGTTTCCCCCACCGATCACAGAGTTTTTTGTCCAGGCAAACAAAGGAGTGTTTCTAGACGATTTATGCGAATTTAAAAGCAGTTATCCTGCAATCAAGTAACACAACCTAGATGAGCAATAGTTAAAAAGTACTAAAGGTGACATCTTCTCATAATGTTATTCCTCAAATTATGACATTGTTGCCATGTCTCAATTTTTTAAGGATACAATAAGCACGTCAGTTAGATTTTGATTTCTGTCGGGTATTTTCATGGCAAAAATACTGTCTTGGATCAAATATATAACAATAAGAATGCAATTGAAATGTTCATTGGAGCTTGTGGGAGCATGTGAGCATCGCGAACGGATATTCTTCGTTGTCGATATAGTCTGGTCAGTACGGCAACGCTGCATTTGATATTTGACTGAGCTACAACAAAACGTTTCTGTTTGTTTGCGTCTTTGGCTTATTGGAGTGTTTTTTTTTTTCGTGAAAATAAGGCAAATACTGGGTTAATTTGTAATAAACTATCGTTTGTTTTTATTATTAAGCAATAGTGAAGCATTGTGAAATGTATTAAAGACCATTTGAAGCTGGAAATCTAAATATGTCATTTCATAGGTGGATGATGATAATTGAAAAGGAACCAAGCGCCAAATTGCAAAAACTGAGATAAAGGTTCCAAAGGAAAACGTTACTTTAATTCGATATGTGTAGAAGTATTAAGCGCCTACTAGAATTCTGGCGACATCTATTGACTAATGATCCAAGCGATTTCAAAGGAAGGTAACCCAGTCACCCCAAGTGAAACAAAATAAACAAAATAATCAAAATAGCCAGGCTGCGACTATAAATTGCGAAGAATTTCAAACCGTTGTATCAGTTTTACGTCGCTCTTCGAGAAGACTAAAGCTATGCTGAAGATGCTCACCGCAGTTGTGAGCGAAACGTCCAGTGGAACCACCTCCACGGAGGTGAACCGACCACGGCCTCAAAGCCCGGAAACCATACCTCAGGATTCTACTTCCGGCCGTGAAAGCCTTCATTCTATGCTCAATATTTCTGTTAACAACGCACGACACTGCAGTTGGGGAAATATGTCCCTTACACACAAATTTCAATGCGTGAGCGGCGAGTTATACACATCTAGGTTGTGTTGTTTGATCGGAGCAGTTACCAGATATGGAGTATTGAAAATGAACAGGGAAGGCAAGTTATAAAAAATTACCTAGCTTTCCCAACAGCTGATCAAAATTCACCCCGATCATATGGTCAGTCATGCCGTGAATGGTAGTAATTTCACTTTCCAACTATTAAGCCGTAAGAATACATAAAATTTTGTATGATACAAGAGCTCCAGGCTATATGAAATCTAAACTGAAAGATGAACTATGGAATGAATGGGCTGTGATGGTCATGATGGTAGAGCGCTTGTCTCTTAACCTAAGGGTCATGGGTTCGATTCTCAGCATGGACATCGGTCTCGTGCATGGCATCACACGTTAAAAGGTAAGGGCTGCGTCTTCCCTAGCTCGGACATGTCTTTCGAATACTTTTGGGGGTTGTACTCTTAAGGGTGTGCAGCTGATCGACGGAAATAACAACAATATCAACAACAATAATATTGCTCGTGAAGTGCAATTAGCGGATGGTAAATACATAATAGTAATTTATGTATTAAGTGAGTAGAGTGATACTTTGTGAGTGGGAAATGTTGACAATTCGTATGAGTGAAAAAAAAAACACTTTACCCAAGAGTTTCATACAGTTATTTTTGCAACTGTCAAAAAGTACAAGTTCAGATTTCATTTGCAAATATAAAATGAATTTGGCATATTGTGAAGCTACGAATGCCCTTTTCTTTGCGCTGGCGCTCTATGCAGAAAAACCATTTGTACTATCCACGATTTTCTCTGTTCAATCTTCATCAGTTTCAATTTATAAACCACAAAAAATGTGGACTTTTTGACAGTTGTAGAAAAAAAGTAATAAGTATATTTATGCGTATTTAAAAAGGAAACAGAATATGTCCGAGTAAAAAAAGGAGACAAAGTTGAGTTAAACATTTATTTGAAATTCACTATCTATTTCATGAATAAATATTTGAGAATGCTATGCGGTCTTTATAGCACAACAGATATACTTATTGGTGATTCGTAATATCGGCTTGGAATGTTAAATATGGAAAATATCGAACATAATATTGGTTGCATGAGAAGCTCCGTCGATGCAATAATATTCTAGTACTCAAACAGCCAATAGTAAATACTTGTATTAGGTCGTGAACCTCATCAAACTGCTCTCTATTTAATCGCAGATTATTCGTAAATAGAGACTCTGACAAGTCATTTAGTAAGCAAAATTCATCATGCGTTTTTCTTTTTTTAAGATAGTTACTTCTTTGACATGACTTGTTTCTTTTTGTTAAACAGTTAAGGTAAACTTCATTTTCAAATGCTTCATCGGAGTCTAATTCGGAAATCAAATACAGGTCTAGCATTTTGAGAAACACAACACAACGTTCTCCCACAGCTCACAACACTGTTTCGCAATATGCGCTCATTATCAATTTGTCATGTGCTGCATGCACTGACCAGTGTTGCATGGGCTGCGTTGCGTGTCTCCCAATGCGCGCCTTGCCTCAGGCTGGGTGCACATTGAGAAGCAGGCAACAGAGGAAGTGCAGCACAACCGCGAATCCGCGAATCCACGAATCAGATTGGCGGTTTTTCCTTCAAGAGCTAGAATCATAGACACTGTACTGCCTTCCCTCGGTCATCCGAATCTCAGTATACCCCTAGCCTCAATGTCAGTTTATGGAGTTTTCAATAAACGTATTGAAATTGCAAAAAATCCCTATATTCCGAATGGTTTGCCATAGCAATTAAATTTTCTTAGATTCAAACATGCATTCTTCGGCAAAAGAAGTAATCTCTTGATAAATACTTAAGATAAACTTTTCAAATACTGAACTGATTGAGGCTTTCTACTACAAACATCGTTTGAAGAAGCCGCTTGAGCCAGCCAAACGTTATTAAGAAATTCCAATTTACCACCACGGGGTCAGAACCCCATGAATACTGTTTCAAAGTAAGAAGTTGTAGCGGAATAAAAATTCCGTAGTGTTTCTTTAGTTGATTCGTTAAAAGTATTGATTTTTTTACTTTACTTGTTACTTTATTTTGGTGTATTTCAGTTTTCTTTTCCAGTTTAATTCCAGAATATTTGCAAATTAAAAGAATAAGTGGATATAATTAATATTTTGATAAAAAACAATGACACATAATCGTACAAAACACTTTTGAAATGCTAATGAAGCAACAACAATATTCACTTGAAAATTGTTCCGTGAATAATCAGTCTCGTATTACAAGTTTCAATGTTTATAACTCAGTCAACGAATGCTTGAAAATTGGTTATAGACAGACTTCTTTTATTGCGATTTTTGTGACTTTGGAGCTGTGTTCGTACGTATTTGTAACTGTGTTCGTACGTATTTGGAAATGGATATACCAAATCTCTTGGGGTCTGCAAGGGGTGATCACTACAGGGCATAGCAATTTTTTTTTTCTTGATATTTCGATGAGGTTCTGCTCTAATAAACAGGTATTCATTGACAAACCGAAGTTGACTGAATTTGGTATGACTAATGTCAATTAATAATTACAATTTTTATTTAGGTTTTTATTTTTGGATTGTACCTACTTTACACTAAGTTGTCCCTCTCAACGAGTGTTTGTGAAGGAGTATAATATCCAAATCTTGAGTTCCATCAGATAAACATAGTTGTTCATGAATCATATAAAATCCAATACGAACTGAATTCGATATTATTTATATATGTGAGTTCAAAAACATTTAAAATCCACAAATATTGAAAATTTCTGTTTTCCAAATTATGAATGAAACTTTCGAATAAAAGCTGTAATTTTTGTTCACGACTTTTTCATCGCATTCTTTATTAATATTTCTGTTATGATTGTGGCAAAATTAACGGTCTTCATCTTTGAAAAGAAGTTGCCAGAAACATTTTTTTTATAATTGGTGGTGGGATGACTGAGTGTATAAAGATGAAAATTATATAAAAATATTCTTCAAATGTAAAAAAATGAAGCCAACGAAGTTAGGAAAATGTATATTCTTGTTCATTTAAGTTCAATGAATAAAAGCTGTCAGACTGACATTTATAATATCATCCTTGCTAGCAAGATATATCCTTCATTGTTGTTTGCATGCGTGGTTGCCCATGACGACGTGGTATTACCGGCTTAAAAGGAAGGAATTGTGTACTATCAGTGGAGCACCGTTTTTATTGGTTCTCATATCGCAGGAGATGCGAGTTTTATACAGCAAGTGAAATTATCATTATAGTACCGAATGATTGGCCAGAATAATGCATTGCTATAAGTTCCAAAATGTTAGATTTTGACAAGTGAAAAAAATAATCGCCAAAATTCAATCACTTGTGGTATTACTACTAAAAATATCCGAGTACGGTGAAAAAGGTGAAAAAGAAATTTTCGTAACGTACAGTACAGTGTACCTAAAGAACCTCAACTATTTCTATAATAATACCTCGACAATGTTATTTTTGCATAAATATCTTGTCTGAAACTACACACTGTACACCAAGAAATATAACGATTGCATCAAAACAAAAAATCGCTTTCATCAATATAATCCTTGCACTGAATTTCGGTACAGCAGCTTCAATAATCAGGAGTACTATTCCAGCCATAGCTTCTTCATCCATATCTAATATTATACTTATAACTCTATTATTGTAACACTAATTCACATAAAAACTTGAGTTGATAACGTTATCGTTAACATAGGGAAGAAACATCCGATAGCGAAGCAATGAACGAGTGTACGGTGAGAACGTTGCGTTGTAAAATGACGTCACGTGAGTATGGCGCGCTCGCCGAAAAATTTGAAAAGGACGGAAACTAAAATCATCATAACTTCAACACTACTTACTTGATTTGAATGAAACAAAATCAATTGTATTTCTGAACATATCCTGAATGTCACACGTGGTCAGAAAGTTTCAAATCATTTATCAGATTCAGTAACATTCTTCATTGTCAATTATTTCTATTGCACACTTGAATAAACAACGAATAATTCTGCAAAACAATTTTTTTTTTTACTTTTATTGAATAACTCGATATAACCTCATATGCACGGCCTACGTAAATCAACCTGTGTACATTCCTGAACAGAACAACCAGAGATATATTATTGATATCATGATCTAAGTCCGTGTGTAACGCTTACATTTTATTTTTTTCAGATATCAAGGTGGTGAAGGATTCCATCCATTTCTCTGGCTGTTGAAATAGACAGTGCGATTTTCACATTCAGGCAAAAGTAAGTACTCAGATGCGGAAATAGCTGCCATGAATAATATTTTGGTAACAATTAATTATCACAAATGAAATATAATATGATTGAATTTCAATATATTCAACAACATCAAAATAACTCTATATCCGAAATTAGTATATGGGGATATATCTGATAACAAACCGCTACTTTCCTAGCTGATTCCGCAGAGGATATTGAACTATATCTGACATATAATTGTTTAGTGTCAATGAGGAAGAACAATATTGCAAGTGCTTTTTGTGAGTGAACAGCAAGTATTTGTTTGCTTTAAACGGAGCAACCACCAAAAAACTGGTGTCTGGGATCTTGCTCTTCATTAGTACCGGAGTAAGTCATCACATTTTTTTTACTCTATAAATAATTTCTCGTGTCGTAACGAACTTCCCGTAAAACGGGAATCTGTGTTGATTGATAAAACATTTCATATTTTGCATAAATTTCCAGTACCGAGAGATATATTTTCCTTCATTAATTATCGTTGTATTGTTTCTGAATTATCTTCTATCATATTAACCTCATTCAACTTCCTGAATTAATTCAGTACCTCAACGAGCACATTTTAATTGAATTTTAAAGCAGAAACTTCCCCAATAAATTTTAAATGGATAAGCCAGTCTTTTGTTTTACTTTGATTAAGTTTTTTAGGCGAATGCAGTACTTTTATCTGAAAGGCGAGGATTTTATAGAATATTTCGATACTAAAACTTTATATCTTGCAAATGAGGTGGTTGGGAATGAGAAATCGTATTTCACCTGAAAATCGACTATCATTATTTTGGAATAAAATTTAAGATTTTCAGTTTCATCGGTTGAAAGATAATAATTATGTAATTGATAAGCAGTCGACATACGTTAATTTTTGAGTGTTTATGTTCACCAGTGGAAATTCTCCCAACATACAAATTATGTATCAGATGATGTAAGTGAAACCTACACTTATTACCCTAATTCAACAAGGGTTACAGCGCTGATAAACTACATGTAGCCTCATGAGTAGAGTATATTTGGATCTCATTGACTCAGTGAGTATTGAATTCTTTGAGACGTATTGTATAAAAAGCGCAAACAAGATCTAACCCATCACTGATAAAAGTTCATAGAAAAATCATATGTGAAAAGAAGTGTTCAATTTTATTGAGTGGGTAAAAACAGATAAACAAGAAATTGGTGACGAAGACCCACATGTGATATGATGAATAACTTCAATTAGGAATATATGAAAAGTTTCGAAACCTTCAAACTTTCTGAGACACGCTGAATTTCAGTGTCAAAGAATGACCAACAAATGTCTTCGAATTATTCACTGAAATAAGAAAATTAGGAAAAATGTACTAATTGGTTTTGAAGTGATACACCATATGTAACTATATGGGTTGATGTGATTCTGCATCTGCTCCTGAATCACCTGAAATTTCCTTTTATTGTGATGGAATCTGAGCTGGATTTAAAATTATTATTTTCTATTGTGGCGCTTCCGCCATTTTCTTGGGATAGCTATTTTGAGAACGCTAGGAACCATAGTAACTATCAATTACCTACGCATCCTTCTTCACCTATCAAATATTGAAAAAAAACGTTCAACTCCAAGCATCCACAAAATCTTTTTCATATACTTAGATCTATATGTGATTTAACTTGAGTGATTATTTTCTTCAGCTGTGATATTGAAAAATGATGAGAATAATTTAAAGATAATGTGGCCGGTTAGCGAAAACTTGTTGCCATGCATAATGACAAGTTTAAGAAAAATCTGGATCACCGAACATCCGAGAATTTTTTTTCCAGTATGCTAAAATTTTTATCGTGGTTGTTTTCAAAATACAATATTCATATTAAAGCGCATCCGCCATTTTATTCGAACGACTTGATATCAAACGATGCGACCACATATTTGGAACTATAAAATCTTCCAATTGCCTACCCATCCTACACCTCTAAACAGAAAATGAAAATAAAAAGTCCAATATCAGGAATTCATAAAATCCGTATTATATCTTTATATCTACAGGTTTAGTAATTATTTTTTTCATACTGGACTGAAAATAATTCGAAAATAATTTGATAAGTTTACGAAAACTCTCATAACATATATGATATTTTCTTTCAATGTTCTAAAACTCGAATCTGAGATGGATTTAAAATTAATGTTTTACATAGAAGCACATTCGTAATTTTCCTTGGATGGCTTTTGGGACCAACTGATGTGAATTCACACATTTGCAAGTGTATTACACTACATATCAAAAATTGAAGAATAGTATATCATGGCACAAGTGAGCATTCAAAGCCATCCGCGAATAGATTCTTTTTATGAGTCTCCATTCAGTTTGCATGAATTTAATAGAAAATTAAAACAGTTTGTTCTAGTGGAATTCAATGACATCGGTGAGAAAAACTGTTTGAAATTGTAGCACCAAGTAATAATCTATACAATACTACACGACAGTGATATGAAGCAGTAAATAATTTACAAAGTTTTTTCTTAAAATTACTGCCGTTCAGCTGGAATTCAAGTTAATGAAGGTCAGAGGAAACTTCTTGCTGATTCAGTTTTTTATTAAACAGGAAAAATTTACAAAAACGGTTTGGTCTATTTGAATTCGATGAAATCGGTGAGGCAAAGTATTTATAATTGTAGCAACAAATAATTTTCAATACAATACTACACGAAAGTACATAATTCACCAGATTTTTCTCTTATCTATTCTCACTCTAATGTGATATCACAATTGAAAAAAACAATTACCGAATAAATTTTCCGCGGAGTGCCTTAAATTCGTTGAAAGTGCTTCAAATTCTCACTTGTACACTTGCATCATGATATACAGTGTTTCAATTATTGATATGTGGTGTAGGATAGATATAAATTGCTAATTTGAAGTTACTACTGTTCCAAATGTGTATGTAATTCGCATCATCTGGTCACAGTCATCGAAAGAAAATGGCGGATGCGCATTTGTAGAAAATATTAATTTTTAACCCAACTAAAAATTGAGTTTTGGCACAATGGAAGATATTTTCTTAGATAATAATAATAATAATAATACTCCCTCATAAACACTTATAGTGTGTTATAGAGTGAGGCATTGCCTGTGCGGGTAGAGTATGGCTATTATTATTTGCCGTGGCGCTGCGTGGTGACTTACTTATTCACCTTTCAGCTGTAGGAAAAACCGAAAATCCTACAGCACCACCCCGATAGAGTTTTTGAACACCTATAGAATTTTTCTCACTCCAGTATGTTATTACAACTGATATATCAATTACTAATATTGAGTCACCTGTGGATACTTAGTGTTATGGTTAGATAAAATGGACTGTAACTAGGTTTTATAGCTAAGCGATGGCACGAGACCACTTACTGGTACTTCAACTGACAGGATACATATTCCATAAACGGCTTAAATTGAGCATCCAACAATTATCCACAATACTGCCCTCAGAAGCACAAAGGCCAATCTAACATCAAGGACAATTTCCATAAAACGACATTTTGCTTATTTTATTTTCGCAACTAGTTATCATTCGAATTAACTAGCGGATAGGCCTTTTCCCTTAGTTGTACGCCAAGAAACAGCCCAACGAAAAAATACATATGTGCACTATGATAGAAATTAAAATGCTTTATGTTGATGAGAAATATTTATTTCTGACAGAAACATATTTAAACATCGTTAAATATCTTTAAAAAATATTGGAACTTAATATGAATTTATTCATAACCTCATTATGATGCTAAATTTCAGTTGTCCTGAACAGGAAGATTTTCCCAAAATGCCATTCGATTTTTTGGTATTACTTTTGATATGCTTGCTAGAGGTAGTGGATTTTCTCAAGAGCTATGACTCATACCGTAGCAGAGGACAAATTTACGTATTTTACAATGAGCGTGAGTGAGAGATATATTCAACGTCATAGCTCTTAAGAAAATCCACTACATCAAAGAGGCTAGCCTTTATTTCATTGTTAATCTCATTCACTTTGCTTTCGTGCTTTGGCATAAAGAACCCGTTTTTCAATACTGTAGACTTCAAGAAGTTGAGTGAAATAGCTGGTGAATTGAAATCAGTTTTATATTCCAAATTCTTGTTTCCTCTACATACAGTTACCTGAACAATATCTTGAACATATGGTCGTGGAACAGTTTTATTGATTTTATATAAAGAAGATAAGTCTTGCCATTCATAAAAATTCTCAATAGCCATTTCCAGCCCAACAACCCGCGAAGAGTTAGCATTCTGAACAGCATTCTTGAAGTCTGCAAAATCATACACTTTTCCGTGTCTTTTCAGACTCATTTTTACCTGGTATAAAACTAGAAATAAAAAAAAAGCCCAATTTTTATTTTGGGCGGTTTAATTGTCCAACAACAAAAAAAAAATTCTCGTCCCTATGTTGAAGAAAGAACGAATAGAAAGTACTTATAATATTTTCCTTTTTTCGTATAGGCAGCAACGAGTTTAATCCCACTCTTTTGCTTCGTACCTACTGGAACGAAACTTTCATTGTATGCAATTATCTTGTGTGAAAATATTACACTTTTAAACATGTCACCTGGGTAGCATAATAACTTTTTCCAGATCAACTGAAAACACGATTTTGCCGTCAACTGGTTCTCTTTCAGCATTCAGTTCTTTGTACCTTTTTCTAGATTGATCAGCCTTCTTTATGTGTTCATCCAATTGTTGGCAGATCACACAATTTGGTTGTAAATTATCCTTTTGTTTTCTCACCATGCAGAAAAAAATATATACAATCTACATTCATCGTGTCCCAACTTGACGAAAGAAATATTTTGATCTTTTAATATTTTATGGTAAAGATCATATCACCCAGTGAAAGATGGATATTTCTGTTTGAAGCTGTCGAACATTTTTTTTACCGACAAGTCGCTAGGCAGATATTTACGATTTGGGGCATATTCACGACGATAATGTGAAATTTGTGGAGAAAATGATTCTATGTGCTGAATGATTGGTAAATGGTCAATTTTATTTACTGGAACTTTGCCTTTCCTTCCAGCATGTTTGGGTGTTAAACGATCAGGACTCCCTTGAAGAATTATCCTCAACATTTTGTCTTGATTTGGGCGATATCCCAGGGTCGTCAGAAAAAAAATCTTGCATACAGAAACTTGTTCGCCATTTTGCTTCTTCAGTAAATACCTGACAGTTTTATTCCTCTTTCACTGATTTTCACATGTGATAGTTCTACGTGCAACATTACATTTCGATATATTTTGTAGGATAAAATTTCTTCTATCACTCCTCTTTAAGTCCCAAAACTGAATATTTATATCACGTATCCGTTCTTCTGAGATATTCTGGGAGCACTTCTTATTGCAGCTCATACTGCATCCGGGTTTCAATGCATGATCCTGTTTTTCTTTTTGTGCTTTCAATTTTCGTCTTACATCTGGCGTATTCTCAAATTTCCTTCGCTTTCTTGGCTCCCCTTTCTTAGTGAAACCTTTAGATGGCTTTTCACCATGATCAGGATCAATATTTTCCTTAGCAGCTGCTGTTTTGATTGGAGCTGAATTCTCATCATCTCCATCACTTGAATCGGTACTCTCGGTTTCATTTTCTACGATATAATCAGGATCAGGGTGTTTTTGTTCCATTCCATGTTCAATTTCTTGTGATGAATCGGTTGTAGTAGAACCTTGTTCAGATTAAATTTGTGATTGAGGCATTTCGAGAACGAAATGTTCTTTAGACGCAGCAGAAATATCTAAATAATAATCAGTATCTTTCGGCGGTTCTGATAAATCAGTGAACTCAAGCATAGTGAAATCAGATGTCTGCACTGTCGCGTCAGTAATATCATCTCTGATGTAATCAAGATCTTTTCTTGTTTGTTTTATTCTCAAGTCATCATTATCTATTTTTTCCAAAAAACAAGTTGTGATGGCATCTTGTTCCAATTAAATCAGTGAGCGTGACGATTCCGGAAAAATAGGTTTACTGGCAACGGGATGCTCTGAGAAATCAGTATTATTGTGTAGTTCCGAGAAATCAGCGAAGTCAGACATAATGTATGTTACAATTGCGTCAAGATTTGTAATACTTTGGTGTTCTAATGAATCTATATTGTAGCTTCTGTCATTTTCATCATTGGTAATTGTTTCAACGGTATTGAACTCAGAAAAGTCGAATGTCAAACAATCTCTGTCAGCTCTTGAGGCCTCAGATTTTGAATCTGATTCCTTGAGTTCGTTAAGCGCCATTTCAACGATGATTTTCCCTCTTGATGATTTCGACGTAACAAATCTGGAAAGAGGATTTTTGGAATCACTCCTTGCCATTGCAGCCACAAATTTTCCTCTTGATGAATCCATATTTGTTTATCTGCAATACATAAATAGAGATGTGATAGATTGCATCACTTAACCCTTTTGAGATATTCATGTGCAACACTCATTGAGCTTAAAACATCGAATATTTTCGATGAACATCTCAGCATCTTCGAATAATAATCCGTAACCGAATATGAAATAGGTTACTTCGAGTTTTTCATATGAAAAAATAATAATTTGGATTCATACACTGGTAATGGATCGCCCTGTGTATGCTTGGTATAGTTAAAATCGACGGGTACGAAAACATTAATTTGTAAAATATCTGTCTATGGAGAATTGTGGAATCATGCAATACTTTATACTCACTCTGTATAGAAATATTAGTATACTTATTTTGCTATGTTTTGTATCAGCATTGTCTACCGGGACACGGAAATTAAGGAAATATTTGACTGATAATGAACTCCGAAGTAAAAACTAATTTTCGTTTAGGTTAGGATCGATAAAAATTGTTAAGATATCAGTTCGCGCTGAATATTGATAGTATTATAGAAGTTTATAATGTGATGAGTAACAATAAAATGAATTTTAACAATTTACCTGAATAAAACTATTGAACTCCACCCGACCAATTAACTTCTTTTTAAATCATATAACTCTCATAGTTAAGTAGTTAAGGCTCATAGATGAATAATACTGATTACTGAATAAAATTTGAGACTAGTACAGACAGACATGTCAGTTACTAAAGATATAGGGGCGCATAATGTAGAATACTAAAGTATAGTGGGCGCATCTACACACTTTTTGATCAGATGTGCCCGTTGTGTCTTAGTATGGAGAGATGAGCCATTTTTGCTTAGTAACTAACACATGAAGTGCATTTAAGCCCTTATTAAAAATGCTATTTTCTGTTTTAAAATGTGTAGATAGTCCCTATAACCACTAGTAATAGTAAGAGGAGCGTGTTAATGAAATAATAAGATATTTATCTCAAAATGGACGAATTTTGCACTCAGGCCCTTTGTACTTAGAAGGGCAGAATAGTTTGGAAAGGTAGCGAAGTCCACACAATAAACACACCGGTCAGTAAACGCGTAAAAACTGTGGTTTTCACAAGGGACACTGTTCTCAACATATATTGGTATCAATCATGGTCGGCAGGCCAATAGGTACTGCTTCTTTTCTCAAATTCCACCGGTAGCGAAGAGGGGGGAAGCCTAATGTCATTTAAAAATCGCGAAAATATAACTACCTATATCTAGGTAAAAATTAGTAACTTTCTGAAATTCCGGAACAGAGAACATGGGACGAATTTTGTGAGTTTCTGAGGATATACAATTTTTTTTGTCAATGGGGGTTTCCAGCCATTTTCAGAAAAAATATATTCCAATATAGTGCCAAAATCAACCACCGCATTCAAACGACTAGAAGAGGCGGGAACGTGACGTACTTACGCGAGAGATTTTGATTGGATATACTCGTGATGTTCGCCTTGCGGATAAAACAAATAATGTGCCTGGCAGCGTTGCTATATCACACAAAAATATGATTTACCAGAATACAGTATTTCACTTTATTGATAGTATCATTGGTATATGTCCCTCTGTTCGAAGTCTTGAGATATTAGCTTGGCAATTTTTGATAATTTATTTTTGAATCGTGTTCATGGAAAATAGTATTTTTATTTGTACTCCAAAAATCTATTTACGTACGTATACTGTAATGCCTACAGATATACATATATATAATCTGTGGTTCAGATAATCAGATATCACAATGATACAATATAACTAAGTGAATGAGAAATTCAATTCAAATATTAATGATTCCTTGTCGACTTGAATCTAGTTGCGGTGGATATCATTAGAAAATCGTATGTGTTAACCAGTATTTAGTTCAAAAAGCATTAATAATTACTAAAATTTCAAGTGAAAGTGCAAATAGTGGTGCGACTAATATTTACCAACTTGACAACTGTGCATACTTTAACCTGTCGGTAACATAACCTATAAGTTGTAGCTAAGATGTCTAGAAAACCTGTTGTATCTCTTATAACTGTAAAAGTTTGGGACAAAATGAGAGATTTTTGCCAACTTGATTTTGTGTGATGACGTATGATTTCGGTAACTTGAGAATAGCCATCAATGAATTACTTACAATTAAGTTCAATTTATCATTACAAGTAATTGCTTTCTAGATATTACAAAGACTTGGCAACTACAGCGTCCCTCAGTCACTCTCGGCTTTTTCCGCGCAATCCCAAACTTCATCCAATCGTATTACATGAAGACAATGTCGTCCCAGCTGAGAAGCGTTCAATTTTATACTTACTGAAATCACGTATTCAATATTGAATAATAAGCCAGATTTTCAAAATTTACAGGGAATAAGGCAGCATGCACACTGAGTAACCATGACCGACCGTCCACGACCGTCCAACTACGACCAAAATTTCCAAAACGTGTATTCTTATCGGATAACTCACACTGAATTATTGTCTTCAACCAGTTTTCGAATCTGCTGAAAATGTTAGTCGATCAGTGTGAGTTTGCAAGTATTTTTGGTCGTTGCTGGACGGTCGCGGACGGTCGATGCTGGTCGGTCAGTGTGATTCCTTGCTAAATGGTCAAGATTATGTTATAAATAGCCCCCCATTACGTCAAGTGAAAAATGTGCCTATTTTACGATACTGGAAACTTTTGAGAATCAGTAAAATCTTGAGAAAAGGAAAACTTTGAAGTTTTTATTTTTATTCTCAGTCATTAGTAAAACAAACTTATAGTAAACAACATTATGTATCACAGGCACATAAATAAATGAACAAAAATTAATATATTTGAATGCAGATCACTGCTAAACTCAACACTCTCCCTCAGTGGCTGCATTCGAACGATAATATACATTTTTCTCTGACACGGGTCGTAGGTCAGCAAGGAATGTGCTTAGTAAATACTTGAATTATTCCTTTCCCAAGGATTTTGTCAACATATCGACTATATTTTCTTTTGTGGGAATATAATATATACCAACATCTTGATCTATCATCCTCTCCCTCACATAATAGAAATGTACATCTATATGTTCTTCTCTTCGTTGATGCATAACATGATTTGTCGCAATATGGATTGGTTATCACATAACAGCAATGGACACATTTTAATCTTCAGATCTTTCACTGAGTATGATAACCACATCATTTGTCTGCATGAGAGAGAAAGTGCCATATATTCCGCTTCTGTAGATGAAACAGCAACACTTCTCTGTTTTTTCGAAGTCCAAGTTACAGCAGCTCTTCCATAGAATCCAATGTAACCGCTCTGAGATTTTCGATCATCAATATTACTTGCGTATGAGGCGTCCGTGTACATAGAAAGAATGGGATCAACAGTCTTTTTGTATACCAACTGCTTCTGTGCTGAACCTTTCAAATATCTGAATACATGTTGCACCATATTCGAATGAACTTTAGGCCAAGCATATTGATAGATTGATTGAAGATATTGTCAATGACAAAAATACTACCTGGAAGCCGCCTGTGCCATCCCATGCAGGACAGTATGTAATTTATTCCCACTATGTTCTCAACTCGAAAAAGTAATTTTTTAATTTGTTATAATCAATAAACAACAAAAAATCGCGTTTCTTTTAGTTTTTTTATTGTAAAATGGAAACTATTGAAGCAGTGTTAACAGTGCAAAAATGTGAACTGTAGAGAATTGAATTCCGAAGAGAATGACGGATAAAACGATCCGATCGGATAATTAGAACCGGAGAAAAGCGGGAAAAACCGGAAAATTGTGTTTTTTTTTTGTTAAATTAATAACTCTGTCATTTCTTAATATTAAGAGCTGAAATTTTGCACGATAGTAGCTATTGACGTGCGCCTCATGTGTACAAAACCTGGATTCAGTCGATTCAATACTTTTCGCACAATCCTCATTTGAATTTTTTTTGTAAATATTTTCGCGGAGAGCTGGATGCGTTTGATGTCGTCCGATTGAAATTTAAAAAATAGATTTGGAAAATAGACGTGAGCAGTAACAAAATGTCCATTCTGATTTTTCGATAAAACGCATTTAAGTGTGTTAAAAACTAGTGAGAACATGAGGGAAAACGACCGACCGCGCGTAAGCAATGGAGTGGTGGGGACTGTGCGAATCGAGGAGAAACGTTTATAGTCCGGTGGGAACAGAGCCGAAATCGCCTGTTTTAAAGTCTGACCCATTTTTGCAGTGTATCAAAATGGGATCTATGCAGGTCGATTCCTTATGTCTTTCCACATATGAAACGGAAATCTACGACACGCCAGCTTGGTCGTGACAAAAATTACATGGAAAAAACGAAAAAAATTGGGATATTCCAAAAATTAATTAAAAGAAGGCGCTATAACTTCTAGTATAATAGAGTTATTTGAAAAATTCTTTCACTCTTAGAAAGGCCTATTCACGTACTTTGGAATGAGTCTCCAAAAATTTCTAAAGAAAAAAAGCATTTTCCGAAAATGTGCTTCATTTTGTGCTGACATAAAATTTTCAATAAAATGTTAATGTTTCAACACGCTGAAAGTCACTCATGATTCACCCAACTAAAATTCTCCCTTCACACAAACTGCGCAATTTTCCCAGCTACATTTCATATCGATTATGTATAGATCTATTATCGATAATGAATTGGCTAGAGCAATTTGAAAATGACGAATACAAGGACCGCATGGCGTTTAGGTTTGCCACCGCTAATAATACTGTTTCGCCTATGAGCATTATTTTGTGCCAAAACTCAACTTTCAATGAAATGTTCATTTCTCAACACGCTGAAAGTCACTCATAATTCATCCGACTGAAATTCTTTTTTCACCGAAAACTGCGCAATTTTCCAAGTAGCATTACATGTAAATTATATATACATATTTTCTTGACAATAAATTGGCTGCAGCCATTTGACGACGACGAAACATATCATCGGCGCAGCCACTGTCGCCTGGGACCGTATGGTAAGGTTTGAAAATAGAATAAAGTTCATTGAATTGAAGTTCCTAATTCTTGTGAAACATATTTGTACACAATTCATTATATATTTACACGGTGTTACAGAAAGTATTCACTATTCATTCACAAGAAATGTGCAATTAATTTTAATTTTATTCGAAACAGATTACTTATATACACTACTTAATAAAAATATTCACAGATGATATCATAAGAATATCCAAAATGAAATTGGCAATTGGGAAGACCATAACGATATCTGGAGAATGTACGATTGTAGGATTTGTAGGTTTTCCAGATGTACATGTGAGACACGAGATGTCCGTAGAACTGCTCATTACTAATATCCTATACAATAGGAGTATTTGGATCAAAAATTACATCTGATAAAATTTCCTTGCAGACTTCCTCTCCAATTGCTTGTTGCATGGGAATGTTTATTGAAATTTTCGGACCACCTATAGACTGATTTCGGGGTGTTGCCCCTCATCAATATAGGTGGTTCGATGTAAATCCCATTTCAGGGCCGCGAACGCGCCCGCACCGTGGATAAATCCAAACTGAGAGCGCCACTTTTATCACAAGTAATTCAATGTTTGTAGTGGCATTAGCCAGGTAATAGTTATTTTTTGATAGATTTTCGACCCAAATACTGCTATTTTACAGGATATTAACAATAAGAAGTCATACAGACATCTTGTGTCTCATATTATAAGCTCATTGGAACTACAGATTTTTTTATTATTTTGTTACAAGAAAATGCTAATCTTTCTCCGAAGTGGTTTTCCATAGACTTTCGCAGAAAGTTTGGATTTGGGATTGGATCTACAATAAGTCTTCTTTTTTTCATCGAAAATGGGATATTGGACGCCTGTCTTTTTTTGATGATTTTTAAGAACTGAACCAAGAGAGGCAAAGTCCAAACGTGGCTAGGTAACGAAAATCTGAAAGCCTCTGACTGGGGGTGGACCGAACGAAATAATCGTTTAGTTCCCGTAAGAATCACTGATCGACCAATCCCTAAAACATTGCTTTATCAGATTTCGTATTCATGCAGGAAAAAAGGATGTTTTGATGCATCATGTACTTGTAAAAAACACAGCTTGAGATGTTCGAATCTTTGTGCACACTGCCACGAAGATACGTGTTACAATTTACTAATAAATAATAATGATACAATTATGTCTGATGATGAATGTAGATCCGAGGATGAAAGCGATGATTTCATGTCAATAGACAATATCAATTTTAATAGAGAAGTAGCAGAATGCGATGAGCCTCCCAAAAAAAGAAGGATTTTGTAATTGCGTTAAAATAAAAATGTACAGTTATTATGTATGAAAATTGATTACTTTGTTTTGTAATAAAAAAGCTGCTATCTATTCATATATTGTATATAAATAAAGATATGTAGCAAAAAACATAGAATACCTGCTTATTCTTTCATCACTCATGAAATCTGAGTCACGAATCGAATTCCTCAGGTTCAGATACCCCAAAATCAAGAAAAACACCAATCAAATAGCTGCAGTACATGCCAAGATAAACAAATGCAAATAATTATAAGTTGCGCGTAGCGCGCGCCTATTACTATATTATATACTTTTCTCCCCGATTCGCACAGTTCCCCACCACTCGATCGCTCACGCGCGGTAGGTAGTTTTCCCTCATGTTCTCACTAGTTTTTAAGACACTTAAACGCATTTTATCGAAAAACCAGAATAGACGTTTTGTTACTGCTCACGTCTACTTTCCACATCAATTTTTTAAATTTCAATTGGACGATCTCACACGCATCCAACTCTACAAGAAAATATTTCCACAAAAAAATTCAAATGAGGATTGTGCAAAAACTATTAATCCGACTAAATCCAGTTTCAGCTCTTAATATTGAAAAATGGCAGAGTTACCTATGAATTAAAGAAAAAAAAAACACAATTTTCTGGTTTCTCCCGCTTTTCTCCGGTTCTAATTATCCGATCGAATCGTTTTATCCGTCATTCTCTTCGGAATTCAATTCTCTACAGTTCACATTTTCGCACTGTTAACACTGCTTCAATAGTTTCCATTTTACAATGAAAAAACTAAAAAAAACGCGATTTTTTCTTGTTTATAGTTTATAACAAATTAAAAAATTACATTTTTGAGTTGAGGACATGGTGGGAATAAACTACGGACTGTCCTGCACGGGATGGCACAGGTGGCTTCCAGGTAGTATTTTTGTCCAAAAAGCAATCATTTGTGGCTCTATAGCTTGGCCTAATTCTGTTTTATCAGTTCTCTTATCAGTCGATTTTGCTGATTCTGGTTTTGCCCCACTATCCATTGAAGTTGATGACGGTTTTCGATTTGACATTTTATTTATTATTTCTTGAGCATTTTCAAAATATACAGTTCTTGACATAAAGTAACTTGAAAGGAAGAAATTTGAAATGAAAGAAGAAGTCTGGAAATTCCAAAACAGAATACCTCAAAACTTTCCTTGAGAATATTTTCAACTTCTCCGATTCTTCTCATTTCTGATCCAAGACCCAGTAAGTCATCGACATAAATAGCAACAATTTTCTTCGCATCTTCTGATATGAACATACAGGGATCACCTTTGCACTGTTAACACTGCTTCAATAGTTTCCATTTTACAATAAAAAAACTAAAAAAACGCGATTTTTTGTTGTTTATTGTTTAAAACAAATTAAAAAATTACATTTTTGAGTTGAGGACATGGTGGGAATAAACTACGGACTGTCCTGCACGGGATGGCATAGGTGGCTTCCAGGTAGTATTTTTGTCCAAAAAGCAATCATTTGTGGCTCTATAGCTTGGCCTAATTCTGTTTTATCAGTTCTCTTATCAGTCGATTTTGCTGATTCTGGTTTTGCCCCACTATCCATTGAAGTTGATGACGGTTTACGATTTGACATTTTATTTATTATTTCTTGAGCATTTTCAAAATATACAGTTCTTGACATAAAGTAACTTGAAAGAAAGAAATTTGAAATGAAAGAAGAAGTCTGGAAATTCCAAAACAGGATACCTCAAAATTTTCCTTGAGAATATTTTCAACTTCCTCGATTCTTCTCATTTCTGATCCAAGAACCAGTAAGTCATCGATATAAATAGCAACAATTTGCTTCGCATCTTCTGATATGAACATACAGGGATCTGTTGGGGATTGTTCCAAATGTATCTTCTTGAGTACAGAAATCAATTTATGATTCCATTGTCTTGGAGATTGTTTATGTCCATAGATGCTTCTTTTCAAATGACAAACTCCCCCTGGTTCGGTCTTTAATCCATCAGGTATCATCATATATACATCAAAATCTGACACCATTCAAAAAGGCAGTTTTAATATCAAATTGTCTGGCAAGAATATTCTGTTGAATACAGTGCGCCAAGAGGATTCTTTTTGTATTTTTGTATCGTAACGAACCACAGGTGAAAATGTTTCATCATAATCAAGACCTGATATCTGACTGAATCCCTTAGCAACTAATCTTGCTTTGTATTTGATGAATGATCCATTTTCGAATAATTTCTTTTTGAAAATCCAATGGCAACCAATGAGGCGAGCTTCTGCTGGTTTCCCAAACATAATTTTTGTTCATTGATTGCATATCTTCAATAGCTTTCATCCAGTTTTCTGTTTCGGGACATGATACTGCTTTAGAGTACGATGATGGTTCGTCCAAGGCTAGTTTACAATAATCTTCAAGATACTTTGGAGAAATGTGCGGACGAAGACTTTTTCGAACTGATGGAATATGGGAGTCTGACATTTCATCGATATCTAAGACAGAAACTTCAGATTCTGAAAGGACTGGACCGAATTCAATTCCCTCATTACTTTGGCTTTGTAGACGGTTTGCATATTGATTGCTTGAACTCGTCGTTTTTTATTCTCTCGAATGGGTGAATTTCAATTACGTCATCTTCTCGTTTGAACTTATAGTCTCGTGAAATCAAAATTTTCCTTCCAGTCCAAAAACGATACCAACCATTTTTGTCGCAATATCCAACCATCACACCTTCTATTGCCCTCGAAAACATCTTACTGCCAGATTTCCTATCTTCTTTGTTGATGTGAATATAGGCTTTATGTCCGAAACATCTGAAGTGGGATATATTATGTTCATTCAGTATATTTTTATAATTGGATTATGTCATGTTTTGAATGATTAGTCTTGTCATGGTTTTGTCATTAAAGTTTTCACTTCGTATTTAGAAACTTTTAGTACATTTTATATAAAACTATAGCAAATACTTAACAAATATATTACAGATCTTCTAAAATTGCAAATATTGACAAAGATGAAAACGGATTTCCCAGAAGTGTTCAAACCTGGACCAGGAAAATCCTAAATTATGAAGCAAAATTGTTTTTACCTGAAAATACTCAACCTATTATGTACCTGGAAGAAGAGTTCCTTATGCATTGAAAGAAAAATTTGAAAATGAAATTGACAGATTGGAAGACGTAGGAGTTTTGTCTAGAATGGAATACAGTGAATGGGGTACGCCAGTAGTTCCCATTATGAAAAGTGATGGTTCGATTAGACTTTGTGCGGATTTTAAAGTTACATTAAATAAAGTACTAATGAATGATACATTTCCAATTCCAAACATAGAAGAAATTTTTGCAACGACAATGCACGGAGGAAAAATCTTCACTACACTTGACATCCGTGAAGCTTACTTACATATGCCAATGAATGGAGAAAGTGCAAAGATACAGTTAATATCTACGGAAAAAGGAGATTACAAAGTTAATAGATTAATTTTTGGTACCAAAGTTGCTCCAGCCATATGGCAACGAAACATTACAAATTTATAAGGAAAGATACCTGGTGTTTGTGTATTTTTGGACGATATAAAAATTCAAGGAGCTGCGTTACAAGAAAATGTAGATCGTTTGAGAATAGTGTTGAAACGTCTACAGGAAGCTGGACTACACGTAAAACAAGATAAGTGTAAATTCTTCGAAGAATTTATTACATGCATAGGGCATAAAATTACAAGTATAGGTTTAGAAAAAACTGAAGAAAAAATTAAAGCTATTAAACTTGCTCCAGTGCCAAAAAACGTAACTGAAATAAAAAGTTGGTTGGGTTTAGTTACATATTTCGGAAGATTTATATAGAACCTAGCAACAAAATTACATTCTCTATATGCACTTTTACAAAAGAATACATGTTTTGAATGGACACCAGCATGTCAAAACGCTTTCAACTTAATAAAAGAAGAAATCACATCTGACCAAGTTCTTTGCGCATATGATCCTAAATTACCATTAGTTCTGGCCACTGACGCGAGTCCCAAAGGTTTGGGAGCAGTACTATCACACATTTTCACAGATGGCAGTGAACATCCAATTGCTTTTGCTTCAAGGAGTTAAACGAGGGCAGAACAAAATTATAGCCAAATAGACAAAGAAGTGACCTCAATTTTTTGGGCATGCAATAAATTCTTTCAGTATTGCTATGGACGTAAATTCAAATTGGTTACTGATCATCAACCACTAGTTTCGATATTCCACCCGAACAAAAACCTTCCAAGTATGGTAGCTACTAGAATGCTCCATTATGCACAATTTTTGCAAGGATTCGATTACGACATTGTTTATAGATCTACTGAGAAACATTTGAATGCCGACGCATTATCTAGGTTACCTATGAGTATCACAGAAACGTTCAATCAAACAATGGATGGTGTTACAATCCATCAGCTACAACAACTACTTGCTTTGCCAGTTACACACAGGGAAATTGCAATAGAGACACAAGAGGATCCAGTTCTAAAACATGTCTATAGATGTTTAGAGACTGGTAGGAAAATTGAAGAAGATGGATTTACAGGGAAAGATATGGAATTTTCTTTAAACGAAGGCACTATTATGAAGGAATCACGCATAATAATACCTAAAACATTGCGCCAAAGAGTATTAGACAAATTGCACGAAGCACATACTGGAATAGTAAGAATGAAAGCACTTGCTCGATCATTCGTTTGGTGGCCAAGAATAGATGTCGAAATTGAAGAGATGGCTAATTAATTTCAAAGTTGTCAGTCCATGTTGCACGAGAAGGTGAAAATTCCACCACATTGTTGGGAAACTCCAAAAAAACCTTGGCAACGAGTACACATTGACTTCGCAGGACCTTTCCAAGGTACATACTTTCTTTTAATTTGTGATTCCTTTTCCAAGTGGCCAGAAATATTCATAACGAATTCTATGAACACGATAAAGACAATTTCAATTTTACGAACTATTTTTGCACGCTTTGGGTTGCCGGTTACGCTGGTGAGTGATAATGGAGGAACATTTACGTGACAAGAGTTTAAAAATTTCCTTAAAAGTAATGGAATAATACAAAAATTCACGGCTTCTTACCACCCAACATCGAACGGTCAAGTCGAAAGATATGTTGGTACCATGAAAAATACCTTAAAGAAAATGATGAGGGACCCGGGAAATTTGGAACTGAAACTTCAGAATTTTCTTATACAATATCGGAAAACACCTCACTCATTTACAAATCAGTCACCTTCACAACTGATGCTGGGAAGAGAAATCAGAACAAAACTTGATTTAGTTAGATTCCAGGAACCTGTGGAAATCTCTGTTCAAAATCCAGGAGTTCCAAATTTCACTGTTGGGGAAACGGTTTGTGTAAGGAATTACGACAAAAGGAAAAATTGCTTGTGGGAATTTGGAAAAATTCATAAAAGAGAAAGTAATTTGATTTATTCAATTGAAATTTAAGGACGGATGATAAGAAGGCAAGTGAATCAGATAGCTTCGACAAAAGTAGTGATTCCAAATTCTTCCCAATCCCAATTTTGCTTTGTGAATATGACGGTGACATGAATCCACAAGCCGCTCGAGCAAATTCTTCTGAAATATCAATGACAAATTATGGAAGTGATGAGAGCAGCTTCAGTAATGGTCGTGCTTTTTCAATAAGTAAAAATCATGCGAACCTAGACTCTACCACTTCATCAAGAAACGAAAAGGAAATAACTGAAAATGATCAGAGAGTCGAATCCGAATTGAGTGATTCAACTATACCCTTGCGAAGAAGTACAAGAGTTAGAAGGGAACCAGAAAAACTCAATCTGTAAATTTATCAGGGAGGATTCTATTATGTTCATTCAGTATATTTTTATATTTGTCATGGTTTTGTCATTAAAGTTTTCACTTCTTATTTAGAAACTTTTAGTACATTTTATATAAAACTATAGCAAATACTCAACAGGATATATAAGGTTTTTGATTGAAAAACATTTCGTAGGGTGTTTTCTCATGAAACGAGTGCGGAAGTCAATTCTTGACGTATACTGCATGAGCTACTGCCTCTGCCCAAAGTGATTGGGGTAACTGTGAGTCAATCAAACTTGTTTTAGTATAGACATGGTCGTGATGGTTCTGTTATGTCGTTCAGCTAAACCATTCGTTTCATGTACTCTAGGTATCGAATTCTCGACTTTTATTCCATTCATTCTAAAGAAATCTTCCAAAGACTTTCATTTATACTCTCCTCCATTATCACTTTTAAAAATTATCACTTTTTTACCAGCCTGACGTTCAATTTTAATAACAAAATCCTTCACTACTTGCTCCACCTCGTTTTTGTGAGTTATGAATGCTACTTCAGTATATCTAGAAAATTCGTCTATGAAAGAAACAAAGTAATAACTTCCTCGATTTGAAGGCGTGGAAAACGGATCAGTAACATCAGAGTGTATTTTTTGCAGAATATCAGTACATGTATTGCCAGGTTCCCTCGAAATATTCCTGGTTGATTTTGATTTTTCACATGCTTGGCAGTCAAGCTTTGGACGCTCCTTGGGTAGGACATGAAAATCAGCAACAACTGTCTTGAGTTGATTAAAAGCATTTACGGGTAAGTAGCCCAATCGACGATGCCACGAAGCCACACTAACATTGATGACATTTCGATACCCCCAACGAACAAAGCCGTAACTAAAGTTACAGCTATTTTCAGTTATAGGTGTAGGCGTATTCAGCTTAAAAAACTGATGCTGACGATAAAGAAGCTGTATCTCTAGACCAAGCAGTTACGAAGAAATTTACTTGAAAAAAGTTGTATTTCGATTTAAACATTGAAGAAAAATTTCAGTATTTTGGCTCTCCTGAAATATGATGAAAAATGAGTTACGTCTTTGTTCGTTGGGAGTGTCGATTTATATCAGCTTCAGGAATGAACTGTTGAAATATCTGCTCCTTTCTGTCAGATACAACCCATCCAACAATATTTCCGTTTTTCCACAAAGTGATATCATTTTTATTGCCTCTCATGTTGATGCCTTTAGCTTTTATTTTTTCCCATGATAACAAAGAACATTTCAATTTAGGAGGGTATAAAACGTCATGAATCGTTATATTTTTTACTTCATTCGACGGTGAGAGAGCTTTCAGTTTCACATCACCAATATGAGTGACGTTTATTTTCTTATCATTTCCAAGTCTGATGAAACCATTATGAGGACAGAGACTCATAAAATGATCCTTATCTCCAGACATATGTGAGGTTGCTCATGTGTTAAATATCCATTTAGACCTCTCATGATTTGTAAGTGTTGCAGGATACGCTATGTCTTCATCATCAGATTCATTAACAGAATTGGCATTATCGGTTTTCTTTCTTGTATTACGACAGTTTTGAATAGTGTGACCTTTGTACCACTTTTTGTGCTCCTTACAAAAGGTGCATTCTAACGGATTAATCTTCAGTTTTCGTCTAACCTAATTCACAATAAAAGCATCATTTTCTTCAGCTGGAGTTGATGCCGTGGATAACTCCATCAAACGAGAACACACATCATCATAAGTTAGGTGTGGCTTTGTCTTCAGATTGTCCACAATGTTGTCCAGTTCATCAGGAAAAGTGGTGAGAAATAACGACCCCTTTGCTTTAGTAGAAGTAGCTAACGGACGTAACGCAACTTCCAGTGAATCATTTTCATTGTTTTCGGAACTATCTGGTGTTCTTTCAACTAGCCTTGCCCAGAGTTCATTATACTTGGAAATGTGATCAGGAATGTTGAGTTTGGATTCACATTTTATACCAACTAAAGATTTGACAAGGACGTGTAAGGAATATTCACACCTTTTGTCGTAAATATTGTTGAGAGCTTTCCACATGTTGTGTGCACCAATATAACAAGTTATTTGGATTACGATATCGTTATCAACATTGAATAATATGAAGGCTTTAGCCAAAGAATGTCTGTACTTCCATTCTTCACATTTTGCGGCATATTCTGCTTCGGGTACTTCCATTGAACGTGGACACACTGCAGGATTTTCTTCTTCGGCAGAGACAATTTTATCTAAATTATTCAGTTTCATATATGCAAGCATCATTGTCTTCCATGAATGGTAATTTGTTTTGCCGTGTAACCTTTCAAATCTGGGAAATTTCTCCATTTTTTAATTAGATTTTATTATTTGATAACTGACGAATGTATTTCTTTTGCTCGATTTCTTTATTAATCAGCGTGGATCTGGGCCCATAACCTTATGAGAATTAGTAAAATCTTGAGAAAAGGAAAACTTTGAAGTTTTTTTATTTATTGTCAGTCAGTAGTGAAACAAACTCATAGTAAACAACATTATGTATCGCAGGCACATATATAAATGAACAAAAAATAATATATTTGAATGCAGATCACTGCTAAACTCAACAGAAACCTCCATTTGGGTATCATAGCCGCTCCCAAAATTTGAACAAATGTTGAAATACCTAATTTTTAAAAAGGTATATTCGACAGATCAATATTTTCCTTCTACAAAACTGAACAGTTCATTTAAGTACTTAATTTTTTTTCACCAATAAGCTGTTTTCTGTTAAATTTGGTAAAATTTAATTTTCTGTTAATTTAAATGTTGTAGCGGTATACTGTCAGATGAAAATAAACAAGTACATAATATGAAGAATAACTTCCTTATGAGACGCAGGATAACAGAGTCAACGAAAGAGGAATACATATCTTGTTTTTGAATTATTCAGGTGAAAAAGAATGCTGAAATACCTACCTATTGGTTTCGCAGTGATACTCAACCCTCATACTATATGTTTTATTGTGATTCTCCATCTACTCGAAAAAATCGAATCCGAGTTGGATTTAAAATTAATATTATCAAATCCGGCGCCTTCGCCATTCCCTTGGGATGGATTTTGAGAACAGAAGATTCGAGCCTACATTTTGAACCATAGTAAGTAACTTTCAATCACATACACATCCCACATCATATATCAAAAATGTTAAACTTCATCTTAGTAATCTTGGCCATGTCTTCATATATACAGGTGACATGATTTAAGTGATCGAACTAGGGTGAAAATAATTCGAAAATAAGTTGCTGGGTTCGAGAAAACTCTCATGACATCTGAGAATTTTTTTTTTAATGTGCTGAAACTCGAATTTGAATTGGATTCAAAATTAATATATTCTATAGAGGCACGTTCGTTATTTTCCATGGATGAATTTTGGGACCAACTGATGCGAATTTACACATTTGGAACTGTCATTACTTCCAAGCACATATCTATTACACCACATATCTAAAATTGAAAAATAGTATATCATGATGTGAATTCCATGAAATTGGTGACAAAAAGTGATTATGACTGTAACACCAAATACTACACGAAAGTGATGTGAAATAGTAAATGAATCACCAGGTTTTTTTTTTATTGTTGCCATTCGGCTGGACTTGAAGTTATCCAAGACATACAAATAATTTTCAATCTATTCTCACTCCCTCGAGATATAACAAGAGGGAAAAATTAGTGCGAAATTTACTCCCTGCGGAGTGCCCTTAACCTCGTTGTGCGTGCTCGAAATGCTTACATATACACTTGTATCATGATAATCCAACTCAGCTTCAAGTTTTAGCACAATGGAAGAAATTTTCTCAATTTTCATGAGAGTTTTCAGACACGTATAGAATTATTCTCACCCTAGTGTGATAATACAACTGTAAAAGTAATTATTGAAATTAGGTCACCTGCGGATACGATAACTTTTCGTTTCAATTTTTGTATTGTGGGGTTCCCAAAATTACTATAATGGTGAAAATACATCTTTTTCAGAGAGGTATATTTGACAGATAGATATTTTCCTTTGACTAAACTGTTCATTTACTTTGATTTTCTTCACCAATCTCTGCTTACATAAGCTATTTCCCGTTGATGGAATGTGCAAAATGTCTTCGAATTATTTAATAAAAAAAGACTGCAAAAAATCTGCCTAATGGTTTCGCAGTGGTAGATACAACTGATTTGTGACTCTACATCTACTCCTGAATAACCTGAAATGCGCTGTTATATGAGTTGGTTTTAAAATTAATATTTTCTATTGAGGCGCATCCGCCATTTTCTTGGGACATACTTAGTAACTTTCATTCACGTACACATCCTACATCATCATTCAAAAATAAAAAAAAAACTTTTAGGAATCCACATAAGCTTTTCCATGTCATTATACCTTTCATGTCACTTCATTTTGGTGATAATTTCCTTCAGTTGTCATATTACAAAATGGTGGGAATAATTTGAAAATAATGTGGTAGAGTAGCAAAAACTTGTTGCTATCCCAAATGACATCTGAGAAACTTTATTTCGTTGTGCTGAAATTTCAATCTGAGTTGTAATTGAAATGAATATTTAAATTGAAGCGCATCCGCCATTTTATTTGAACAGATTTCAAACAATACAAGCACATATTTGGACATTCGCCTACCCATCCACACCACAGATCCAAAATTAAAAAAATATATATTTTCAGAAACTCATGAAATCTGTATATCCTTATAGCTACTACAGGTGACCTAATGGAGTTAATAATATTTAAATTGGCTGAAACTTGAATCTGAGTTGGCTTCAAAATTCATATTTTTATGAAAGCGCATTCGCCATTTTCCTGGATGGTTTTTGAGACCGAATGATGCGAGTTTACACATTACACTTCTCTATCTACAACACATACCAACAATTGAAACATTGAATATCATGATGAAAGTAAGCAGTGAGCATTCAAAGCATGGCAACGACCTTTAATCAGACGTCTGTATTCAGTTCGCTGAGACCCAAAATGAGGTTTGGTATATTAGATAATTAATTGCAAGGTCTATAATATCTATAGAACTCTGCACGGAAGTGATATAATTCAATAATTTACCAGGTTTTTTCAAAATTGATGCCATTTTGCTGGAATACGAGTTATCGAAAAGGTTTATTCTCATACTCTTGTGATGTAGCAACTGAAAACAAAATAGGTTAGGACATGGTGAGAATTATTTGATTTTTATAATCCTTGTCAAATGCATAAAAACGTGCGAAATCATCGAAATTACAACAATAACTATCTTCTAGATTGTTTGTTGCTAGGTAACGACGTCAAGTTCTTATTTTCATAATTTAATAATCATGATTTTGAACTAAGGTTTTCAAAATTTGTACCGAACAGAGAAATACAGACAACTAAACAGAAGAGCAGATTGGCAAGAAAGCCAGTTTAAAAAACTTGTTGATAATAACTTCAACCCAACTCAGATTCGATTTTTAACACATTGAAATTGCAATTTGTCAAACTATTTTATAAAAATATTCTCACTCTTTTATGATATTATAAATAACAAAAGTTAATCACTAACTAGGTCACCTATTCATAGGGACATGATCATTATAGAATAGACAGATATAATGTGATTGAAATTTACCTGCTACAAATGTGTGTGTGACTTGGCATCGATCGATAACAAAATCTGTCCAAACAAAATGGCGGAAGCGCATAAATTCAAAATATTCGTTTGAATACTACTCAGATTCAAGTTTCAGCTCGTTGAAAGAAAATTTCTCGGATATAAGGGACTCCTGGTGTTTTTCAAACAGGTCAGGAAAATAAATACTAAAACCTTCAGATATAACGACATGGTAAGGATCAGTGGATGCCTGATGTGGAATGTGTAGGTGAATCAAAGTTACTGTGGTATCTTTTGGTTACAAAAGCAACCCAAAAAATAGAAAATAATAGCGGTGGGGTGAGTAAGGTGGTTACAGAATGAAAAGGCCAATTATACCCTCAATAAATAATTTAATAGTAATAATAACACCTTAGACTCTTAAAATGTGTACTCGTATCTTTTGGTTACAAAAGCAACCAAAAAATAGAAAATAATAGTTTCGAATCCAACTCACATTCGAGTTTCAACATATTAAACAAAAATTTCTGATGATCCCGGAGTAGATAGAGAATCACAATCCACATACTGCTACAAGTCGATCTCCCTTAAAGAAGGGAAGTTATTTAGTGATCTAAGTAGGTAACAAAAAATATTTATAGTGCCCCACTTTCTTTTACGAAAGCAAGACACTGGCTGCTCAGTGGGCGGTGAGGTGAGTGAGGTGGTTACTGAATAAATAGGCCAATTATACCATCAATAAATGATTCAATAGTAATAATAACACCTTAGACTCTACTTAAGTAGGATTCCGCGGGGTCTGAAGACAATGCACGATACTGTCAGTATCCATAGTTGCACACATATCAAGTGCTAATTACCACTTTTTTAATGCAACTCATTTATGTATATACCAAGGGTAGAACCCTACCGTGGTGATCGCCGCAGTTCACAAGGTATGCCTGAAGAGCTCAAAATGTCATCACTTATGTGCCAGAAGGGCTTCAAAATGTCATCCTGAAGGGCTCAAATATTTCAAATTTAAATAAAAAAGGTAGCGATAGGCGCTTATTCAGCCAGATACTATACTTGGTGACTTTTTCTGGACAGACCAGTAGAGTATAGTGATGCCGGAGTCTCTAGAAGTATGTACCAATGAAAAGGAGGGAGTCTTCTTGCCTCTCTACAAACACAGAAGTCCTGTTGAAGGAATCTTGCAACCTCTCTCAGAAAAAGAGTTTTCTAACCTCTCAGAAAAACCCTAAAAGTGTTAATAGAGAAAGAAGATAGTTAGTCAGTGCCTGTGGAAATCGCGTTTGATGCAATCGCGCGAGACATCTAGCCTGATAACGACGAACCTAGCCAGAAATACACCCGTACAAATTCGTACGGGTGTATTTTTGCCTAGGTTCGTTGTTGTCTGGCTAGATGTCTCGCGCGATTGTATCAAACTATTATCAAAAGCGATTTCCACAGGCACTGACTAACTACCTTTTTTCTCTATAAACAATGCTGAAACTAAAAATGAATGGAATCTCGAGTTTACAAGTACAACGCTGGATAGGATACAAGTGTCAAAATTATATTTTAGAGCCATCTATCGGATTATTCATTGAATCACATTTTACGAACCGATCAAATACAAACGTTGAAATCAAGAAAAGACGTGACTGGAGACTCGTGGACTAGCGACCTCTAGTGATGGTATCCATTTGAATCCAACTGAAAAGTACGTAAGATTGGCCAACTATCTTCTTTCTCTATAAACAATGCTAAAAGTCCTACAAATAAATTAACTAATAATAACTCTTCAAGTCATCGTGGTAGAAAAGTGTGTAGCACGTGGAATTTGCCTACCTGTTGAATGTTGATCGGGCTTGAAAGAAATAGTCGACAGCGTGAGTGATAATCCCCTCAAAGGGTTTTTTGAACGAATTCAAAAATAAAAACAAACGGCAATTATTCTTCTTTTGATCCCACCTCTCCTAGTGGTTAGCGAAATAAACTACAATCTCACTTGAAAAATATGGCCGATTGGAACTTACGTGAGGTCGAGACTAATATGTCAGATGTCAGATGCCTCTAACATCTTGTCTTCTTGTCATGACCAGCGGACTTCAACAAATCCTTGTGAACCGATATTTGCCCTTATCTACCACTTAACATACAGTGGTGAATTGTATTGACTGGAAAATGATAAGAAGTCGCTAAAAACCATTAACACCAAGAGGAAGGCATCGTGCACACGCTCGAAGCTCGAGCCCAGTGCATTTCTTTGTATCAGAATAACAAGAAACACCGTTTGCGGAATGAATATAAACCATCCTATAAATAAGTGAAATGTATAAGAGCTTGTCATGGCAGTTATATAATGATTGAGAAATTGTATGTCGTTGACTGTTTCGAAGGTTAGTATAAGGTTACTCGAATTTTAACGAGTTCGCAGTATCCTCTTAGTGAAACAAAATCGTCCCGTAACAGTTCAACTGTCAAACTAATAGATTTGTATTTATGCATTGTATAAGATATTCATTCTTTGACACTCAAATTCAGCATGTCTCAGAAACTGTTTAGATTTGGAAATGTCTTGGAATATTCCTCATTGAAATAAGTCTTCTTATCACAATGTTATATTATTTACATGTTCCGAGATATAGCGGATATAATCTATAGGAGGACAACGTCGGATAAAGCGATAAAGAGGAAAATGAAGATGATTTCACTCAATAATGAGTTATATTTATTACGAGAATTTTTGGAAAATGCCAACGAGGTTTTTGTCAACTCAGTTTCTAGAAAAACACTTCTGGATTTTAAGAAAAATAATTGTTTAATCCAACCAGATCTATTTAAATCTTCTGAAGTGAATGACCCATTCGTTTATGAAATTTCATGCATAATATAAACGTACGCTAAGAGTATTGATAAGCAAAATTTGAACTTGATGACAGCATTGGTACAGGTATTACCCAAGGAACCAAATGCAGTAGAATTCAAAGACCTGCGTGATATGGATAATTTTAAAAAACAGAAACCCAACTGAAAAATATTTTGATCTTATACCGGAAAATCAGTCGGGTTTCTGGAAATGATAAATTTGTACTAGGTCTCTCGTTGCAAATGACTTTTTTTATCAAATTGCATCGAAAAATTAATCGTTTTCAAAATACAGGGTTTGGAATTTTTAAAAAATTTCGGTATTTCACCATCTTGTATCTTGAGAATGAATTGATTCTCGATACATTTTCGTGGGAATGAATTGTTTATTTCAGCGAGATCTATCACATACTCAGTTTTCGTGAAGTTATGTGCAACTTCATTTGGCGCCTAAGTGACCCCAAAACCCCATCGATGCAGAAATTTGTAAATTTCTCAAAAACGTTTGCCCCTAGCGTTGTTAAGCGAGTATGAGTATTCATTGATAAGAAAAAGTGTAGGAATAAGTACGATTTTTTTCTAAAAATACCAAAAGTTTACTGTGAAAAAAGTTAGAGCCCAATGCAATAAATAATGATAGCGTCGCAGCGACAAATGAGATTTACATAAAAATGAATAAGAAATTCTGATTTCTCACGTCAAAAACAACGTTCACCAAATTTTGTTGAAAAAATTTTGCAAAAGTTATCAAAAATAATTAAAACCGAAAAGATACATTTGCGAACACATGTTCATATGAACTTTTTATCTTGAAATTTTGTACAAGTACCCTCTGGACACCATGTTTAAAAAAAATAATTGTCTAAAATTGTTTTTTCCGTTAACCAGCTGTCATCCCCTTACGAACGACAGCCCTCAGAAGTCGAAACTTGTGCGAGCTAAGGATTTAACGTGCTATTCCTAACACGGGACCAGTGACCAGGCGGGGAATCGAACCCACGTCCCTCTGATTGATAGACTAAATAAATAAAAATATATTTTCTAAAATTTAGCCTAACAGTTTTCCACCATTCTCTACAATCTCATAACAAGTTCATTCCCTTCTTTCTTCGCCTCACGTAGGCTGGGACGTCGGGAAATGGGACTTGGACGCACGGATAGCCGCCTCCCCCTCCACCCCATTGCTGGGGAGGAGGGCGAGCGCTTGTGCCAAGTGGTGCCTATGGCCCCGATCAGGGGGCGCTGACAGCCGCCTCCGCTGGTGTTGGCGGTAGGTCAAGCTGTAGAGCCTGGATGGGTCGTTAGTGACATAATAAACACGCCTCCTGCGAAGCTTATGCGTGTCGTTCATTGCATTCCATTGGATACTGCTATTGTCTTAGTTCACGTGAGGATGGTTATTGCGAGCTTACCCCGGAAAAGGCTAGAAGCAAAAAACTCTACCATCATGACCACTGCGGCCCACTGTATATTGAAGCATTCTTGATTATATGGTTATCACCCAGATAATGCCAAACGCATTCATGGATATAAATTTGGGTACCTTATTCCAGGATTACGAAATAGTAAATCCAGTTGTTGAATTAAACCCGGATCCTACTAGAACAGATATTCTTTTTTAGTTTCTTCAAATTACAACAGTATATCTCACAATAACTAATACCTATACACGAACTGAACTGAACTGAACGAACGCTTTCAATAACCGTTTAGATAATATCGAATATTACTGGTTTTGGATACAATAACCACCAAGAAGTTCTGTCAATTCACAATTCCATATCAAACCTTGCATTAGGATAATAGTTATTCAGAATGATATCTGAAATTATTACCTACTATTACGGTATAACAGATATTTGTACTTGAAATTAACGTTCATTCAACTAGATCTGCACCATTTATGTCGGTCAATGATCCATACTGGCAATTATCTTCGTAGTAAAATTCGGTAAATATATGTATATACAGGGTGTTTCCGAAATTTGAGCAATAAATGAAACAGGCAATAGAAAACGAAAATTAAAGCGGAATGAAAGAATACATTTTTCTCGAAAAAACGTTATTTTGGAAATATTTTTGAAATTTGAAGAATTCGGAAAACTCTGGCAAACTTTTGGGAACCTCTGGCCAGAGATCAACGGACCCTAGATGTAACCGAAGCGGTAACAAAAAAAGGCTGGCGGGTGATAAATAACTTTGACAATGTTGCCGACGTTAAATGTTGAAAGATGGTATGAAAAAGTAAACGATATTCTTTCTTCGAACAGTTATCCTTCAAGCTGTGGGGGTCGCTGAGTTGGCTTGGCCTTGGCCGCAACAACTTTCATCATCAGTTTCCCTTCAAGGAAAAGCTCGCGAGCTAATCGATTCAGAGTCGTATATTGTTTGTCGCGGTATTCTTCGATCATATCGCTTCTCGCATTCATTAGGATATTTGTGACGTGCATATCAGATGAATTTTGGTTAAATCGTTTGACGAATCCATACGTTTTATGTAAGTAGGTGAGTACCTTGTTGTGTTTCAGTATTCGACTGCATTCGTATTTTCTTTAACTACATCTCTGTTTTTGAAATTACTCCAGTCCCTATTGAACTCCCCACTATGGAAAATATCAGTGCTAAGGCAGGTATTAAGCACACGTTATTTGCCGTCGCGGTACTTTTCCAGGAACTCGATATTTCAATCGGATAACAGACAAAAATTTCGAAGCAACTAGGTAGGTAGTTCGAACCTAACAACGCTGTTCAACAGATGCGACAACAAGGTAGTTTTCAGCGAGCTTGTGACTCGTTACTTCGTCGTGCGAGACTGCATAGAAAGTGGTGGCGGTCATTTCGAACACCTGTCGATGCCAAATGTAATAGCTGGCAAGATTTACGAAATGATAATAAACTGGCAATGGTATGGGAATACGAGTAATGAACACAATACTAGAAGATAGGTGCCCTAAGAACTGATGAATGAAACCAGTGTTTCCCAAACAGTCGTGAGTAAATGGTCTATTTTTGGAAGATTTTCAAGTGCTTACGAAAAAAGTTAAATGCTTTTTATTGTGTCATTATGTCCCATAGAACACCCCATTTTATTTATTGTTCCAATTTTGGAAACACCCTGTATAGCAAGGGTGACGGCTTTATCACTTCTATCATTTTGTCTTCAATAGTATCGTCCAGTCATATCAATCATAGCTCTAATGAATAATCAATCTTTTCAATTCTTGGCTTTTAGAGGATATTCTCATTTTAGTTTGAAGTTCAAGTAACACACAGTTTTTGTTTGCTTCAAAATTTTTCATGTCAATTGAATAACTCAAGTTGAACACCCGAACTCACCCCTACGTGCTAGACTGACTGATATGCTAACAGTGTTGGACATATTATTCTAATCAGGGAATAAAAGCGTTACAAGTGGAACTAACAAAAAATCCTGGGGTGGATGCAGACTCTAATTTGAGGTTCAAAGAACTCATAAATAAGCTCATTCAAAGAGCCCTGAATATACCCCATATGCAAAATGCAGAACTGAATTTTTCAAACGTTCCTACTCATATAAAATATGTAGGTAACATATTACTGCCTATCGAACGAAATTAAATACCTTTTCCGTCGACCGTTTATTTACGATGTATTTTAACGCACTCAAAATCATTGATTAATGACCCCTGTTAATGAATGATTTTCTATTAATCAACAATTCACTTATATGCAACCCAACGTACATTGCTCCAATACATATTATATTTATATAGTAACCTGTGGCGTATTTATACTTACCTGCTAAAACATTTATTTTGAAATCAAGTAGCTGTGTTAGTACTAATCTGTCATTACTTATTTCATTGTTGTAATTTCTCAAAATTCTACGTTTATATTGAATTCAAAGAATTGATAGTGACAAAGTTCTGTAAAAAAAAATCATAAAACATCAAATATATCAGTAAAGTTGTCAGTAGCATTATTAGCTAGATAGTCACGCAGCTGGCTGGTAAAATGCTGGTTTGCGTCCTGAGGTGATAGCAAGGTCGAGGGTTCAATCCCCAAGTGGTGCCATTTTTAAGTTTTTTTCAAATTACGGTCATCGGAAATGTTTTGTTATGAACTCGTGAATTAAAATGGCGATTAACAATCTCGAACATTAACGCGCTCGCTCCGCTCACGCTTCTTGAGTCGATCATCGATTTCTTTAGGCGGCCACATGCCTTTTTGAAAAGCAAGTGTGATGTGAGTTGCCTAGATGCCAATCACAACGTCTGTGGAATGCGCACCGACCTTCCGGGGTGATGCTGTAGGTTTTCCAGATTGTCCTACAGCTGAAAAGTGAATACACCACCAAACATCATTTAGTTGCCCTGGGGCGCCAGATATGCCTCTGGGTACACTCTATAAGTGTTTAAGAGGGAGTGTTATTAGTGTTAAAAATTTGGCCCTTAAAATGCTAGATATCATGAAACCAAATATTGTAAACTTGATAGTGCACATGAAAAGCAAGTGCAAAAACCTTAGGAGTGTTCTCATGTAGAAAGCATATTATCGTACCTTGGGTATGTTCTACATGCAACAGATATTTGATGATAAATCTTCTGAACACGAATATGCCTTGATTTTCTGTTCGTATAATATAACCATAATGATGATTATGCCATTAGAAACCCATTTAAATGGGAAAATATGTAAAATACAAGTCACGATCGTACCACTCTAATACCTGTTTACTAAACTGACATTATTTTATATAGCGACCCTTCCCGTCTCCGCAAGTGTGTAATTTACGTGTGGTGTCATTTATGTCTGAAAAGCACTATTCCATGGATTGAAAGTATATCGCTTTGTTATTTGTACAAACGATGATGTTCAAAACAACTGATTCAAATGCTCCCTTCAGGTCCAAGAATAAACATGCCAAATAATTGTTTTTCGAAAAGGTCCTTTGAATGTCCGACACGAGTTGAGTGCATGCGTCGATAGTACCTTTGCAACTGCGGAATCCGCACTGAGATTTTGGTAGTAAGGAATTATGTTCCAAGAACCATTCTTATCTCGACTCTACATCCTATGTTTTGACTAAACAAGAACAATGAATATAAGTATGACGTCTATGAGAATGAGGGATCTTACGTTGTAACCACCATTGATTATATATATATCAATTAGCGAATGTTTGGAAATTTCAGGTAAATTTACGATCATGGAGTATGTGAAACTGTCTTTACCGGGTGCTGTAGTGCAAGTATTCTTGAGAGCTGCTTCTAATTCAGATAAAGACAATTTAGATGAAATATTATTTTCTTGTTCTATATTATTATTGAGAGTGGTATTGGGATCGGGGTTTACAGGTAAATGATCGAATAATTTTTCCATCAAGTCAGGAGATATTACGGATTTATTTGAATATTTGTATTTATTGGAAATACTCCAAACATATTTCCAGATGTGTGATATTGGAGTATTTTTACTGATATTATTTAAAAACTTTCTCCAGCTATGTTTGGCTGTTTTTTTTCGAATGTTAATTTAATTTTAGCCTCCATATTTTTATAAGTAATAACATTTTCTGAGTTCAAAATAAGTTTATAATTTCTAAGGGCCTCCTTCTTATTTTTAACTAACTCCGAGCATTCTGTGTCCCACCAAATGGGGGAAGACTTCGAGGGCTTGTTTCTTGGCATGGAAGAAACGTCCTCTATGAATTGTGAAAAAGATATTGCGTTGGTCAACTGAGGGTTATGTTTGTTGCTGAGGCAGTTTTGAAAAGTATTCCATTTGGCCTTATTTTCATTCCATATATTTTAAGGGAAATATTTTTTTCGAATCACTGTTGTTTGATATGGTTATCGTTATGGGAAAATGATCCGATCCCATAGTGTCTTCGTAAATTTTCCATTTACATTTTGTAGCAAGAGTTGGAGAAGTTAAAGAAAAGTCTACAGCAGAGTTAGGGACGGTGACGCGAGTGGGGAAGCCATCATTAAGTACAATAAGGTTTCGGTTGTTTATAGCCTCTAAGAGATTATTTCCGTTTCTTTCATTATTATTGCTATCCCAAGGAGTGTGATGACAGTTAAAGTCACCGCATACTATTACCGGAGAATTAAATTGGTTGAGAAAATTTTCCCAGACTCATGTTGAGATGCAGTTAGTATTGATACCGCACAAATATTTGATGGCATTAACTGAACAGCACATAGTTCGTATTCCTTAAAGGAATTATCTTGAATCAAAATGTTTTTGAAAGAAATATTACTAGCAACGAATATGGCAACGCCACCGTATCCGTCAACTCCATTTTTTGATATAAGATTATTAACTTTAATGCAGTTATTTCTGCCGTCTTTGAACCATGTTTCTGAAACAGCAGTTATATCAATATTGGTTGTTTTCAAAAGTTTCAGAAGATTGGGTTTATTTTTGTTAAATGATCTAGCGTTCCACTGAAGAATTGTTAATGAGTTGTTGTTAGTAGGATGAGTCATTATCGCTTTATATTTCTATGGGATCTGATGTAAGTTCTGGATTTATTAGGTTTGAGACAAAACTTCTTATATCTATGGGAATATTGGCTGGTTTATCTAGATGAATGTTTGTTGTGTGGGATAGCGATGAAATAAGGTTTTGTACATAATTAAATATTGCATCTATGATACATTCCTTTTATTAAAAAAATCTTCCCGGTGGGGATTCGGAATGATGGGATTCAGGATGGGTCTTTTCTTCTCTTTGTATGCTGGGGAGGGAGAAAGTGGAGAGGATATGGCTTAACACTTCTTTTGACTAGGGATATTTATTTCAGGTTCGGATAATAAGTTATTATTAAATACTGTGGGGGTTACGATGGTAGCTCTGGGAAGTTACCCAAATAATTAAGTGTGTCGAATCTATTGTTGTTGGTGACCTTGGCGTAAGAGGGGTTGTTGACCAGATTTTCGGCATCTTTGAATGATACGTTTTCTTGGGTCATGTTTTCTTTTATTTTATATTGTTGATTGTATTGGGGACATTCTTTAGAGGTCGGAGAGTGATCGTTCCTACTACAAAATAAGCAGTAGGTTCTGTTGGTGCCGCAAAATTCATCAGAACCATGAGTTTCAGAGCAGTTTTTACACCTGGATTCTTTGGCTTTACATATTTTGGCCGTGTGTCCAAATCTAAGACATGGAACACACTGAATAACGGGTTGAATATATGTATCCACCGGAAAGTATGATAGGTTAATTCTAACCGCATCAGGGATTGAATTGCCAAAAAAGTAATTATAATAATTTGTCGGGGAATATACTGTATATTGCCGTCTGGGTCAACAATTTTTCTTTTCATTCTTTGAATGCTTACTACCTCTCTGTCGGAAATAATTGCGGATTTGAGATAGTCTTCAGTAAAGAAAGTATCTACTTCTCTAACAACACATTCGCGTTGAGTAAAAAATTTTGAAATATAGGCGACTATTTTATTTCGGAGTATACAATCATGATTTATCAAGGAGTTTATTTACTATTGAATACGTTTTAAATAAGACCTTCACTCTGTTTCTTCCTGCTGACTTGATATCTAAATTGTCTTTTTTATTGTATCCAACTTTCACAGGGAAAAGTCTGCTAATGTTTTTTTCCTACGACCACTTGAGAAAGTAACGTATATCGCACTGTGTAGTTACACGGAAAGAGGCTTATATCACAAGCGTGCGAAATATTTTCCACATAGGCGCGGAAAGTAACTGTCCGCACGCTCCGTTAGCTCAGTTCGTAAAGCCCCCTGATCGGGGTCCTAGGCACCACTTGGCACAAGCGCTCGCCCTCCTCCCCAGCAATGGGGTGGAGGGGGAGGCGGCTCTCCGTGCGTCCAAGTCCTCATTCCCCGACGTCCGAGCCTACGTGAGGCGAAGAAATAAGAAAATTAACTTGTTATGATGTGTAGAAATTGTTGGAATTGTTAACTCGGAATTGTAGAAAATATATTTTTATTTATTTATTTATTTTTAGTTCGTAAAGCAGTGGGACATATTTGACTTCTGACGAAGAGTACGCAGGTTCGATCCTCGCCCGCGGATACTTTTTTTTCATTATAATATTAAAAAAAATTACACTTTTCAAATAGATTGCTTCAAATATTTTGTATTCAAAAGTAATTATTAAAAATAAATAAAGTCAGAATGGTTCTCAGTCGGACTATTCATTCGATTTTCTTGGACACATGTCAATATCATCTATATTTCTTGAAATTTGATTTAAACAAATATCCATTTGAAAGCATTCTGAATCATCTAAATAAAGCAAAGAATTTTAAAAATTCATGTTTTTTTGGTTAAATAGTTTCATATATCAAATCTCTATTTTAATCAGGCAATCTTGTAATAGTATTGTTAGTTATTTATTGTATGTAAGAAGCAGCTTTGAAAATTTTGTGTGTGTTAGTAATCATTATTAGTTAAGAACTTACCGACCTCCTCTATATAACTAATACTATTTTTTATATTAATTTATAAATAATACTCAATTTGGAGAATCACTTAATCGACTAATTTAGTAAGCACCACTAGCTCTCGATCCGGCACGTTTTGAAGAAAAATGTTGAAATGGTGTGTTTTAAATGCAGTGTTTTATAGATCTTCAATAGAAAATACTTGATTGTCGTCAGGTGGAGAATTCCCCATTGAGTCGATAGGAACGATGCACAGATGGATGACACATGTAATTCAATGTCCGCGGGGAAAAGTATTTGTTTTCTGTAAAATATTTGCATAATTTTTCAACGTTGTGGAAATGTATGGAGAGAATATTATTTTCGACTGTGATTGAAATTACTTGTTTCCATGAACTTTTTTAGATTGATTATATTCGTAGCCACTAATTGCTTCCAAAACAGAACAATAACGATGGAATTCCTAACTTTGGAGTTGGAAGAACGAAATTCCGATTTTAAAAGCCGGAATTTTCGAGTTTGAAGTCCGAAGAACGAAATTTTGAGTTCAAAGAACCCTATCATTGACATGTTTCTTATGTCATTAAAATTATGAACATTTAAATGTTTTAATGATGTAAAAACAAATGAACAGCGGAAATTTCACTTGAGTATATATACTTATATTAATTTGGAAAAGAAATACTACACCACTTTCAAGGATTTTCTTTCACTGATCGCAACAATTTATAAATAATTTTATATACTTATACTGTTATTAACTTTTCAATTTCATTATTTAACATATTTGTACTCATGGCAAATTATTATTATTATTACTATCCTCATTGGCCGACTAGTGGCGCAATCACCCAACTGATAATGAAAATATAGTCGAAAGTTTTGAACTTGCCCTGGTAATATGTACTCAAAATATTTTTTTTCATTTTATCACTCCATTTCTCGTATCTATTTATTCAATGCTCACCATCTCTTTCAGAATGACAATGAATAAAGCTACTACTAGGGTCGATCTAAAGCATTGACGCGAGTTGAAAGTTTTTGAACAAAGTTTATCTAACACGCTACCTTTTGAATAGAAGTCCCTTTTCGGTGATTCTACCGTCCATTTACATATGCGATCCATACTCGGAATGACCTGAATACAAGACATCGGGGCGACCACAGCAGTCCTGTGAGGATTGTTAACAAACATTGATTGAGATTATGGTTATTAGTTCGTTGGCTTGAATTTAACTTTGCCCTCCGGAGTACAGAAGTCCGTAACAATCGAATTTTGCAAGCGGTGCTTATTCTGTTGCGATTTGTTGATCATTGACATATTGTTTCCGTAATTATAATGATTTTTGGCAGTGTTTTCGAGACTGAATAGTTTTCCTATTCGACATTCTGATGATATAATCTATTTTATTTCAGTTGACCTATATAATAATAACAAATCAACCAATACAGGGTGTTTCAAATATTCAGTATCGAGAATTGAGAGGCGAATTTTTCAGGTCAACATAAGACTTTTTTGTCTATGAAGTTTCTTTTAATATTTTCTTCATAGCTCTTTCAGTTTTTGAGACCTTATGACCAAATTTAAAACATAGGTTACGCTTGAGGTTACATCATCCAACATTCCGAATGATTGTAATAATCTTTAGGTAGTTATTTTTTCAAGGGTCAAGCCTCTTTTCGCCCAATATAAACTTTTTTGTAGTGCGACGCTGGTGAATTCTGAAATATAAAATAAATTATTTGCTTTGTTTAAACATTTTTAGTCTCTTGTAGTCTTTACGCATCTGCAACCGCTGTCAAGCAAAATATTAAAATAATATTTTGTAATTCGCTAGATTTAATAAAAATATCTCCAATAAAACAATGAAAAATTAATTGTGGGTTTTGACTGCCATTTTCATTTTGACGTTTAGATTTGTTTTTATAAGATGTTAACCCGCATCTTGTACATGCGAATACTCTCCGCAGTTGAGCCGGTGTATGAACGTATATATGAGCAGAGGGTCAAAGAAGGGTGTCGCTGGCCGCAAGGAGAACCTGCTAATCGACAGATGCATCACGCAGGACTCCGTGCAGTATAAGGCATTTGCTCAGATGCCTCGTGGTTCCCGATCAAATAGTGAGATGCATTGAACAGCTGATGCCGCTTTGGAGGACTCGCTTCACCATAACCATAACATCTGGTCAAGTCAGACTCCAAACAGAGCATGTTATCTTTAGTAGGGGCGTGTTCCAGGAAGACTCCCTCAGCCCTCGGATACAATTGCGGCACCCCCAGCAACCGGAGCCATAAGGTCACCCATCAGTTTTACATGAATGACCTCAAATTCTCCGGAGGCATATAATTGAGTTCGAATGTCAGCATTGCGACCAGTCTCGTGCATGGCATCATACGTATTGAAAGGTAAGGGCTACGTCTTCCCCTACCTCGTACAAGTCTCTGACCGGTTGACGGAATTAATAATTTTAACAACAACCATGACAGACAAATAAACAATTGGTGTTTTGAGACTGTGCACTGGCCACCACTCAATACAAAGAAAAAATTAGCCATTTTCGGTTTTCTTGTATTTGAATAAAACTCAACGTGCTCAAATAAATCCTGCATCAAACGTTTCGAGTAGATCTAGAAAAACATGATTCTTGTTGAAAAAGTTCTGCCCCACTGTTTTTTTCCAGTTGAGCAACGCCCGAGCAACGGTCACTTCGACCACGTTGAATTGAAGATGTACTATTTTTCTTATTGTCCCATGAAAATGACGAAAACGGCCGACACGACAACTGGAAGTATAAGGCCAACTGGTACAATCACCCTACTCGTTTGAAATGACACCAATCCTTTTAGCAGTTTCATCGAAAGATCAGTCTTTCCAGTCCTCTTTCGTCGTTAAGACCGGTGGAACATTTATTTGTCAGTAATCGTTCTTTCAAAGAACGAGGAAGCTTTGTTACTCATTGGCGTGGAAGGCTATTTTCTTGTAAAATGTATTGAAGCTGTATAGACGCGAATATTCAATCATAGAAAAAAGTTGTTAATTACGTGACTTTATTATAATTGCGAAGCGGTCTCAGCTATTACACTATTATCGGGGTATTACCACGAGTGCTCGCAATACTATCGATAGTAATTCTGTCGGAAATCAACAAAATCAAATTGCTTGGTCCTCAAAGCAATTTGATCGAGTTTAAGATTTCTGACAGAATTAACGATGGTATTGTGAGCACGAATTGTATTTATTTAGATAATTTCAAGAGCCAACGAAGTTAGGAAAACGTATATTATTATTCATTTTAGTTCAATGAATAAAAGCTGTCAGACTGACATTTATAATGTCATCCTTGCTAGCAAGATAATAACCTTCATTATTGTTTACATGCGTGGTTGCCTATGAAGACGTGGTATGACCGGCTCAAATGGAAGGAACTGTGTACAATCAGTAAAGCACCGTTTTTATTGGTTCTCATTTTGCAGGAAATGCGAGTTTCATATAGCGAGTGACATTATCAGTACGGTAGGTACCTGCAAGTTAGTGATGAATTTTTGAAATATTGAGAGAGTATTACTCATCGAGTAATTATGCAAGAAAATCAACTAAAAACGACATAATTATTGTTACCAATCTATGAAATAACATTTCAAACTGTAATTTGCATAATCGTTATTCTCTACCAGCAACAAGTCACTGATGGGAATGAAAAAAATTTATTGAAATGTAACCGATGATATTATAAGTGACATTGACATGAGGTTCAATGATATTTAACAATCAAAAATTTGTGTGACCGTAGAATGTGAAAACTTACCTAGTGGGCTAAAAATCATTAAAAATTTGAAAAATTACAATTGAATTAAAATATATTATTTTATTCTCATGTGAAGGGGTATTTGATACATTAGTCAAACTGTATTCAAACAGAAATTGTAGCTATATACGTAATTCTTCATTCATTTGTAAATCCTCCAGAAAATCAGTTCTATTGAAATTCATGAAATGGAAATCTTTTAGAATTTGTGAATTTATTGTGTTAATGTTTCCAGGTTTATTCAAATGTTCGTTTATCTGAACCTTCAATAGTCTACAAGTCCTATTGTTGGTATATCGACTCAAATAGGCTGGAATTTAATGTATCATAAGGACTTTAAAACGTTCTTATAAAAAGCAAATACTTTCGAAACCATACAATTTCCTGTAATCATCAACTGATTTTTATGTCAATTTTATGGTGAGACACTATCACTATTTTGATTCGGGTTTAGAGGCCGTCGTGATTTGGAATAGTTTCCTCACGTTCGCTACCTTCCCAAAGTTGGTTGTACAGTTTCAATATTTCCTCCCCGTAGAGGCGTTTGATAAATTGGCTAAGGCATTCACTGCCGAAATTTTCACATCACTATTTTGAATCGGGTTTGAAGGCCTTCGTGATTTGGAATAGTTTCCTTACGTTTCCTACCTTGTACAACCAACTTGAGATGGCTTTTGAACCCGAATCAAAATAGTGATAGTGAAAATTTCGGTCACGAAAGCCTTAGCGTACTGGGAGGAAATATTGAAACTGTACAACCAACTTGAGAAAGGTGCGAAACGTATGGAGACTATTAAAAATCAAGACGGCCTTTAAACCCGTATCAAAATAGTGATATGGTAAGCTCGGGTAAGTGTGACCGTGATTTTCATTAGTTCACATTGAATTAAGTTTATGTAATCAACGAAATTTTGCAGGTATGTACTTCAAAGGAATCAGTCTTTGTAATACGCCACAGAAAAGTGTTGAAGAACGTATTCCATAAATTTTATTTATACAGTGAGGACCAAAAGTCCGTCGCCCCCCCCGTAACTTCTTCATTTTCCATATTACAAAAAAATGTTAAATACATAAGTTGTAGGGTTTTATTCGATCTCTTTAATGGTTTAAATTTCATTCATACAGAGTGTCTCAAAAAAGCACGGTGACTTAGAAGTTAATTTTTTTAAATGGGACACCCTGTATTTCATTGCATTATTACATTCTACGTTGAATTCTGAACAAGTTTGATGAATGGTTTTCTATCAAAAAAGTTAATAGTTTTGGACTTATGAACACTTGTAAATAATTATTTCGACTACTTTTGCGCCAGTTCAATGAGAAAATCGTAACAAATGGATCACAATGTATTCCACTTTCCTATCCTAACTTTTTGAAAGCTATCCAATGTTGCAAACTGCTGATGGCACCATGTGTAACTTACCTCGTCGTACCATTTTACAATTGTTAGAGTTGTTGAATCTCACGAAAAACTAGTACAAATAAAGTTGAAACATTTTAGTAACAAATAAGGTAGTCCATAAATACAGATCAAGAATCATTAAAAACTGAAGAGATATTTTAATTTATAACTAAAAACGGTGAGTTTTTATCTATTTCAAAAGATGTTCGACATGTCCACCATGCATTTCTTGACACATAAATAGTCGGGTTGTAAACTCTTCCCTAACATTAATCAAGGTTTGAGGTGTTATTTCTGAACACACTTCAATAATTCGACGGCGCAGTTCATCTAACGACCCACAAACTGTCTTAAAAACTACGGATTTCACATAGCCCCAGAGAAAGAAATCAAGCGGTGAGAGGTCCGGTGAGCGAGCTGGCCACTCTGTTGTACCTCGACGTCCAATCCACCTACCTGGATACCTTTCATCTAAGTAATTTCTCACCTCCCGAAAATAGTGTGGTGGCGCTCCATCTTGCTGAAATGTTACATCCAAGTAAAATTCATGTGGGTTTTGCGCAACGATCTCATCGATATTGTGTCTTGCAGCATTTGGAGGTATCTGGGACCATTTAAATTTTCTTCCAAGAATATGGGACCTACAATGTGGTTACCTAAAATACCAGCCCAAACATTAATTTTCTGGGGAAATTGAGTATGCCCCTCGCGGAATTCATGGGGATTCTCATCACTCCAATATCTACAATTCTGGGTATTCACATTTTCGTTTAGGTAAAAAGTGCTTTCATCACTAAAGCAGATGTGTTGCAAATAAAGTCGATTTGCAACAATTCTTTCTGCCATGGTCTCGCAAAATTCAAGTCGCCGGTCTGGATCATCTTCAACCAATTGATGCAAAATTTTTATTTTGTAAGGATGGAATTTATTCACATGTCTCAGCTACTTGCTTAGTTGATTGTTGTGGGTTATTTACCATTTCGGCTAGTATTTGAATTTCAACATCTTCCGTAATTATTTTCGGCCTCCCAGATCTCGGAGCATCTTTCACGGTGCCAGTTTGGTTAAATTTTGCCACCAATTTCTGCAGATATTTTCGACACATCGGACGTTCTGGAAACCGTTCATTGAAAATGCGAATAGCAGCGTGGTAATTTCGGTTAGCTTCACCAAATATGATAACGGCTTCAACTTTGTCTGCTACTGATATTAATCCACAAGAGAAATTGAAAACAGTTTGGAACAAAGTTTTGAAAACCTACAAAATGTCAATGACATTTGGAAAAAACAGATAAGAGTTTTTTTTTCGTTGTCATGGATAAAATAAACGCGCCTAGCGTGCATAGCCTACCTCAATAATTTATTCGTGAACTGGTGCAAAAGTAGTCGAAATAATTATTTACAAGTGTTCATAAGTCCAAAACTATTAACTTTTTTGATAGAAAACCATTCATCAAACTTGTTCAGAATTCAACGTAGAATGTAATAATGCAATGAAATACAGGGTGTCCCATTTAAAAAAATTAACTTCTAAGTCACCGTGCTTTTTTGAGACACTCTGTATGAATGAAACTTAAACCATTGAAGAGATCGAATGAAACCCTACAACTTATGTACTTGAGATTTTTTTGTAATATGTAGAATAAAGAAGTTACAGGGGGGGCGACGGACTTTTGGTCCTCACTGTATATTCATATATACTTGTATAGGTTACACTTTCCCGGGAATTTGGGGCAAGTGTAACTCTCGCCAAATTTAAAGATATAATGCACGTAAATCTCTTTTTGGGGCAAGTGTGAGTAAACAGTACAGGAACTTCTACCACAATTTGTCTGTTTTGAGATATCTTCATTCAAAACATAGTTATGAACTTTTTGATATTGAAAAAAATAACAAAGAATACTCGTGAAATTGCACATTTGTTGAAAAGAAGAGTTTACAGGTAGAAATCTGAAAAATCGAATGGAAATTTCATTGACGAGTGGTGATGGAAGCATAGTTGTTATTGTTACTGTTCAGATCGGCCAAATGAACCAGGTTCAAACTCACCCCGACAAATAGGCCACACTATCCCCAATAACATTTCATTTCGGGGCTAGTGTGACATGCAATGAAAGAAATGTAAAAAAACCAACTTCAAGAAAAAACGGCGATCCATAGTCAGATTCATTGTTCAAGCACAAGAAAAGTGAATAAAATGAATTCTTACCTTAGATTTCAACAATAAACTCGAAGCTTGAAATAAACTCGTTGTTCTCGTTCGGATTGATGAATTGTAGGTTGGGAAATTGAGTAAAATATTTTGAATTCACAAGACATCTTTTGTATTCTATATGATGGTTATTGATTCATTATGAGTATAGGCTATTCCTCGATAAATGGCATTGGGCTGTCGCCCGGTTTAGCGAAGATAGAGAGCAAATTCACACTTACCCGAGCTTACTTTAGTGAAAATTTCGGCCGCGAAAGCCTCATCCAATTCATCAAACGCCTCTACAGGGAGGAAATATTGAAACAGTACAAACAACTTGGGAACGGTAGGAAACGTAAGAAAACCATTCCAAATCACAACGGCCTTCAAACCCGAATCAAAATAGAACTTACTATTTGTACTATTTGAACAATTGAGATAATTATAGATTTTTTACTGTTTTAAAATATAAATCCATTTGAAAATCAATTCTTAGCCAAATCGAACATAATGATGAAACATATTTTACTTTACATCTGAGTTTTAAAGTTTTTATATATAATTTTTTTTAAATTAGAAGTTATTAACGAAAAAGTACAGTGAGTTTTTCCTGTCACCCGACGATTTATGGTGAGATTGGTGAGAATCCGATAAATGGTCTGCAATACTAGATTTAAAATGAGCCAAATGTTCGCGGAATAGTTATTTATGATACAAGTGTTAAAAGAGGCATGCTTCTCCACGAGAAAAAATAAATCACTTTTAACAAAAAATTCAAATTCAAAATTATTTATTATTTAGAACTATGTACATTGCATATAAGTATTTCAAATGATATACATTGAATTTGTCTCTTCTTTCTCCACTCCTGCCTTTTGGGATTGGAAAAAGATTAGGACCCTTGGATCCATGAAGGGAGACACTCAGAACGGCCTCCAACGATGTTTGTGGGTGGGTCCATATATCTCTCGAAAATATTGTCGATACCTACTAGAATTCACGCCTCCTGCAAACCTTATGCGTGAGTTGTTGGTGAGTTATACAGAGACTGGAGACTTCTACTATTGATGTTGCTTAGTATGATGATCTTCCCGGAAAAGGCTCACAGCAAAAAACCGGGTTAAGACTTTTAACAAATGTGTCATACAAATATTTTCGTACAACTATTACTGCTAGTAGTGAAAAAAGAAATATATTTATGAGATTCATAGGATTCGATCGCACGATCTATGGTTTACAAGACAGATGCTTCAACTACATGGGCTAATGCACTTTATTAATGACTTGTGATATTCTGTATTTCAAATCTACTAGTAGGCATGACTGTCAGGCAGGTAAGAAACAATTAATATAATTGTTTATAAGTTATTACCACAAATTGATAAAAGTTCCTAGCTTCTTTGTGATCGTGCATATATAAATACAATGGAAGTTGAAATGGATGATTCGGATTCTCATCTTTCACCAGAAATTCAAGAATATGCAAACACAGTAACAGCAACAGATCTGAGTTGCCTAAAAAACTACGCAAACAATATGAAATTGCTTATAATGGATTCATGGGATTGAAACGAATGGAAATAGCTGAAAGCGTACTTTTATTATAGTTCGAAGAAAAATCAAAATTATGGAAACGTCAAGGCTATGGTCTAAATTCTGTACGATAAAAGCTGAATTGACACAATTGAGAAAATCGTGGGTATAAGTAAATACCATAAATTGATCGCATTTTTTTAACGAAAAAGTGTCAGATTCCTTCCGAAAGTATTTTAAATTCTATCAAGGGAATAAATTGATATAGTTTTAAATGAAGCTGCTGATACCAAATATGTCATGATTAAGGGGGCAACCATTTCTTGGTTATTTTGAGCGTGCCGTCGTTAAGAACTCCACAAAACGAGCGTAGATGACATTGAAAGAACAAAAAAGTCATTACTAATTCATATTTCGGATACCACAACCAACATTCAAAGAAGTTTGTGAATATGATGTTCGCCCAACTTCTGTTAGTCACCGTATGTTTTTCCTGAACGGTTGAACCAGTTATAATAATAATAATGAGTGTACCCAAAGGCATAGCCTGTGCGGGTAGAGGACGGCTATTATTATTATTTGCCGTGACGCTCCGGGGCGACTTTCTGATATTGTCGGTGGTGTATTCACTTTTCAGCTGTAGGAAAACCCGGAAAACCTACAGCACCACCCCGGTTGGTCGGTGCGCACTTCAAGCTAGCACCAGACGTCCGGATTGGCATCTAGGCAACTCACATCACACTTGATTCACAACAAGGCATGTGGCCACCTGAAGAGACCCGTGTACTTGAGAAGAAAGATTCCGTACCCGAGCCTCGAACGTCTGTCTGATGAAGAAGTTCCACTGCTAGAGACCTTAGCCTTCCACTATTGCTGAATTTCTGAAAATACTAGATGCGCAGTAGTTTAACAGTCATTGCGTTCAAAGATCTCTATTAGAGAATTCAGGAGTGAGTTTGATTACAATAAAACGACATGGCGGGTGAAAGTCCTCAACTGTAGCAGAGGATTACATCGAGGATTCCATTCAAAATAAAAATGATATTTGATGAAATTTTTCTTGGTATAAGTTCTAGTTCTGCACTAGCATTATTGATCGTCCCACTTCAATAGCACCACCATTGTTTAGCGATGAAGTACCTTCTACAGTTGGACTGAATACTTCGTCAGTAATCCCACAAGGAATTGGTATAACCAACTACAGAAACTGCCAAATGCATGTGAAAGTTTATAAATATTTTCTCCTAGGTATATGCTCTGATTATTATTATGTCTGATTAAAGTGTTTCCATTGAAGAGATTAATATTATTGAGTATCCATCATCTCACCTCACATTTTATACTAGTGTTGAAAGTGATTTTGACAGGTGAAAAGGTCAGTTTTTAATTCATATGCTTATGAATTAAAAACGTATTATTTGATGACAGTTGTACAAAATCATATTTTTGTAGATCTCTTACTCTTACTCTATCACAATTTCATAAATTCCTGATCTACTTAAAGCTAGGATTTTGCTTTCTAGATAACCAAATAACTATCCAGAAATGGAAAGCAAATTTTGCACCTCTTCGCGTGGAAGAGAACTATTTATATGTCACGGCGAATAATAATAATAGCCATATCCTCTACCCGCACAGACTATGAATGTTTATGAGGGAGTATTATTTTTATTATTATTACTTCAGAATTAGGTGTAGAGGAGTATATAGAGAAGGCCTTAGCCGTTCGGTCACGGAACTTCGGTATATACCTGAGGGAATTCGATGTTACCACTTTCAAGAAGTGTGAGAATTGCACTGATGATAATTTAATCGAAAAATTTTTGTTGATTTTGTTGTGTCGGCCTGTGAATCACAAGTTCGCCAGTTTGATCCTTACTGCGATCCGTTGTGCATATCTGTTAATTGAATATCTACTTCAATTTTATTAATTGGTGATTTATTCTTGTAACATCTGAAGTTCTACCGTCAGAGAGTTAGCCTAATTTTATTATAATTTCAATAAATATATTAATGGCAGACATGAGTTTGTTGTACAAACTTAACCTACAATGTTTCTATGTTTATAATTACTTATGACAGTTAGTATCAAGTGAAATCGTCTGCCATTTTAATTTTATTGATTTTTATAATGAGTGCTACAGTTGAAAAGTGTAACTATAACAGAAGTTCCAAGTATTAGTTTATTAATTGTATCTTACCTCCACTGTATGTGATGGATCACCACCCAGTAATTGTTCAACTCATTACGTATTTGAATCAACCTAATATTTATTGATATCATTATTACTGCAAATTGTCCGCCGATTACTTTTCTGATATCAACTTGGGCAAATTTATTGAATGCATTTTTGGCGGATGTTAATTTTTATAATGTTGACAAGTGTCTTTCAAAACTTAGGGCGGGATGTGAAAAACAAGTTCACCAACAGTTCAGCCAAACTGAGTTCAATTGCTGAGGAACTGAAAATTTTATTGGCTCTTCCTTAGCAACTGAACTCGTTCACTCAAACTGTTGGTGACCTTGTATTGTACAATCCGCCCTTAGTAATCACTAGAAATATCTGACATTTTGTTTTCGATAGATTTTCACATAAAAGAATCCATTAATACACATGGCAAACATTAGCTGATTGTTTCAAAATTATAAGATTTTAACAATTTCGATTTTCAACATAGTTTTCTCAGTAGCACTGGTTGCAATTACATATTGGTGCTATTCATCATCTTTTACAGTAATAAAATGATTGTATTATTGGCTTGGCAGACATCAGTTCAAATGACAGCCGAATATGTCACTAGCTGCCGATCTATTAACCCACTTTCCCGCACTCTAGGCAATCGAGTTAGAGCTCATGAAGAATAATGAACGGCTAGCGACACGAATTTTTTATTTTTTTTCAACTTATGCTTTATATCGGATGTGTTGACATCGTATAATTCGAATTAATCTTCCTCAAGGTGAGTCTTTCAATCCCTAAATAACAATGTTTCAGTACTCTTCGTTACTAACTTCTGCTGATTTGAAATATTTCAATTCAAAAGAAGATTTCTCACTTCACCAATCCTGATCATTGGTGAACTAATTTTTTTTCTGAGAACTGTTTGCTCGCGTACTTTCCACTCAGTTTGGGGCTTTATTAAAGCTCCATTGCTAATGATGAATTCGTGATTGATTGATATGTGAACCCAATTGTCCAGTGGAAGAGTTACATGCCAATTTGAACATCAGCTAACAAAAAATTCATCAAAAAATCATGGAATTCAAGATATTTCCTTCAAGAAAGTCACCATGAAATAATAATTGAAGAATTTTCGGGATTACAACAAAATATCACAGATTCAGTTTTTATAATTTGCAGACTACAGTTTTTGGAATTAAAACAAATGAATATGAAAACTATGATAATACTGAGAACCGTAATGATAAATGAATATATCGAGCGCTACATCCTGTAAATAAACTGAGAAAATATCAAAATTTGTATTTTTCTCAACTGATCCATAGAAAAGCTTCTATATAAGATATTTTCAGAAGGGTTAGATGGAGTCGAAGCTACCCTAGTTGATATTTATTTCACCTCGGCCTTGAGAAGATAGCTTGTCACCGATAATAAACCCAAATAAACTTTTGTTATGTTATAACATCATAAACCTATACAGGGGTTCATCAACAAAAACTATTGAGATACACACGATGCTCCAAGATTGACGTAAAAAACTCTTACAGCGGTCAAGCCTATCGAAGGAAAACGTTTTCACGTTTAGTCTCGATAAATAGGATGTTTTTATGTCTATCTGAACAGACGAAGTAGCACGAAAGTAATAGTAATTTTATAGTCCAGAAATACAATCATCAGTTTCTGCTTGAGTAATGGAAAGCCCACAAAAACGGAGATTTGTCTGATCCACAAACAGATACAGACCGATAAAACCCCCTACACACGAGCTCATCATGATGAGCGGGCCGATCCGCAGATATTATCCGCGAACTTGCCCGCCATAAAATTCGCATATACACGAACATTCTATTGTTGGCGGTCCATGGCCATGTATTCCCAAAGAAAACGCCAAATTTCTGCAACAATCATTGTCATTTCAGAAATTTCGAAACATAAAAAACAGGCAGTATGGACTTAAAAGTGGTTATTGAAACGAATTGAAAACATTTACACAAGTCTACGTACCTTTCCCTCCATAGTGATCGCAAGAAAATCCTTCATCAGTGGCGTGAAATGGCAATACATTTTCCTCCGAAGTGCGCTGGTCGGTCCGAAATATCAAACTAGCTGAAAGATCGCGTATCTCTCCACAGAGCGCCGTTCGGCCCGCGAAAACGCTACACACGGGTGGAAAAGTTTACCCGTGCATTGGCCCGCTAATCACGATGGCCTTATGCTTGAGTGCATAGATGCTTACCCCCATCCAATACATGCGAACACCCTACGCAACTGACCTAATGTATGAACGAATATATGAGCGAGCAAAGAGGGGCAAAGAAGTGAGTCGCTGGCTGCAAGGAGAACTTACTTATCAACAGATGTATCACGCAGATCTCCTTAACTTAACAGTATAAGGGTAACCTTTCATTGGCTTGAAGTGATTATCGCAAGGCATTTGATACATCGCATGAGGTCATCATGCATTTGCTCAGGGGCGCTATTCTTGACATCGTTCGCAAGGAACGCATACGCAATACTGCGAATGGTCTATTTGCGAACCATTTCTGGAAATGCTATTCTTAACAACCCTTCGCAATATCACACGAACGATATTATTCTCATGTTCAAATATACTTGACAACATCGTAATTTAGCGTCGTTCTGTCATCCTGCCAATAAAAACAATGGGATAATTGAATCATTGATATTTATCCCACATAATGAACTGTATAATTTCACCAAAAAATACACGACGCACGAATGCGTCAAACGAGCAGAAGCATTTATTGTTGGAATTCATTAAAAAAAATCCAAAATTGACTTGTGGAAAATTTTCGAATGATTTCACTTGTATAAATGCAAAGACTTTGTGGCAAGAGATCACTAATATATTAAACAGCTGCGGAGGAGGTGCGTGTAAGGATTGGAAATCCTGGAGGAAGGTAATATATTCATATACATAATATATAAATTCTATTTAATGTAAGAATACCCACATCTATTTCAGACATGGCATTATATAAGGTCAAGAACGAAGACCAAAAGTTGAAAAATTTTTAATGGGTACCAGGCGGTGACTCTCATCAAGGAAACCCTACCACTGAGTTTGAAAATGAAGTGCTCGAAACAATCCGCCTTGTGTCTATAAAAGGACACAGAAACGTCTTAGAATCACTACTGATTTCTCATTCGAAATCTCCAAACAAATCAGTGACGATGAGTCGGAAACAAATGACATTTCTGATAAAGGAAACAATAATAGTAACATCAGAGATTTGCCCACACTTGAAGGAAATGAAAATATGAAAGAGAACAACTTCAATAATTCAAATTCATTGGTTTCTCTATTATGTGGTAGTTCCAAGGTTTTCAAAAAAAATCCTCGAGCTCCGAGAAGGAAGTTGGTGTATGCCTCTGAGGCTGCCGAAAACTATAGAGTGAGCCTGGAATAATATAACAAAAAAATTATTATTTTTGAAAGGATGCAGTTGCCAAAGAAAAGGCAGCAACTGCTTAGGCAGCATTTGCACTTGCGCAAGAAAGATCTGTATCTGTCCCGGAGGAAATTTCTAGTACCATGAAAGATCTTGTAGAAGCTATTCGTTAAATAAGAATTAGATAAAGTATTCTAGTCCATTTGATTGTGACATACTTTTTCTATTAATTTGTTTCAGATAAACTTTGTGATATTTGAGGGCAGTCATTATTTTTAGTTTGGTTATTTATTTTCAAAGTGAGATATTTTTTTTGTTTCATTGTATTTATGGTAATAATGTTTATGTTTCTGAGATATACCATTATTAGAGTATTATGACTTTTATTTCAGAAAATTTTGCAAAATATAGGATTATATTTATGAATATAAAATTACAAGAATTTTACACTTGTCAGAAAGCATTACAAATTTGAAATTATCATTCAAATTACTCCATCAACAAAGAGGACAAGCAGGAAACAATTCTAATTTTGTTTTAAATGTCCAACTCGCATTTACAGGAAGGCGTGTGCAGGAGAAAATGCTTACTACAAAATTCTTGCAGACTATGCCTACTTGTTTTGCTTTCCACAAATAATAAAATGATGTATCTTGTGAAGATATTGAAAAACAAAGGCATTTTTATATGATTTATTCGACATACATGCTTATGACTACATGTGGCCATTATTAACATCATTTTTATGTTCACCTCAATTGTATTTGATTAATGAGTATGGTACTAATGATTTTGAAAGAAGTTATTAATCAATTGAGCTCTTGTTCTTCTTCCTGCAGCAAGTTGCGGATTCACTCGGCCAATTGCTGTATTGTTTATAATATTATCATCAGGGCCATTTTCACCTACAATTAGATATGCCGAAATCATAATTTTCCCCTTTTACTTCATCCTCTGGCATTGGGGTGTTGTACTCGATTCACATGTTGTGAAGTACAACACAAGAATTGATTATTCTGCATGCAACAGCAGGTTTGTAATGCAGTGTTCTGTGCTTGAATAAACATCTGAACTCATTTTCAGAACTCCATTGCACCTCTCTATCAAACGTCTTGTCATTTTATGTGCCACATTATAATTATGTTCTGGTGTATCTCAGGAGGTTCGCCTTCTAGTGGTGTAAGAAGCCATGTTCTAAGGGGATACCCAGTGTCATCTAATAAAACAAAATCAAATAGAGGAATTAAAGGAATTCATCATCTTATGATACCTAATAAATAATAATTTGTATGTCCCTGAGCATGCAAATTAGTGAAAACATTCAGGATATTTGAATTTCCCCAAATGAAAGCATCATGGGGAAAAACTACTATCACAATTCTGAAATCTGAATATTAGGTTTCCTATTCAGTAAAAATGAATATTTGAATGAACATTTTCAGTAAAATTGTATTAGTATTTCTATAATGGACTAACCAGCTAGACATTAATCGAATGATATCCTTTTCTATCGACATCAACATGTTCTGGAAAATCAGCATCTTCCACTTTTGGTGGAAATATTGCAATATGTGTGCAATCCACACAGCCAACTACCCCAGAAAAATTTTGATCTTCATAAAATCTACGGCATAAGTGATAAAAAATAGGTTGAAGAAAAAAATCCAGCAATTACTTAAGTCTTGCTGCATTCAATTCTTCCTAATTTCTCGGAAAATGAACCCATCTATTGAAAATAACTGGTTCATTTAAAGCAACCGTGACTTCTTCAATACATCTCGAGACAGATGGCTGCGACACTGACACAAATATATTTCTCCCAATGTCCATCTGGTAACTTCCAGACGCAAAAAATCGATAAGCTACCAAAACCTATGGAATGAAAACTTTTTGGTAAAAGAAAATAAAATTCCATAGTAAAACTTACTCTGGTTGTTATACTTAAGTCAGTAGGCCTACTCGGAGGTCGCATAAAGGGAGCTAAGGAATCAATTAAATCTACCTAAATCTTTTGAGAGTCTGAATATCTGTAAGAACTGATGTTCAGTCAAAGTCTCAAAGGGGTCTATATTGTTGAAACGATTATGTCTATTAATTTCTTCGTCTGCAATTTGCAAATTTTCCAAATTGGATAATATGCTGTAGATACCGAAATTTCTCACATTTACTATTACTTTTCTTAAATATGGAAAATAATAATGTACATCAACTATAACCAACAAAATATCAACAGCAAGACCACAGAACACCTAAGCTCTCAAGTCTCAAATTATAGAAATCGGTGATTTACGAGTTTTATGGCTGTGAAACGTATAAGCAAGACATTTGCGATCACCAAACACGCATGATCGCACATTCTTCGAATGGTCAAGAATGCCAAAATCACATATCATTCGCAATCCTGTATGATTGTTGACCTGTTTTTTGATTTTTACTGCAAATCATTGATTTTAAAGTTATTCAGGGTGGCTCGATTTCAACTCAAATAATTTGTAGCTCCTGAACCATAAGCTTCAGACCATATGTTTTATACTTTGTTGGGATCTGTTCATCATGGAGCATCTGATAATGCAAAACAATATATGGTGAACCGATTGAAAAAAATTGGTGACATGCTCTTGGAGTGCGATAGGGACAGTTAGATCAAATGTAAATATGTCAAAATGTGTCTTCCTGTATACTATTGTTGACATGTTTTTGTATTTTTCCTGAAAATTATTGTACCAACAGTTATTCAGGGTGGCTTGTTTTAAATGGAATGCACTGTATAACCTAGCCCTGACACTTCCGAAGGTCGCGCTGGTATATCATTAACCCCAGTAAATACTCCCCACGTCCGAGGGGTGAGTGATTACTGGATCCGAGAATCATGTGCCCTGAGTATACGAAGTGAAACAAGAATTACGACCTTCTGCATTCTTCTGGCTAGGTTTTCTGCCGCATCACGGCGAGCCGGTATGATTCTCAGATTCGAGAGCAGCGTGTCCATCATTCAACCAAGTATCCCTATGATCAGAACCACCATTTTGACAGAATGGTTTTGGTGAAGCCTGCGGAGTTCAAAGAATAGATCTCGATATTCAGTCCGTTTTTCCTCCTCTTTTCACACGATGTTCGTTTCGCCTGGAGCCGAAAACTCTATGACAAAAATCGTCCTACTTTACATTACATCAGGCTTATTGGCTTGTATTTGCCTGAGGGTGGGGAATGAGTAGTTACAATAGACTCGGCACTTCTCAATTTCCTCAACGAACTCAATATCCCCCGGAGCATAAGGCAACACCGGTGACTCGTCAATACCGTAAGAGTGTCGTGGGTGGTAGTACAACACTCGTAGTCCAGCGTTATGCCTGTGGATATAGGCTAAGACCGCACGAACTGGATAGGCTGACAGCAAATGCATTATGATATCAGCTGCCCCACCACACGCTCTGCATCTAGTGTCAGGGACTTCTATACCCATCACGCGACTGCAATAGAAGAGGGTGTTGAAGATACCATCCTGGCAGGCCGACTTTAGCCCGCTTGACCTGAGAAAAACAAATGTCAGGTTTCTGGATAAGCCAAAGTCTTCAATGTTCTTGTCACCGAGTTGGAACAAGTTCAGCAAGAAGCCCACGCCAAAACTACTTGGAATGAGAGTCTGCAATAGCTACATAAAGATAAACTTATGCATGGGGTCTCATTCAAGAATATAGAAGATCTTGATCGCTTATCCAGAAATCTGACCTTCAAATTTCTCAGATCGAATGGGCTGAAGTCGGAAACCGAGGGATTCATGATGTTCTGTCAAGATAGTGTCTTCAACAACGTCATCTACCGTTGTCGCGTGATGGGTATAGAGGTCCCTGAATCTATAAGCAGAGCGTGTCGTGGGGCAGCTGAGAACATAATCCATTTGCTGTCAGCCTGTCCATCTTATGCGGTCTCAGTCTATATTCACAGGCATAACGCGGCGCTACGAATGATGTCTAACATCTACGACACTCGTACGATATTAACGAGACACCAGTGTTGCTTTATGCTCCAGGGGATATTGAGTCCTTTGTTTGGAGAATGAGAAGTGCCGAATCCATTTGAACTACTCGTTCCCCGCCATCAGGCAAATACAAGCCAATGAGCCTGATTTAGTCCTCCTCGACCAACAGACTAAGACGATTTTTGCCATTGAGTTTTCGGACTCCGCAGACTTTACCCAAACCATTCTGTTGAAATGGTGGTTCTCAAAATAGGGGTCGTTGGTAGAATGATAAAAACATTGTTATCATATTTTAAAAATCATACCAACTTGTCGTAATAAGGCAGAAATCTCAGCCGGACGAATGCTGAAGGCCTCCATCGTTAGTCCACTCCGCCTGATCAGGGCACTTGATTTTCAAACCCAATTGTCACTTATACCTCACGGCGTGGAGAGTGGTTATTGAGGCAAATGATCCAGCACGCCCTCTGGAAGTGTCGAAGTATCGGAAACAGGGCCTGACTGGGTGAGACCTAACGGATAAAAAATAATAGTTATATGAAAAATGAGAAATCAAACTTCCCATATTTGTGTACAACTTGTATTTGTAACACTTATGTTACTGCATTCTCAAACTACTGAGAATGTCCAAATAGGATGAAACTGCACTAACAAAAATCCTACAAATACAAGTGGTACAAAAACAGAAAGTTCTATAACTCATTAGTAACGGCTACATCAACCAATTCAAAATCATTTCAATTGTCATTGAGGGTAAATCACGTTGACAAAACTTGTGCTAAATGAATATATAGTGGTGTCCACGGAAAGTGGCTCACCCCTATAACTTTTGTTTTATCTGGAGATAATGGAATAAAATTTAGAGGATATGTTCAATGCATAAAACTGCACTTTTTCAACTTCATGAAAATTCCGAATTCGCCAGAAATAACGTAAACTTTTGATTTTTAAATGTTGAACCAGATATATTTTCTGTTTTTTGTCTCAATATGACATTTAGAATACAACCATGTATCATTTGTTACTTTTTGTACACTTTTTAATTTTTTATTACTCTAGAGGGCTATAGATCCGTTCAAATAACTAATTTCAGTCCTGAAATGTGGGTAAAAATGGCAACATGGTGGCTCGTGGGGTTAGAAACAAAAACATTTCAATACGATTTTCATTCCGCACAACATTAGGTTTTGAACAAATTTCCAATCAAATCTTCGAAAAAATTACGTTATAACTTTGAGAAAATGAAGCATCTGTTGAAAATTAAATAATTATATTGAAACTTATTATTCTTATGAAAGTATGAAAATATAAAAACAGTAAGTACTTCCAAAGTGTAGTAAACTCAGAACTTAAAATTTTATAGTTAATTCAATTTTGTAACAGCACAGGTAAAATAGTCAGCTTTGTAAAATCACAATTGAAATAGTATATTGTATAACTAGCATGGAATAATAGTCATTTTCCACGAGTATGAAGTTTGCAGCATGAGCCGTAGGCGAATGCTGCAAATCATACGAGTAGCAGCAGCAGCTTCATTACCAGAATTCAACTTTGAAAATATGTCGTAGAGAAATAAAAAAGTTGCATCGAATGTATTTCTGTTGTTTTGGTAACAAAACTCATTTTTACATGAAATATTTTGGCATCTTAGGAAATCGGTCAGACTTATTCTCACCAGTTTCTCAATGTATTTGGCTATTGTTGGAATGATGAAGATCGGGCTGAGATTCGACAGTTCGTTTTATTTTTTGATGAAATAAATAAAGTTCGTGGTTTTTTTGATTTTATGAATATGTAATCGATTTATAATTCTTAATTATCGACAGTTGGCGTACGTTCATGTTCGGTAAGTACATAATTGTATATGGCTAAATGCCATTTCAATATGTATATGTGGAATATAAGGATACAAATATGAACGAACAAATTTGACAGTGACTGCTTGGGAGGAGTTTTTCAGTTGAATCGGAGGGGCTTTTGTACTCGCTCAATAGATTTCATCTTCGTCACGATCATCAACAAGCGCTAGTTCTTTTGTATTCAGTATGATTTTTGGCTCGATCGTTAACTTACCTCGTGTGTTCTGCTGAAGTATCTATTTTCGAGGTGTCTTAGTAAATATCAGTAACTTAAATATTGTTTCATTAATGACTATACTAACAAATGGAACTGGTATTGTGGTGTTGAAAAACTAATATAAGTATGCAATTCCATAGTAAAATAACGTTATCCAGCTATACATAAAAATTTGGGCAGTACTAAGAGAACAAAACAAAAATGTGTTTTGGGGGTGGTTGTGACGTTCGCTTTCGGATAGGTTGTGACTGTCACAACCTGTCTCTTACTATATAGACCCTTGGACGTTTTCGAACGCGCAACAAACGAAATGTTGGTAAATAAAAAGCTGCCGATTTTCAAATTAACTACTTGACGTTACAGAGATTTTGTAAGCGACATCAAACATTTATCCCTTAGGACTCCTGAATCAACTAGCCTCAGTCGCGCTACAAGTTTCAATACAAGAGGTCGTGAATCGTTATATATTTGAACCACAAGATATATACAACGTCGATGAAATGGACATAACCACTGTGCAACGGCCAGATAAAATTATTGCAAGAGAATGCATTAAACATGCGGGTTCTGCAACTTCCGCTGAAATGGCTACATTAGTAACATTTCGTTTCGCTCTCAGTACCAGCGGAAATACAGTTCCTCCAATGTTCTTGTTAACAACGGTCCTCCAGGATGCACTGGATCCGCCAATCCGTCAGGTTGGATGACAGAAGATGATTTTTTCATATTTATTTATTTGTTTATTTATTGAATAATTTCAATACAGGCCTGACAACCTAATTACATGGAGAGTATTTCTACATATTATCATAACACATATTCACACAAGTGAACTAATCTAAATAACTACTATAATAATTACTAAATACTAAATAATTTATCGAATGATAAATTCGAATCCAATGATATTAGAGAATTGATGTTATTGGCTGCGCGCAACATATTTACGATGTGAGGAGCTCTTGTGGTAGTTGAAACAAAAGGAATATGAGACATTGCTTTTGTTCGAGTTCGCCGTGACGGGACGTTAAATGAAATCAGGGACAAAATTTCAGGAGAATTTATTTGGTTATTTATTATTTTGTACAGAAATAGTATCAGAAATAAATTTCTTCTACTTTCCAGAGAAGTAATCCTAAATTCTTGTCGAAGATGACTTGATCTGATAGTGGTATAGTCTGCTGCAATGTGGTATTTTTTATAGTACAAGTATATTAGTAATTTATTCTGAGTTTTTTCTAATATTCCAAGCACTGTTTGACATTCACCATGCCAAATGATACAAGCAAATTCCAATTTTGGGCGCACTAGTGAATGAAGATATATTCAAACCACTTCTCAAAACATGTCAGGTCATCTCAAGGAAAACCAGTTCTCTTGATATTGAATAACCAACTCTCACCTGTCATAAAAAGGTATTAATTTTTGCAGAGAAAATGGGTTTGTGGTCATTTCTCTGCCAACCATAAACTGCATCCATTAGATCAGTCAGTATACGGGTCTCTAAAAAAATATAATACTTATTAGAGTTTGCACTTCCTGAATACGCAATCACCCAGAGAAAACAATGACAATTTTTGATATACCCCTAATTGCAAAGAATAGCTACGCCAAAAAAAAATCAAGCTAGGTTTGCAGCTGCTGGAATTTTTCCATATCATAAAAATAGTTATTTCGAAGGTTAATATCTTCCTGGAGCTGTTACAGATTGTTCAGACCTGGAGAATGATGATATTTCAGAAAAACAGTTCAATACTCAAACCAACCACACTAAAACCCAAATTACCCCTAACAATTCACAACGTAATGTAGATTCACCTCGAGTAACGCGGAATACAGATTTAGAAACTGGAAATTCACCTGGACCTTCAGGTATCACCACATATTTTGTTCCAAAAGATTTAAGACCAACACCAAATGCTGGAAAACTCAAATTCTTTGGGTTCTCTGTAAATGCAGTTGAATAAATGGAAAGTTACCTTTCAAATGGCATGGTTTCACAAGATTTACCTCTGAACGAAGGGGTTTCCCAAGGCTCTATTCTCGGACCACTACTCAGTATGTACATTAGCAATTTCCATCGATATGTCAATGAATTATACCATTATGCCGACGATACCCAGCTATATTTTTCTTTCCAGACCCGAAATTTAGACTCTTTTCAGGATGATATCAACTCTGACCTCCAGGCAATTTTTTATATTTCCTGTGCACACAGGTTGAAACTCGACTCAAAAAAGTCTGCACTCATATTCTTCGGACCAAATGAAAACAGATCAAATATTCATAATTCTACAAAACTTTGTATCGATAATCTTACCCGCAGTGACTGAAATAAAAATGTAGGACTCTGCTCGGACTTCACTATCCACTTCGACAAGCATGTCAAGTATCTCAGTAAATCTGCGTATAACGTCCTCAAATTGTGTGAATCACCTATCATATTCAAAGTTTCATACTGTGATACTATCTATGGACTGCATTACGACTAACAGACTCAAAGCGTCTACAACGCATCCGGAATAATTGTCTACGATTTAACTTTGGTGTTCGAAAATTCGATCACATATCTTTTGCAATGAAGGAATCAGGTTGGCTGAAACTCGAGAAACTCAGAAAATCACATCTGGAGATTAATCCTCATAAGGTTTTAACTACAAATATGCCTGGATACCTTGCCAATAACTCATCACTTTCTCAGAGGTCAAAACATTCTCAACACGTAACAAATCCACCCTAGTTATCCTTGAACACAAAACTGCTATATTCACTCACAGCTTTTCCTATTCTGCTCCCAAACTTTACAATAATCTTATATATTTATATTCTATAACGAATTTCAAAAAAAAGCTCAAGTGGCATCTTCTCCATGAAAAATAATTTAGTTCCTTCATTATTATCCGGCAATCATACAGATGAATTCCTAACAGCCAGGGCTGATATATGAACGTTTCATCAGCATTTGGTATCATTAGAAAAGTGTTAAACTATAATTCTTCGAAATATTAAACTGGTCTCTTTATTACATATCACCGGACTCCTAGGTCAAATTTTTATGGTTATAGCTAGAATGTAAACCTTTAAATTTTTTTTTGTATGGTATTACTAGGTTTGTTCAAAAACTAAAATTTCATTCATCATAGACTTGGCTCAGACATTTTATCTATTTTATTGAGGTTGAGTTGAAAAACAGCTGTAAGCTACTCCGCCATTTCACCACAAGTCTGTTACCTTATTATGCTTTTTTCTGTTATATTATTTTGTTCTTGGTGAATAAAGACGATTTTTTATTATTTATTATTATTAAATAGTTTTATTGCCTAGACTGATAAAGTTGTCACAACCAACCCCGATGTCCTTTATATTTCAGTTCTGTTTTTTCATTTTGACATTTCAACTCCAGAATAGTTAGTTACATTCTATGTTTTGTTCCTTCCTAACCAGGCTGAGCAGAATTAGGCATTTCTTTATCACGCTATAATCCTACGTTGATAACTTTTTCACAGTTTGAGTGTATCACTATGATTTTTTTTTTCTGTCTCGATACCCCGAAAATTCACTGGTACAGCCAATATGTCTTTGTCAATACTTAATTCAAACTCACCAAGGGCGGTTTTCCACTAGAAAAATAAACTGAAAGTAATGAATGTCCGTTCGGGGAAACTCTGATTAATGGACAGAAAGACCTTCCTTATATCGTATCGAGGATGCAGGAAAGAGATAAAAGTAAATATTGGAAAACTACGCTGTCCACATTTTAACCAATTCCCTAAGGGAGATGAAGAGACAGGCATTTTGCGTATTGACCTGGAATATATTGGAAGGTTTTTGAGTGTATGTAAACGAAAGGAAAATCGATGGTTCGTTGCGTTTGTATTTGCATTGTTCCTTAATGAATATATTCCAGACTCGCCGGCTTTCCGGGAAACTGGCCATATGCGTACAAAGTCAATTGTTTTTATGCTCCAACGTTCAAAATGAAGAGTGCAACCACTAGTGGTTGGAATATGGAAAATTGTTTATGTTGAATAATTATAGACATTCTTGTACTGGAATTGTATATTCAATATATCAAACTTCTTATTAGCACAATGTTCTTCATTACAATAAAATGTATATTGTGGGTGGTTGGATACACTAAAGTATAAGTTATAAAAGTCAATAAATAAAATATAGCACCTACATGCATACATAATATACAGAGAGAAAAGTCTAACTGGAAAAAATTCTGTTACTTGATAAATAAAGGTTTATCGCAAAATTCCTGAAACATATTTATTTTTATTGTCAATGGGGCATATTACAAAGAGATTTGTTTATCGTTTTAACTATGGTTAAGGTTAGGTTGATTAGTTTGTTACTGGAAAGCTTGTACAATTGCAAACAAAATTCCATTTTATTTTGTTAATATTTATAAGCAATGTGTCGGGAAAAAATGAAAGAAGGACATAGTTACTGAAATTACTTAAATGCAAGAAATGTTCAAACATTTTGTAACACGTCCGGCGTTACTTGCCTAATTTCGTCCCTGATTCTTTGTTGCAGCTCGGCGATGTCAATAGATTTAGTGGCATAAACCTTGTTCTTCAGATATCCCCATAAAAAAATCCAATGGAGTAAGATCGGGTGATCTTGCTGGCCACTCAATTGGGCCCCTTCTTCCAATCCACCGATTTGGAAACACGTCGTTGAGATAGGTCCGTACATTTTAAACAAAATGTGGTGATGCCCCATCTTGTTAAAACCACATCCGTTGGTCCAATAAGTTGGGATCCAAATTATTGGGGAATACATTTACTAACATAGGAATCAGTTCGTCCTTGGAGCATATTAAGTTATGTTTCTCCGGTTACGTTGCCATTGAAAAAAAAAGGACCTACTATGCGATCCCCAATTATGCCAGCCCAAACGTTGGTTTTTTGAGGCCTTTGGGTATGGCATTCACGCATCCCACGGGGATTTTCGTCAGCCCAATAACGGCAGTTCTGTCGATTAACGTGTCCATGTAATGTGAACGTAGACTCATCAGAAAACTGCACCCATTCCAAAGCAAATTTGTCCACCATCGATAGAAACCATCATTCATTTGTAAAATTCGAGTCTACGTCTTCGTTAAGCTTGCGCAGGTTTTATCCGATCATCGTTAAAATCGTTAAAACAACTCTCTTTGCCCCAGTGAAAAAAAAACTTGACGTGTTTCAGGAATTTTGCGACTCATCAAATTTTTATGGTTATAGCTAGAATGTAAACCTTTAAATTTTTTTTTTGTATGGTATTACTAGGTTTGTTCAAAAACTAAAATTTCATTCATCATAGACTTGGCTCAGACATTTTATCTATTTTATTGAGGTTGAGTTGAAAAACAGCTGTAAGCTACTCCGCCATTTCACCACAAGTCTGTTACCTTATTATGCTTTTTTCTGTTATATTATTTTGTTCTTGGTGAATAAAGACGATTTTTTATTATTTATTATTATTAAATAGTTTTATTGCCTAGACTGATAAAGTTGTCACAACCAACCCCGATGTCCTTTATATTTCAGTTCTGTTTTTTCATTTTGACATTTCAACTCCAGAATAGTTAGTTACATTCTATGTTTTGTTCCTTCCTAACCAGGCTGAGCAGAATTAGGCATTTCTTTATCACGCTATAATCCTACGTTGATAACTTTTTCACAGTTTGAGTGTATCACTATGATTTTTTTTTTCTGTCTCGATACCCCGAAAATTCACTGGTACAGCCAATATGTCTTTGTCAATACTTAATTCAAACTCACCAAGGGCGGTTTTCCACTAGAAAAATAAACTGAAAGTAATGAATGTCCGTTCGGGGAAACTCTGATTAATGGACAGAAAGACCTTCCTTATATCGTATCGAGGATGCAGGAAAGAGATAAAAATAAATATTGGAAAACTACGCTGTCCACATTTTAACCAATTCCCTAAGGGAGATGAAGAGACAGGCATTTTGCGTATTGACCTGGAATATATTGGAAGGTTTTTGAGTGTATGTAAACGAAAGGAAAATCGATGGTTCGTTGCGTTTGTATTTGCATTGTTCCTTAATGAATATATTCCAGACTCGCCGGCTTTCCGGGAAACTGGCCATTTGCGTACAAAGTCAATTGTTTTTATGCTCCAACGTTCAAAATGAAGAGTGCAACCACTAGTGGTTGGAATATGGAAAATTGTTTATGTTGAATAATTATAGACATTCTTGTACTGGAATTGTATATTCAATATATCAAACTTCTTATTAGCACAATGTTCTTCATTACAATAAAATGTATATTGTGGGTGGTTGGATACACTAAAGTATAAGTTATAAAAGTCAATAAATAAAATATAGCACCTACATGCATACATAATATACAGAGAGAAAAGTCTAACTGGAAAAAATTCTGTTACTTGATAAATAAAGGTTTATCGCAAAATTCCTGAAACATATTTATTTTTATTGTCAATGGGGCATATTACAAAGAGATTTGTTTATCGTTTTAACTATGGTTAAGGTTAGGTTGATTAGTTTGTTACTGGAAAGCTTGTACAATTGCAAACAAAATTCCATTTTGTTTTGTTAATATTTATAAGCAATGTGTCGGGAAAAAATGAAAGAAGGACATAGTTACTGAAATTACTTAAATGCAAGAAATGTTCAAACATTTTGTAACACGTCCGGCGTTACTTGCCTAATTTCGTCCCTGATTCTTTGTTGCAGCTCGGCGATGTCAATAGATTTAGTGGCATAAACCTTGTTCTTCAGATATCCCCATAAAAAAATCCAATGGAGTAAGATCGGGTGATCTTGCTGGCCACTCAATTGGGCCCCTTCTTCCAATCCACCGATTTGGAAACACGTCGTTGAGATAGGTCCGTACATTTTAAACAAAATGTGGTGATGCCCCATCTTGTTAAAACCACATCCGTTGGTCCAATAAGTTGGGATCCAAATTATTGGGGAATACATTTACTAACATAGGAATCAGTTCGTCCTTGGAGCATATTAAGTTATGTTTCTCCGGTTACGTTGCCATTGAAAAAAAAAGGACCTACTATGCGATCCCCAATTATGCCAGCCCAAACGTTGGTTTTTTGAGGCCTTTGGGTATGGCATTCACGCATCCCACGGGGATTTTCGTCAGCCCAATAACGGCAGTTCTGTCGATTGACGTGTCCATGTAATGTGAACGTAGACTCATCAGAAAACTGCACCCATTCCAAAGCAAATTTGTCCACCATCGATAGAAACCATCATTCATTTGTAAAATTCGAGTCTACGTCTTCGTTAAGCTTGCGCAGGTTTTATCCGATCATCGTTAAAATCGTTGAAACAACTCTCTTTGCCCCAGTGAAAAAAAAACTTGACGTGTTTCAGGAATTTTGCGATGAACCTTCATTTATCAAGTTACAGAATTTGCGACGTTCTGGTGATGGCAGTCGCATGCGGGAAAAGTACTCTTTCCGTACTTGTTAGGATAATAACTATTCCCGCACAAGTGCAGGAAAGCGATTTTTCTCGCACTTGTGCGCACTTTCGAAACTAAAATGCGTGCGGAAAAGTGGGTAGAAACGTACGAACGTAAAAAAATCCTTTGTTGCTTGCCTTTTAGTATTGTGACAATGTACATTTTGAACATAATAATATTAATATTACACCCTCATAAACACTCATATAGAGTGTACCCAAAGGAATAGCCTGGGTAGAGGATGGCAATTATTATTATTTGCCGTGGCGTTCCGGGGCGACTTACTGATTTTTTCAGCTGTAGGAAAATCCGGAAAACCTACAGAACCACCCCGGGTGTACAGTGCGCACTCCAAGCAAGAAACCCGACGTCGGAATTGGCATCTAGACAACTTACATTGCCTATCGACTCCTATGAAAATGAGAAAAAAAAATCTCGTTTTCCAGGATTTGAACCTGGCCCAATGCGAGCGGAAATTTCAAACCTCCTCGGTACCGACCACCTAATTCAGCTCACATGATAAATAAAAGAGTAAAATGTTATTTTACAGTTTGAAAAAAAAATCAATGTATTAAATGAAATTCTTCGTTTGACGCTTACCAATCACAATTGGAGTACGCCTTTTATATCTCAAAATTGCTCTCATTGCAAGGTTTTGGATTTTTTGCAGTGTACTTATGTGTTCATTATTGAGAAAAGTTAATAAAGTACCAGAATAATCGATATGAGATGCAATGATATTTGTAAAATTTGTTTTTACGAATCATCCAGGTTTTCGGAGAAAACCCCTCGAAAGCATACCTTGTGCGAGAAAGGGAAATCCGGGACCAACAGATCAAATAAAAGTGGATTCCGAACTCGGGTCTGCTCTAACACCACGACTACTTCACTAAATATTCTTGTAGATTGTTAATTTTATTGATTGAAACTTTGTCTCCAAGCCCATACATAAAACCTATTTTAAGTGGCATGTTTCAATGTGACTAACAATGATCACTCCCAAATATCCAAATATTTTTACTTCTTCGATGCTTTCTCCGTTTATTCGAATATTAAATTTCGTTCCATCTTCCTTGATCATTTTCATATATACTTTCGAGGATATAATCATGATTTTTTATATTTATTCTGAGACCCACAGATGGAAATATTCTGAAGATCTTCATTCAAGAATTGTTCCACGATCTCATTTTCACCGGAAAACTGCTAACGTCATGTATTACATCATTTATGAATGAAATAAATAATATTGGCCTAAGTACGAAACCTTGAAGCACTTCATACTTGACATTTTCTATATTCGAACAAATGTTTTCTCTATTTTGTAACCAAACGAAAACTTTCCCTCTATACTTGCTCAGTTTCTTTGAGAGAAGGTTGATATTTATAGTTTCAAACCACCCCTATGATTTTCCTGTTATGGATATCTACTTTCTACTTCAATATCAAAAACTGTAGAGCTGTTTCACATGAATGAGATTTTCTGAAGACAAATCGTTGTTGAATTGGTATATTTTATTACTATTAATGAATTCAAGAAGTTGATATATAACGACTACCTCTAACAATTTCTCAGTTATTGGTAGTGTATTAATTGAATCATATTCAGCTGCAAGTTTATTCGTTACCTTTGCAATCGGAATCACTGTAGATATTTCAAATACGTCGGGAAAACCCGTTGTTAGTATTATGATTATCAATACGAACAAACACATTATTCATTTCGATATCCAAATGCCCACTATTTCACTTTGTTAAAATTCAATCAAGGTGCCTGGGGTACTAGATAACTATCATTCCTCGGTTGTTATAGCTCGTACTGTATTAATAACATATCCCCATTTATGTTTGTTATTAACAAACATAAATGGGGTCCTGATACTATGGTTTTATGCGGCCCAAGGCATGAAAGTATTTGCAGAATCTTTCATATATCCTCTATAAACTTTTATTCATATATGAAGTCATTGTCAATTGTTCAGTATATGAATAACTTTCCAAATAGTCTTCACACATTTGCAAATAATAATTCTGATGGTGGATACGTAACAGTTTTAGTGATGAGGTAATGGAGGAATTCAAAACAACAATAGATACTATAGAAGTTATGAAAACTGAGCAACAGATTGTTCTTGATTAGCAGCAGAAACTCAACATATCAACATATAAGGAGTGTACAAGTAATCCAAAAACAACGTGCTGACTTTGTGGAGAGCTACATTATGTAAAGTTTTGAACTTTCAAAGAGCACATACAGTGTAAGAAAGTTAGACACAAAGGGTATTGCGAGTTCCAAATAAATCATCATATGAAATCAAGCAGAGTAATCATCAAGTGAATACTTTTTCAAATGTCGATCAAATTAATGCTTTTTTTTGTTTTGGATATGCAGACAATTTTTCAGTATGATTGACATTGTTAGGACTTCCATTGCCGAAAGAAGAAATGGAAAAGAAACCATATCTCCATGCAGTTTCAAGTTACGACGTTTCGATTGTTGGGTATCTGCACTCAACTTCAAGTGATTCCCACGAGGCGGAAATTGTGGCGAATATCTCTCAGACAACAACTACTTCCCCTTACGAACATTGAATTGAATCTGATGTCTATTCAAGTGCCTATTCATTCCCCAATGTGGTGGTTATGACATAAATCAGATGATCGAGAATTTATAGTTGTTTATTCTCCAAAAGTGCCACTTGAGCCGGGTCCATACCGGATGTTTTTTTTGGAATTGCAAACAATGTTTAAAGTATGATCGAAATTGTTTGGACATCTATTGCCTGAAAAAGAAAAGAAAAAGAAACCATATCTCCATGATTCCAAGTCAAGACGTTTCGATTCTTGGAAATTGATGCGAATATCCCTCAGACAACAACTACTTCCCCTTATGATTACAAAATTAATGCTACATGCCAGAGAAAATTGGTTGATGGAAAGTTCAATAGTGAATATATCAATTTGAAAACGTCCCATCCTCAACATCTTCCTTTCAATAAACAATATGAGGAGTCTATGAAAACAGGTAAATTTTTAGAAAATTTGATCGATGTGTTAGTATTATGAATACAGTTTTACCTGTTGCTCTGTTGAGTGATTACTTTAATAATTGTATGTAATAATGGTTCACATTCTTCATGAAAGAATTGAAATGATTGTAATTTCGACACTCCCAACGAACAAAGACGTAACTAATTCTTTATCAAATTTCAGGAGAGCCGAAATACTGAAATTTTTGTTTCAATATTTATGTCGAAATACAACTATTTTCAAGTAAATTTCTTCGTAACTACTTGGTCTAGAGATACGGCTTTTTAATCGTCAGCATCAGTTTTTTAAGCTGAATATGCCTACACCTAGATCTGAAAATGGATGTAATTTTAGTTACGGCTTTGTTCGTTGGGGGTATCAATTTATGGAAAAGCTGGAAAGTGCGCACAAAAAGTGGCATGTCTTTTCAATGAAAAACATTCAAATTGTAATGTAACTCACCGGTATATGCTTGATTTGGTGAATAAGTTTTACGAAACTGGTTCAGTGACAAATAAAAAAAGAGTACCAGAAGAAAAAGCTCAAATTGAAGTATTGGGAACATTTGCTGCAGAGCCCACGAGCTCCTTACGATCAGTATCAGAACAGACGGGAATGTCACGCGAGACTGTACAAAAAGCATTGAAAATGCATAAATTTCATCCATATAAATTGCAGACTCTTCGAGAGCTCCATGAGGATGATTATGATAGAAGAATGGAGTTTTGTGAAACCATGTCTCATGGAGTCAAAACCATCCCGAAACTTCTGTTAAACATCTGTTTCAGCGATTAGTCTTAATTTTTTCTGAATTGCAATGTGCATAGACAAAATTGTCGTAATTGGAGTGAAGGAAACCCACATAATTTTTGGGAAAGGCATACACAACACCCACAAAAAGGTAATGTTTGGACTGGTATTCTTGGAAATGCCATTATTGGTGCTTTATTTCTGGAAGAAAACTTGACTGGCAGTCTGTACCTTGAAATGCTTGAAGAGACTATCGATTCTCTTATAACTCACGAACTAGAAACTCAAATTGATGCAGAAGGTAATGAACTTTTGCAGGAAAATCTGTTACATTTTCAGTAGGACGGTGCTTTACCTCATTTTTTTCCTGTCCTACAGTGGTTAAACGAGATATTTCCGAATAGATGAATTGGCAGAAGGGAAGCATTTGAATGGCCTCCGAGATGACCGGATTCAACTCCCTTTGATTTCTTCCTTTGAGGGCATCTTAAATCCGTTGTTTATGAAACACAACCTTCTGTTATTGAAGAACTTAAAAGACGAATCACAGCAGCATACCAGTCAATTCCTAGTAAAGTTTTCCGTAATGTTAGAGGGGACTTCGAAAACAGATTTTATTACTGTTTAGAGCAGAATGGATGACATTTCGATCAGTTTATAAATTAAGCGTAAGTAGATTTTATGTTTACAATGTCTTTGTCGCAAATTAAATTTTATTTTGTAAAAGAACAATAACCAACAAATATAACATTTCTGTCATTCAAGGATTGGAAGGGTGCCACCTACTCTTCTAACCATTTTTATTAAAAGGAGTCAATACATGAATGCATCTTAGAACTGGCAGATTCTAAATACATGTGTAAGTTTAGAACGCTGTTTTTCGGATACTGCTCATCAAAAAATAAAAAGTCAGGGTATCATTGAAAGAAGAATTGAACGCCAATGAAAATGATGTAGATTCTAAGGGTAACATCCACCCCTCTTAGGGGATTGAACCACGGGGGCTACAAATATTGCTTGAAAGTGTCCCCCTTGAAAATAAATTTAACCTGTTTTTTTGATTACTCATATCATTTACTGGAAGGGAGGTATTAAGGAAAGAATTGACACCCTATTTGTAACTACAGCTTGTGGTATAACGATCATTTCTGAAGAATCATGTGTGTATATAGAAAAGCCGAAATATAGTATCACTGACCATTCAGCAAGAGATGCATCAGGCAACATCATCAATCTATAAAATTTCAACACTATAAGTATCGATTGAATAAATCCTTTCAATGTCTGGAGTAAAGCAATCACTGCTCTTTGTAGCCATATATTCCCAAGAGAATTAAAGGAATTAACACCTGAGATGTCAGTTTCCAAAAGTGTTCAATGGCACAATGAGATGGGTTAAGAGTTTGTTCGATCCTGAAACCTTATGCTCAACCAGTGTTTTTTTGATTACTCATATCATTTACTGGAAGGGAGGTATTAAGGAAAGAATTGACACCCTATTTGTAACTACAGCTTGTGGTATAACGATCATTTCTGAAGAATCATGTGTGTATATACAAAAGCCGAAATATAGTATCACTGACCATTCAGCAAGAGATGCATCAGGCAACATCATCAATCTATAAAATTTCAACACTATAAGTATCGATTGAATAAATCCTTTCAATGTCTGGAGTAAAGCAATCACTGCTCTTTGTAGCCATATATTCCCAAGAGAATTAAAGGAATTAACACCTGAGATGTCAGTTTCCAAAAGTGTTCAATGGCACAATGAGATGGGTTAAGAGTTTGTTCGATCCTGAAACCTTATGCTCAACCAGTGTTCCACAGTAAAAAACCTGTAGCTTATGCAGTTCTACCACGAGTTGAAGAAGAATTGCCAAGACTCGAAACAGTAAACATAATAACTTGTACTGATTACTCCACAATTGTGTTTATCAGAAAAAAATTCAATAACAATTAGTGCAGATTTATTCAACTGGACTGAATAATATACTGTTATTGAATAATCACCCACTTCCTTTTCCAATTTTCAGTCAGACTGATTCATCATATCAGTGTCCTGAATCAGGACTTATCCACGATCAACTACAGATAGATTCTGGTCCTTCACACATTAAAAACACTTAGAAAAAACTGTATAAACAATTATTCACAACTTCTACAATTCTAAATTTAATTATGTTGGAATTGATTTAATGAATCCCTCCTTGTTCATCTTTGAATGAGTTCATTTGAAAAATCTATACTTACAGTAAAAACGGGCAGAAAACTTTCAATCTATTTTCTACATGTACTAAATTTCCCTTACTGGCCCTTACTAGCTCTGGGCATAGCAGAAGCCCAATAACTTCGACTCCCTTTCGTACTATTAATGGCCTATTTCAAAACTCTTGTTGTCCGTACGAGACGTACTTGAGGAAAACTTGTGTTTCGAAACTTAACAATTTCATAACCCACTTACCTACTGAATAATAATAAATAATTCATTATACAGTATTTTCGAAACTTTTTAGATAATCTGCCTATTTTCAAGTTCCTGTGGATGAACAATCCAGCAAAATCCTAACCATCCATCATTAGTACCAAATCCGCAGTTTTTCAACAGATCGTGAACACCATGATTACTGATTTGCCTTACGTCTATGATTATTTATCTGATGGCATGTCATAATGACAACGTTATGTCACTCAGTTTTGATGACATAAGGAAACTCATTATGGGACTAAGTACCATAATGAATTCATTATGACAAAAACAAATAATGGTGGGATCAAAAAGGTTTATTCAAAATGTATAACTATCTACAAAACTATTTATTATAAATGGTAGAAGAGAGCGCAATTACTACAATTTGCAATATTAATTCCAATGGATTCTAGAGTTTTCACATCAGTAGTTGATGATTTTTGGTAAACTTGTAATCCTGTTTGATTGTTGGCAACAAATATTGATTCTGATATTTTTTCTTTTGCTCTTTCGAATTTTCGATGTAACCTTCAGCAACAGTATTACTTTTTCATCCGCCATGGCGTTTCATGGTACACAGATCAACCCCAGAATCAGCAAAAAATGAAGCAGACGATCGCCGAAAACAATGTTCGGTAGGTATATTCTTCAGGGTGAGGTAAATTCATAAAATTGGCAAAATTTTTGGCATTTTACCAAAGGTGTGTATTCCAACGGGTTGTTTTGTGCATTTCTTATTTTTATGAGTGACAAAAAACCGTAGATGGTTTTTGCTGCAAGGTCGTATTTTCACATATTTTCTTACAAGTTCTACCATATTCATTCCTGGGATATTCCCCGAAGTTACAAAAAATTTTCGCATTATCTTTGTTTTTGTATTCGGTGAAGTAATATTTGTCAATTTCTCTCTTCTACCTGCTCCACTTAGTCCAATAGACCCATTAGTGTGACGTCAAAATGTATGCAACTAACAGTGCACTGAGTCCTAACGAAATATATCTGAACGAAGCTGCGCTAACATGAACCTTCAGTAACCATTACATAAGGTTTAGAATCTGCGGTCCAAGTTATTATGTTATTAATTTAATTATTTCGCTATTATCAGCAATATTTGAGAAATGAATGTATTTGAATTCGATAGAAAAAGAATTAATACGTCTTATAGAATGGTTAACGTAAAGAAAGTCTTCTAAATAACTTCTGAATAAATTTCAGAAAATCCATTATGCGTCGACCAATAGCAAAATAGAATCATGCTTCTAACTTCATGTTGTTTGCTCATAGTCGTGTCCACAGAACACACATTATGTCATATGTAATATGTATTTGAGATTTTCATGAAAAAGTATCAATGTCTGCGTAGATGAAAATGTCTGATAAACTTATTTCATCTTTCGACATCTTCAGCAATGTTTTCAAATTCGAATGGGAATAAAATGAAACACTTGGCTGATCACCACTTTACTGTTTCGTGCCTAAATTATGAGTGCCATCTAGCCGGGAAGCACTTCCTTGCAACATGAAGTTAGATGTAGATGAATATTCAAATTTATTTCGTTTATAAATTCTGTATAATCCTTTCAGAAAATTGTTTTATCGAAATATCGTTTCTTCCATCCTTCATATCCAAAGCCCGCTGTAGGCAATTCCTTTAATATTTACTTTATTTCGTGTGAAAGTATAAAACAAAAAGAGCTGTTACGGTACTTCTGTTATCGCTCTTATGTCATCCGTACTTAAGGTCCAGAATGACGCATATCATTTCGCGCCAAATGATTTAGGACTCGGTGTAATGTTGGTTGCATATTTGTGACGTCATCACTGATGAAGTCCATTATCATAGCAACTTTTTTAAATAAATTTGTATCATCTGATGCTTCCGTTAAAAACTTTGTAACATCTTGTCTAGTAAAAATTTTGGATTTTTTAGCTCTGTTATCCATCTGATTTACGTTTTAGTAATGAAACCAGCTATAGGTACTTACTAATATCGAAATTTTTTCATGTAACTAAAATAATTCTTATCATAGAATAAATAATATTACGACCAAAGAGAAGATGGTTTTCTTTCTTTAGATAAGCATTCAAAGTAAGCCAACAATACTTTTTCATGAGTGATATTCTTGATTTTCTTAGCAGAACACTTAAATCTTCGGTTAGACTGAGCATCTGAATTAAAAAAAATCAAGAAATAAGTGAGGAATGTTCGTACGTAAAGTTGAAAAACATGGGAAAAAGTAGTGATGTAAATGCGCGAGAAGAATGGTGGATTTTTGTTTTCGAGTAAAAAGTGCCGAAACCAAGTAAATCAGTGTGTGTGTGGTGTTTTGATTAAAAGAGAATAAAATTTCGTGTATTTTCCGTAACAGAAATTCAATCTGTCAAATGGTGAAGTTTCCCAAGAAATGGACCAATATCTCCGAAAATAGTCGTGACCGCCAAAAATTTCATTAGGATTTTTTGTTCAGGAGACCAAACTACGTAAGTTGCAAAAATTTTTAAATTCAGATTCTCAGTTTAACCGAAGATTTACCATTCTTCGTACCGATTAAACACCATTTCATATTTTTCCGGCAAAAGGGAGTCCACGATATTTCGCTTCATTTCTTCCAAATCAGAACGTAAACTACCAGTTTCAGAATCATTCATTATCATTCAAATTATATTAAATTCTACGTGACAATTGTGTTTGACAGCGATAAATAAATATTGCCGTTACAACTTGACGTTGTCAAGGAAATGGCAAAGCACAGCTCACTCACCTACTAATATTTGAAACTACACATATACTTACTCTTCAAAAATAGTTGTCATTGTGACATGTCAAAAATGCAGTTTTTAATTTTATCTAATTCAGTTTCGAAAAGTCAGGTATTACATGACGTTTGTGAATTTTAAAACGTCAGTTTTTTCAAAACTGTCACTTGAGACAAGTGAATAAGAGTTGTGTAATATTCATTACGCAACTAGTTGTGTAATAATAGAACAAGAAACTACTAATTTTATTCTTTGAAAATATTGAAAACAGGGTTATTCAAAGTACAATTAACAAAATTCAAAGCAGAACTTGATGTTTCTCCTAATTCTGCTATAACTTTTTTTGTTCTGATCTCTTTCGTTTCTTCTCTAAACATTCTTTTCGAAGCTGGCTCAAGCTTAGATTCTCCATTCATGATATCCTGAGCAATTCTTTTTTTATTGCCTAAAGAATTCTCAACATAACCCTCCGCAACAGTATTGGACTTCCAGCCCCCGTGCTGTTTTATTCTGAGAATATCAGCTCCTGAATCTGCGAGCAATGAAGCAGAAGTACGTCTAAAACAATGCCCAGTATACTCAGTAAGATTTGGCAAGCCAAGAAATTGTGCAATCGTTCTAGGCAATTTTCCGAACGTATTAATTCCGACAGGCTGAACACTGCACTTACTCTCTCTGTAACCCACGATGAAACGTTCATGCTTAGTTATTTGGGGGTCTCAGGCAAATATATTTGGTGATAATATCCAACATATTTATACCAGATATATTTCCACTGTTGACTATGAATTCTCGTATTACATGAGTTTTGACTTTTTATTTTTTTGCATGATAACCCACTGACTGCCTTTTCAGTAAAGCAATCAATGTAGTGTAAGTTTGGATATTAACATCTTTTTTAACTTTGGAAATGGTAAATAATATGGGTCCAACTTGGATTTTGATGATATTTTCACGCGCGGATTGACGAAATGTCTGCCGAACGCGCGTATTTTCCTAACTGGTCTCCATATTTGTATTCATCTACCACGAACATTTCGAAAAGATGAGAACATGCGCACCTGCACCACTTTTGCACTTATCCGACATTCCAAAAATATGCGCGTGCGCACATGCACTCGCTCGGTCCACATATTTCATAATTCATCTTGATGTGCTAATGGACAGTCCCAAAATAAACCAATTACCTTACCAATTGCCTCTTTAGTCTCTATTATACTGGCAATTAATATCGCTGTATGACAGAAGCTCTCAATAAACTGACACAATAATGGGCTAAAATCAAGCATAAAAAGTTAAATTGGTTCCCGATCGATATTTGAGAATTGAAAGAATTTTTCATTTTTCTATATCGTCTGTGAAGTACTAATACCTCGTATACCCAAATACATTTTTTTACAGGAGGGCTATCGGGTTAGAAGCTATTGCTTGCACAAAATATTGATATTCTTATATGAGCTACTAGAAATTCTTAATTTCTACTGAAATAATTTTTTATAGCTTACAAGTTATCAGAACATCATTAGGTATTGGCATACAGTAGTCGTGAGTGCAATAATTGAATTTTTGATATTTTGTGGCATACGAGGTATTAGTACTTCACAGACGATATTTTTATTTTCGTTACAATTTTAAAACTTATTGAACTCATCCTATGAAATATTCTATGTAATAAAATTGGCAACGTCGCATTACTAATTTTGACAGTTCAAAGTGGTCTGTCATTTGTTAAATAAAGTGATTGTTTATGTATTTTGAATAAAGACCAGTTTTTTATTTTTTTTTATTTTTCAGAGGTTTATTTTACTTACACAATGCTGAATATACGTGGATAAAAGTGTTCATGGTTCAATACACTGGATTTAATTGGAAATCACGTTAATACTCCGTCCAACGGTTTGTTTTTGTGTCTCTCAAAAGTAAGTATCCACACACATTTTTTCAACAAAAAAAAATAGAAAAAGGTCTTTCCGCGCAAAAATTTCGATTGCTGTAGTGTTTTTATAATATGTCGAAACTTCTGTGAAAATTTCATCAAAATCCCAGTTGGACCCATATTCTATACCTTTACTTTAACTTTCAGTTCACTCTTCAACATGGAATATGTCGTCCACATCGTTGAAGCTTTCATAGCTTTTATAGTTCGAAATATGCCAACATTACTTTTTCAGTTATAACTGTAACTTTCTTCGTTTGGCACCATTCCTCAAATTTTTGGTAAGCTGCGTCATATCTAGCCTTTGATTTTTGAGGTATCAATTCATTTAATGCTTTATTAGCCGATACTTCTATATCAGACACTATTTCTTCGTCGGAACAACTACTCATTTTTTCTGATACGTTTGACATAAGTCTGACACGTTTGACATTGCTTATTAAGTATTCATTCTGACACGCGCCAACGCCAATGTCCCATATCACGAGAAAACCATTATATTATATTCAGGGGTAATATAATAAGTGGTATGATTATTACCGATAATTTTTTGGCATATTAATGAATTGCAATCCCAAAGCTGAAAATACAACGAGTCCGCAGGACGAGTTGTATTTTCTTGCATTGGGATTGCCAATGAATTGATATTCCAAAAAATTATAGGTTATTAATCATACCACGAATTATATTTAGGACGCCAATATATCGATTTGAAATAAAGAAAAATCGTGTCACCGTTTTAATTTGAAGTAATTCACAGAAATCAAAATGTGAACACTAAAGAGAAAAATTGGGGTAATTTTATTTTAATTCGTTACAGTTGAAGGTTTGAATATTGAAGGTACAATTTTCGAAAAGAACGCGTGGACCTGTCTTTGTTGTCACTTCGGTATTGGTAGTTGCAGCTATCACATTGTTTATGAAGTCAACCTTGTTTGTTCTAATACAGTCGAGACTAGTTTCCTCCATATTTCCTCTCATTTTGTTCACAACTTCCTCGTGAAGCTTAGGCTGTATTGTGAGGTATGGAGCAATGGAATTAGAATTACCATGACTAGTAATTTTGATGAGTTGCTGATCTGAAACACCTGCGTTTGCAAGCTGTGTAACTGCGGAGATCGGTGACTATGATTAGTGATTTTTCTTCGCTTTGTATCAAGCCCAGCTTGTTCTGCAGTATTTTTAGTGCATTTGGACAACTCACAGATCCCCACGTGAGTGTTTTTGTACCAACCTTTAGAATCGGCCGATTTCCAATTAGGATTTGGTGTAATGAACAGTCTGTCTGTTTTAATATACGGCGGACGTTTTTCCATCAGCTTTCTGAATAAACGAACTGGACATATGTCTGGGTAAATTTCGTTGGCAGTCAGCCATTTATTATTAGCACAACTTCTTGCACTCCCTTGGTTAGTCTTCATAAATACTGGATTGTACACTATTCTTCCTGTTTCATTGCCGTAATTGTCAAGCTCTTTCTGAAAATAGGATACTAAAGCATTCGCTGCTTCGTTACCTCTCCAAGCAAGTTCGGTAGCAACGATGTTGAAAAACTTCTTCTGCAACCCTGCAGGTGAATCTTCGTCCCAACAATTTTGCAGAGATGACAGTTACTCTTCAGTAAAAGCAGCAGCACTTTGCTTACGTTTCTCCGGTATCTTTTGTAACTGCTTTCTTTTGTAATCTCGTGCGTCCCTCAAACCTTTAAATTCTAGGTCATTAAATGGGTTAAATTTTATTCCATAGCTTTTCAAACAACTTTCTTGTAGTCCCTTGGCAACAGTATTCCAATGTGTTTTGATAACAAATTCTTTATAGTCTGTACCATCCAATTTCCGCATATTACAGGCATAATCTTTCAAAATATCAGCCAGCTCCACAATTGTGGTATTCGCATTGACAATATAACCCCAGTTTGTGCAAAAATTGTTGAATTGCCTGGTAATTGATTCTTTATTTCTGGCCGTATTCAACGGAACACTCTTTTCCACTGCTTCATCTATGATACCAATGGCCATTTGTCTCCAACGATCACTCATATTGATTAAGAAATATAACTAGTCAAAACACATAAATTTGACGTTTATAATTTAAATCATTTTCACTTGACAGCTAGTAAACAAAAACTAAGCAGGTTTGTCACCGTGAAAATACAGCGACAAGCTATATTTTCACAGTAATTCCGATTCCATTGGCTGAATTTCAAAATTTGAAATCCACTGATTGGTTGTTAAGCAAGGAGATATATTGTCATGAAATGATATCATTAGATAAAATTTTGTACGAAATACGTTATGAAAAGACTTATTTGTTCGACTCGCGTAATTTGCAAAACTCGCTTCGCTCGTTGTAGAAAATATTACACTCGTCGAACAATATCGGTCTTTTCATAACTGATTACATAAATAACTATTTCAACATTCACGACTTGTACCGTAAAGCCTTAGACACAATGGAAGTTTTATGTAATAAGTTTTAAGTTTTGGGATTCTGGATATTAATTTTACAAATAAAACAAGACGCAAAACAGAATTGGAAAATGAAGCTTGAATTTTACCAATAAGATTGTTTATGAGGCGTGATCAGAATGATAATGGCAATAAAAAAATATCCAAAATCATGAAAATTAAAACTGAAAACATAAAACTTCCATTGTGTTTCAGCCTTAATGATCATGTTTATGATCCTTATTACATAAATAACTATGAGCGTACATGATACCATATGAAATATGTATAGGATAGTGTCTCAGAATAATGTTATAACTTATTTTTCCAAATTTTTTCTCGTAATAGCGATGGGTATAATTTCGTTAACTAATAGCCACGAGCTATCAACATAATTTTTTTTTAGAACTTACGTAGTTTGGCCTCCTGAACAAAAAATCCAATTGAAATTTTTTGTCGGTCTCAACTAGTTTCGGAGATATGGGCCTACATACATTTCTACCGCGGAAAAACACTCAAAATTCTTCCTCTTTAAACTAACCCAATGTACACACCCTAATTCAGCAGTTTTACACAATTTTTTTATTAAAAACGGCATTGTTTATCCAAAAATTCAACCTTCTTCTAAAAACAACAAAACAACACATGTATTTAAAATGTTTAGAGAATTTATTTATGTCAAGTTGGTAACTTTGAACTTTGCATATTTGCACAGTCAACTTTCCCATGCATTTAATTTCAACATGAAAAGGAAAATATTCACTAACTTTTTTCCAGAAACCAACTTGACAAGAATAAAATTCACTAACCATTTTGCCTAGATTTGTAGGTTATGTGATGATGAAAGAAGGATGAGTTTTTTTCCTGAAAAGTAGCGTTTTCAATAAAGAAAGAGTGTGTAACAGGTCAATTAGGGTGTGTACATTGTGTCAGTTTAAAGAAGGAAGAATTTTGAGTGTTTTTCCGCGGTAGAAATGTGTCCTAATAAATACTATTCATCACTCAAAAATTGGCCCATATCATTTCATTAGGATTTTTTGCTCAGGAGGCCAAACTACGTAAGTCCCAAAAAAAATTATGTTGATAGCTCGTGGCTATTAGTTAACGGAATTTTACCTAGCGATGAGTGAGCATATTAATTATCACCCTAACAAAAATTACTTGCAGAGTACAGAGATTTATATCATTCATTAGCTATTATCGCATCAAAGTGTTTGCCATCCGAAGTGAAATTCATTAATAGCTCTTAGCCAACTGCTTATTTCAGTTTAATCAATTGCGATATGCATGCTGATTTATTAATGGGATTTCCGAGTGGATCTTTGTACTTGGTACGAAGGATATATCGAATGGAGTCAGATTACGTGAGTTTCAATGAAACTGTATTTTCTAAATTATGCAAGATTTTGCTGTGAATTTTAGTTTATCGCGTACAATTTTATCCTAATTTATACATTACAGTCTCTAGAAATTTGATCTCTGTCCTCTAGAATTCAATTAGTTATCCGGGAAAAAACTCCTCGAGGTTGATATCCTTCAAAAATTTTCCTTGGTTCTTAATAATCTAAAATCGTTGAAGATCAAGGGACTAGATGACAGGGCCGGTTTTCAATCGACAGTTAAGCGAATTTAGCAGTTAGCTATCTCTACACAGTTATTCTGTCTGCTACATTAGCAGTAACTTCGAAGTGCCAGTCAAGCTTCTGATGGCATTCCATAGAAAAAGTGTTGGGTTAGGAGTGATGTGTTTGATTATTATAATTATTGGTTTGCAAATTCAGGATAGAAATAGTTGTTTTGTTGAAAAAATTTATGCAAGTGATTTATTTCATCATAGATAACGATGAAGAAATAATTTAGTTGGTAGAGTATGAAAGAAAGTCCCACATGCATGGTATTACTAAAATTCTTTTAAGGGATATGATGACTAGGACTTTCATATACAATATTGTCTTGCTAAAGGTGTAGTTTTCGCAATATTGAAATAAACTGAACATTATCTAAGAATTTCCACAAATAGATTTGTACTTTTCAGTTAGATAACATATGTACTCAAGTACATCGATATTTTCCTGTATTGCCTGTAGAAAAAAAGAGAAGTAAAGAGCGAATCTTCCCCAAACACATAATTTTTTTCAAAAGTGATTCCATGGAATTATGTACATATTATGTCAGAACAAGTAAATCATTGGGCAGAATTACTTGACGAATACGCAGTTCCAGTGGTAATGTCCACTTCAATTTTTTTCCAGATAACCCGCTTTTTGTATTTCCAAGTTGAAAAGTCTCTATTTAACATTTTATCGAGATTTTATCAAACTTCAAGTCTTGATTTTCGTGTTTTTTTTTCTTCGATAAAGCGAATGTATCTATATAAATTTTTTCGAAAACTATAAACGTTGCAAAATATTCTTCTTAATAAATAAAGTAACCATTATTGGCTAATGTACCTTAGTGGTCGTGATGGTACAGCATTCTCTTCTCGACCATAAAGGGTTCAAGTCCCAGTGCGGTCCTCACACGTTAAAAGTTAGGAGTCTCGTTTTCCCTAGCTCGCACAAGTCTCTCGAAGACTTCTGAGGGTAACTCGTAAAGGTACAGCCGGATTACGGAAATAAACCATTCAGATCGGCTAGTAGGTTAGTAGAGTTATATTTGAGTTTTTTGGATTGTTTCCTATCCATTAAAGTTGCCACGGAGGCACTGCACCTCTAAAGGATTATTATGAATAATTCAATTTCAACACCTTCAATGTCTTTGCATAAAAACAATCACTTTGATTATAGTTGATGTTAATAATTGAAATCTCCTATTAATAACATGTTCCGAGTTCTTGAAGTTGGATCCAGAATTTTATCAATCTTGTTAATAAACAACCCGTGGTAATAACTGAGTGAATTGTAAACTCCACCAATTTTGATTTTTGTCCACATAATTTCACTTCAATGAACTGAAATCCATAATTTTTATCCATAATGAGAGTTTTGACATTTTTGTATGCTACTTATATCAGTTTTAACATAAATAATTACCTTTCCAGAATGTCTATTATTGCTATCACAATGGACAATGTTATATAATCCGAATCCAAAATATCTTGAGTTGCTCAAAATGATCATCGAAGGATTATATAGCATAGAAGATTTGATGTTTTTTCGGTTTCATGAGAAATAAGGCTTTGAATATTCAAGTATTCAATATAAATGTTTCTTGAAATACAATAGTTAAAATCTCCCGTATATATTTAATTATTTCATCTTCGTCACCTTCAGCAATAACTCATAGATCATTCTTCATATGTTCAAAGTAATCCTGCTCTTATTTTGTTTATATAATTACTGAATATTTTTATTTCTTCGAATTTAATTCGATTTTTCACTATTTCATCCGTATCATCAGCCTTTTTGAAAAATTACTTCCACTGGCCTACTTTTACTGGGATCATATTTTCCCAACTCGAAAACCTTGATATTCTTATTTGCTGAAGTTACATCTTTTATGAACTTTATTACAGTTTCAGTTTCTTCACTAACCCTTTCTACTTAAATTTGTTTTGAAGGTTCTTCTATGTTCAATATCATGAGATCATTTGCACGACGTTTTCTATCTGCTCTAACTTCAGTTCTGGCATTTTTATACTGAATAGTCAACTTTGCTCTTCCAAACTTCGTATTCCAGTCCCATATCCGTTATTATCCTCATTTTTGTTATCCAGAACCCCACTGAATAGCCAATACTTCATCTACAATATCATCTGTAATAACACTATAACTTCAAAGACTCGCAATTTTACGAGAATTGTTTCGCCATAATGACTTTTTCATGCGGAAAGTACGTACTACTTACTGTCTGATCCTTATTTAGCAAATTCGGCACCATTTTAATTTCCCGGTATTCCGTTATATCCAGAGTGCTTATTCTATAAGTATGTTATCTAAACTAATTGAAAGATATTAAGGGTGGATTATTGTCAATTCAGTGTTGTATATTATCTTTAATTACTTATTATGAGTATTTGGAACCTTTATTCTCTGAATATAATTCTCATAAAAACTCCCCCATAACTTCCGCAATTCTTGCCGTAAAATTCTGAATGTTAAGGAATCAACAGATACAGTAACAATTTTGGAAATTGATAAACACAATGCACGCCAGCTGCACCTTTGACATTTCCGAAAACTCATAGTAGGTATAGCAGAATAAATCAAGAACGTCTTTGGATTCGTATATCATTAAAAAATATTTTACTTGATATCGAATTTTTTCCTAATAATACCTACCTAATATTCCAAAGTCTCACTTCTCACGGAAATACGCTATGCTTCATTTTATTACGTTTTTTTTTTTTTGTTTTGAAACGTTTTCTAATGAATTTGTTGGGGAAACGAGAACTTATCTTCAAAGCACTATAATAACCAATAGCTATAAAGGAAACCATGTATCTCATCATCGAATTGATGAAAGGTAAATCATGATTTTGGGATCACTTTGAGATTTTATAATTAATCATTGAAAAATTACCCATTGAACATATTTCTGGTGAAATTTGAATTTAAACCATTCACTTTTGGCCCCTCTTTCCACCACTACAGAAATAATGAAAAACATTTTTATGACTTAAATTGACAGCTAACTGGGATATTTTTCACAAAGTATAATGGAAAATTCAGTGTTGAATAAGTTGAAAGTGATAGTTGGATTTGTAGCATTCATTTGGTTCCATTCCACCACTCTAGAAATAATGGAAAACATGTTTACACCTTGAATTGACAACTAGCTGGTATAAGGGCATCGTGAGACCAAGAGACCAGTCTTGATCTTGGTTTTGGTCTTGTATCAAGACCAAGAAAAGACCAACAGTTGACTTTCGAGACCAAGACCAAAACTCTCTCCCAAGAGTCTTGGTCTCGAAAAAAAAATTGCCTAAATTCACCTAAATTTACTCAATATTAGGAAAAATCTGATGGAAAATGTTATGGCATTTTGTTTCAATTATTTATTTTTTATATGGTGGGTTTTTAATTTTTGTTCATTCAAAATCGAAAATATATTCTTCAAATTCAGTATTGCAGTTTTACAGTTCACGACAAATAGGTGTATGTTGTAAGGTCGCAGTGGTTAATAAACAATATAGTGCAATATCCTCGGGATTCCGATACTACCCCTCTACCGCAACCGCATCTTACTGCTCATCACACAAGAATCCTTTGTGAAATAGTCAATGAAATCTTTACTTAAGATTTCTCGAAAATTATATTTTTATGGTGAAATGAGAAATTTATTTTGCTCACTTTACCCGTACAAATTGACAAGTGTTCAAAACTGAGAAATACGAAATATATATCCCCGATAACACATAATATCCTATGGATATCCGCTTCATGTCCATTTCTGGTCGGAATATCCCCGGATTTAAAATGGACATTCATAAGATATCCATCGAGGTTGTGTGATGGATATTTATCAAAGATATTTTATGGATAGCCATAAGATATTCAAAGCAATCATAAATTCATATATTCACGATGAAGGAAAACTCAAAATCATCTCCACAAATTTAATATAATCACCAAATGTTAGTGCTGTTAGAACGATAAATGACTATCGATCAGTTCAATGGTTTCATAGTAGTTTAGAAGTTTAAAATTCTACAATAAAAAGAAGAACAGTGTAACTATCAATAATCTAATACAATATGATATTACATGGAGAAAAAAATTATGTAGAAAATTATCAAAGAAATAAATTAATTGTCACCACATGGATTCCCCAAGGAGTTATGTGGGCACTGAAAAGTTAAGTGTTTTTAACATTAATCAAAAGTAGTAATAAGGGAGGCTATATACCCTTTATATAATTTAATAAATTCATATAAATATAACAAAATCAGTGTTCAACCTATTTTTTTAACTTCCATTTTCGTATGAAAATTTCTTCTTTCAACAAATACTATATAAGTAGCTCGTATCGTTGTTTTCTCTTGGACTTGAGATGGAAATCCACAAGATATTTATCGATGAATCGATGGATTCGAAACGGATATCTTCCAGAAAATATTCTACAGATGGACATGAAATATGCGAGGCAAGCCTGAACGAATACAAATATCAAGCTGAATTTTCAATATCGATGTTTTCTTTCCTCTCTTTATAAATTAGATCTCTTTGAAAATAGGTAATCGGTTTCTTCAGAAGATATTCTACGGATTGCGGTGAAGTCTAAGCAAAAATAAATGAATGTGTATGTCGAGCTGAATTTTTATTATCGAGATTTTTTCTCTCTTCAACGTATACCAATTGTGTCCTTTTCCTGGACCCTAATCTTTCTGGACTTTATATGAACTTCCATAAGATCTTCATTCTAGGATTCGAAATGAATATTCATTAGAATATATTCCACAGATCGCTATGCATATCCGAAGCAAATATAAAATGAATACAGAGTACAATATTAATAACTATTCTTTCCCATATTCCTCAAAGATAATCTTATTGTTATCCCTAAAACATATCTTTTGGATATTTGTGAACAATATCTTATGGACATCCTTATGGATATCTTGTAGATGTCCATGAACAACATCTAATGGATATCTGTGAACAATATATATCTCATGGATATTCTTGAACGATATCTTATGAAATGGATATTCCAGAAGGATATCTTATAAAAGTCCATCTTCGTCCACTCGGAACATCCACCAGAAGTCCATAAAATATCCACCGGATATAACTGGATGTCCTGTAAATATCCCTAATATCCATAATGAATGTCCAACGGATATCCATCGAATATCCGTGTGTCGACTGGGATTATATGCACTGTTGGACAATTGAATGATTCAAATTTCTAGACGCATTTTGATCCAAGACTATTAAGACCAAGTCCAAGACTGAGCCGGTCTCGTCTTGGTCTTGAAACATAAACATCAAGACCAAGACCAAGACCAAGACTACATTTATTTTTTGAGACCAAGACCAAGATTGATCAGTCTTGGTCTTGGTCTCGCGAAGCCCTAGCTGATATTTTCCACGAAGAATAAAGAATAATAAAAAATTAAGTGTTGAATATGATGAATGTGAAAGTTGATTTTGTAGCATGCATTTGAGCCACTTCTGATCCTCTAGAAATAACGACGTTTTTGTTTATTTTATAGTAGTAAGGATTTTTTCCACAAAAAAATATAGACATATTAAGGGGAATAGGTTGAACGTGGAAGTTGATTTTGTAGCATTCATTTCACCACCTTACTATAAATAATGAAGAAATGTTTCAGACTTCAAATGACATCTTGCTGGGGATTTTTCCGAATAAAATAATGAATGAAAAGTTGAATAAGTTGAATATGAAAATTGATTTTATAGCATTCATTTGACCCCCTTCCACCACTCTCGAAAAAATGAGAAAAATGTTGTTGGCATTCAAATAATCTTATGATTTTTGTCACGAAACATGTTGAAAAATGAAATGTTGCATACGTTCAATGTGAAAGTTGATATTATTTATTTGACCTCCTTCCAATCCTTCACAATAACCTTGTTAGATTTTTTTTATGAAAAATATTGAAAAATAAAGTTTTAAAAGTTGATTTTGTAGCAGTCATTTAGCTTTTTTTCCACCGTACTAGAAATAATAAAAAATGTTTAAGACTTCATTTGACATCTTGCTGGGTTTTTCTTCACAGAGAATAGAGAAAAATTAAGTGTTGAATACAAGGAATATGAAAGTTAATTTTGGACTGGGTTTCACTGCATATAATATTGTTACGAATTTTTCCAGAATAATTAAGTGTTCAATCATTTGATTCCTTTTCGCCCCTTTAGCAATAACGAAAGAAATACTAGGTACTGGCATTCACTGTAATCTTTTTAGGATTTTCACGAAATACTGAAGAATAAAGTGTTGAATACGTCGATTTTGTAACATTCATTTGGCTCCCTTGTTAACACTACAAATAATTTAAACAATGTTTCACTCTTCACTTGACATCCTGCTGAGGTTTTTTAAATAAAATATGAATATGATTAATATGAAAGTTGATTTTATAGCATTTATTTGAAATACTATATAAATAATTAAAAAATTTATTGCCTTTTACTGAAGTCTTATATATTGCTGATACCAGAACATATCAAATCAGGTCAGAAATATATTTTTTATTATTTCCAGAGTAGTTAAATGAATGCTATAAAATCAGCTCTAATATTCAATGTATTATTTTTCATTATTCTCTCTAAAAAAACAACAACTTTCACATTCATCGTATTCAACTAATCATTTTTCTTCATTCTCTGTGACGAAAACCCTAGCAAGATGACATTTGAAATCAGAACATTTTTCATAATTTCTCTAGAGTGGTGGAAGGGGGTTATATGAATGCTACAAAATCAACTTTCATATTAATTTTATTCAAATCATCGAATATTCTTGGTGAAAAAATCCCATCAAGATATCAACTGAAGTCAGGAACATTTTTTCATTATTTCTAGTGTGGAGGAAGGGGTCAAATGACTGCTAAAAAATCGACATTCATGTTCAACGTATTCAATAAGTACTTAATTTTTCTCCTTTCTTCATAAACCAGCAAGATGTCAATTGAAGTCAGGAACTTTTTTTTCATTATTTTTATACCTAGTTGTGGAATCGGACCAAAGGAATGCTACAATATCAAATTTGATAATAAATATGATCAATGACATGAAAACGGACGTGATAAAATTAACGCCTATTAACACCGAGCACGACTTTATCGAAGCGTCGCGCTTTCTGTCGTTCGGGCGATGTCTTGCTATTTCACTCCGATGAAATTTGCAGAATTGATGGAAACAGAAAAAATGTACAATTTAATGTTTAAAATTATTGATCCAGATTATATGGTGTTACTATGTGAAGTGAGACAAATGGACCAGACTGGTCAGTTCTAGTTCGGTTGGGATTTTTGGAACTGAACTAATTTGTTATATATTTGATATAGCTTACATGCTCTGTCAAAAATGGGTTATAGTTTCTTTGGCAATAAATTAACTTTATCTCTGGAAAATGAGAAATAAAACATCCTAGTTTTATCATTACTCATTTTTCAAAATAATCCTTTACCAGGTAGTAACGGCTACATACATAAATTTAAATTTCTCTCTCTCTCTTTCTTTCTATCCCGTACAAAATGTATTTCAAATTGTTGTGATGATGAACAGCGCTCTTAAGAATCAATAATTTCTTGTCATAACTACTGTGAAATATCAATAAATTTTGATGATGTTTGAACACTAGAATGAAATTTTCTTTATTCCATCCTGTACAAAATAATTATATATATTTTGAAATTTTACCAAGATAGTATAGGTAAAGGTAGTGGATTTTCTTAAGAGCTATGACTTTGAATATATCTGCGCGTCGCTTACAGGCAACAACTCACAAAATTATTGAAATGGAAACCGAAAACATTGAATCAACTACTTCACTATAATAGCCTAGCCTAGCCTAGCCTATAACAGCCTACGTTCAGTAGACGACTGCCGAAACTTAAATTTGTTCTCTGCGACGGTATGAGTCATAGCTCTTAAGAAAATCCACTTCTACCAATTATATTTTTGCTTCTTTTTGTCTTTAAATTTTTTTTATTCATTTATTTACGTATTCATAGTACTTATCGTTATTCCAGTAATCAAGGACTCGGTGGCCTTCCTGAATAATCATTTATATAATAATTTTTGTTAGCTTTGTTTTATAAACCCATTATTAAATTTTTATATTTTTTATGCATTTATTGTTGATAGGTATCCTGTGTCCCTGTGGCGAACTGTGTTTGGCAGTCAGGACATCAACTGTAAGTTGTTGTAATATACATATAGCATCATCATTTAAGTTTGTATTATTGTTGTATGGAAGAGCAAACATTATCCTCTATATAGATGGTTTGAAATCTCTGTCAATTTATTAATGGATTATTTGATTTGTTGTCACCTATAAGTAATAAATAAAATCTATTATCATATTTATTCAAGACCAGCTATATTTATCAACATTGGATTTTTTTAAATTTCAGTATCACACAGATTTCACACAAGACAGATACATTTTCATCTCACACATAACAAAGATACATTTATTTCAATTTTAAAATACAATTTGGTATCACAGGTTTTCAGAAACAATCTCACAAAAAAAGGTATAAAATCATTCATCAGTGCAATTGAATTCCGAGAATTCTGTACTCAACCAGCCTATGCATATGCAATAATGCTGAAACAGTTGAATGAGAAGCTCTCCTTCATCTAAAAATTCAATCTTTTCTATCCTAAGCCTTTCTGTGGGAGAAATTGCATAATAAATTTCTACCATATCCCAACTTCTTGCTCCTAACCATCCGTTATTCAGAAACCTAGTTTTCTGCATTTCTAGATTCTTACAATGAGCTATACCTGCTAGATTACAACCTCTTGCTCTCAAGTTACCGAGCATAACATCACTGAAAGTATCGTTCATATTACACATTTCGTAATTAACAAAAAGTCCAGATTTGAACTTGGAAGCAATCCAGGACAGAAGTTTATTTACACATTCATTTTCGATGTACACTAAAACACACTCAGCGATGAACAAAGTGGGTATTTCAAAGTTCACTTCGGCTTGTTGAAGCTTAACCTCTAATTCAGAAATGTTACGAATATCAGCACCTATGCAGTGATAGTTGCCAGCATGTAAGTCTGTGGGACTCAGTTTAACTTCACCATCCTGGTCATGTATTCGCTCTAGGAGAGGCTTATTACGTTTGATCATGTAACATTTCCTTGCTGTAACTGTAGGAAAGTCTATCTCTACATAATTTGCGATTTGCACACCCTCGTCTTTCAGCCTCCAATACAAAGTATCGAAACCTGACCCAAAGTTAAGTATTTGAGCAGCGCTTCCTGCTTTGTTGATGAATTTTTGTATGAAGTTTTCAATGCCTTTCACCCTTGCATAGTAGCCTCTGTTGATTTCGGGTGCCCTTTTCTCGGTGTGTTTGACAAAGTAAGATATGTAGTCGTCAGTCCAATAGCCTAGCTGCACAGCGCCCCTTTTACATTCACTGGCATCGTCGTTTGTTGCTATCACCGGCTCGTCACCCATTTGAAAACCTGAAACGTAAATACATTTTTAGGTTAAAACTTGCCATCGTCGGAAATATCCACACAAGTTATAAATTACCGAAGCGATGAATAACCATACAACATCGTTCACTTACAATATAAATTCTCCTCGGAAAACTAAATTCTGCTGCCCTTTGGATATCGATTTACAACGACAAATAAAATATTATTTATTATTCAAGATCGTAGAATCTCTGCCGACTCTCCCTCCTCTCCCAGACATATACATGCAACCAACTGGGCAAGCTCGAATGCTAGTGAAGTGATGAAGGTTGCCTATAGCAAGCGCTCAATGAAATTGTGGCCGCGCACATTCCAAACCGTTTGTGATATGACACGGCTAGAGTTGGCGGAGTGAATTTTATAAATTTAACAATGAAGACCACTAAATGAATGTTAATTCATGGTATCTGTGAATAACTGCTTGACATCGTTTCAATTCTATTTTTGGTTTCGCACTTAGCGATGTCATATTTTGACGAGACGAGCAAATGAATATCTAACTTTCAATAAACTCGTTTTCATGCTTTCCATAGCAGTCCTATGAAACTAAAATAAATTTCTACACAGTAGGTAAATATGTGAATCCTTTTATACCCAGCCACCCACCGGGATGAGATATTTTACGAGGTTTGGATGATTCATTAATTGGATTATTTCCAATACCTATAAGGATTATTATTACAAACTTTCATAGATTTCACAAACAACCACCCAGACGGCACAATTATATTGCATGAATATCCTAGGCATATTTCACCGGAATATTGGCATATTCCAGAGATATGCCATATCCTCCAAAACATGTGCTATGCATATTTCATGGATATTCAAGGTCACCATGAAATATGTTCCAGGAATATGCCATAATCTTCCACTGCATATGCCAGGAATATTCCATATCCTGCAAAGCATGTGATATGCATATTCCAGGAATATCCCAAAACATATTCATGGCACATGCTATACATGTTTTCTTACCATAAAAGTATGCCCGAAATAAAAATTTAAATACAAAAAAAATTATTTATTGCAAAAACGACAAATACAACATACATATGTATTCTGATACACTATCTTGGCAATTATCAAGACCTTTGGAAATTCAGATCTGCATTGACACTAACACAAATTACTCAAATCGGTCTCATTACACTTTTCAGTTCTTCAGAATCTTTGTTTTTCTTAATTCTAAAAAAAAACAATCAGGAGAAAATTAACCTCGTTGTACAATAATTTACTTAGTGTTCTATTGCAACTCTCAGTAACTTACTTAGATCAGGAAAATGGTATGTTCTTCTTCGACTTCTCAGTAAATTGCTATGTGAGTGGGATATACATACATACCCCTAAAAATACTATTAATATAGTGTAGAAAAAAATTGATGAATTATATTTATTTTGATAATTAACCATGTTGATTGATATTTGCAACATATATATTGAATAGAAGTGATATTTCATAAAGGGGGAATAGTTGAAAATGATGTAAGTGAATAGATAATGAATTTGACATTTAAATATTGTTAAGACACTATGGTAAGGTTAGTCTAAAATTTAATTAAATTGAAGTAATGACCAAGTGTCTAATTTTTATATACATTGTCTCTTATTACAAAAAATATTAAATATTCTAGAACAGTTGGTCAACATTGAGAAAAAACGTTTTTTGAATATGTTAAACTACATAGTATAAATTAAGTAAAGGTAAATTTTAATTCAAATTGACGTCATCTCTGTGGTATATTTTTACCTTTTATCAAAGTAGCCATGTCTACATTAGATAATTTTTTCCTTGCATTTCCTCCAACCTAACTAAAGGTGTCTTAAAACATCATCGTCAACTAACTGAGGCATATATCTCCTAATACACTGATGCGTCCAACATGAAGAAGCTTTGTCATCTATAAATAAAATTATTACATCTTCTCAGTTAAAGTGCACTAATAACAACAATTTAACAACAAGCACTAATCAAAGTAATTGTGAAGGAAGTAACAAATACTTTGTTTTTGTCAGTAACTCCATCAACTCTATTATGTAAGACTGAGATATTTTGGATATTATTTCCTTTCTTAGAATTTCTTTTAGTCCTTATCATTTCTGCATTTTGTGTGGCCCTTCCTTTAAAAATATTCAGAAGTCTCATAGGACTTTCAGTAGAATCTCTGAAAACAAAGGAAAGTTCAATGAAAAAATGCATAAATATACTTTTTAGAGATTTACTTACTTTTACAGGATAAACATTTTTGTTTTGCTGTGGTGAAATAGATCTTGAGTTCAACAGATCCGAAATACTGTTCACTTCCTTTTCTTAATACCTGGAAAAATATATTATTTGTTATACTAACGAATGAAAACTAAAAACAGAAAAGATTTTGGAACTTTTGATAAGGAGATTCGGAGAATGAGTTAAATTCCGAATTATCTTACCAGGAGTTGTTGGTGTTTTCAACTGCGGATATTTTCTAGCAACTTATTCTGTAATATCCCAGTAAACAAAATCACTTGCCAATCATGTTCTTAGAATATCTTCTAACAGAAACATCACGTTCTAGGAACGTGCGTAAATAACATACATCATGTGAATAGAATGTCCTAAGAATATATTACAAACCCCTATTAGAAGCAGATATCACACATTAGAATATTCTAATCACATGACTAGGCAAAAGTCTATAGTATGTCCTACGGAAGAACGTTCTGAGAATATGCTATTAATGTTCAAAGCGTAATAGTTATGTGATAAGAACATGATAGTCATGTGTTAAGTACATGCACATACATGCATAGTATATTCTCCAGCATTTACCTAGTATGTTCTATGCACATTCTTAACACCTTATTCATGTTATCCGATCCTATTTTCCTTCAGAATTATGAACCAGTTTCAAGATAGTAATTGATGGGAATTAAAATTTTCAATATCTTTTTCATGAATTAACTATTGTGATTCGGGAAAATAAAAATATAACTATAAAAACACCTAATTTATTTATACAAGCTCTATTTAAATTACAATTTTAACTTTGAAGATTCGTTGAGTTCCTGCATGGGTTTTCTGAGCCTTTCTTTGGCTTTCACCAGCCATACTTTTATTACCGATGTTATATCAGTATCCACCGCACTAGTATATTGAAGCTTAACAGCATCTAAAAACATAATATGGTATAACTATCCTATCTTTAACGTATTGTTAAAAAATTGTTAACCTACATAACCATTAATGCAACACATCACTGTGACAGGACTTGCAAGTTTTCCCATAGATAAATTGTCAAGGAAGGTTGCAGAGCAACTCGAGAATTCAGTTAAAAAAAATAAAATCAGATTGTTATGCTATTTTTATAATTTCTGCTTATTAACTTATAAGCGAAATGAGGTGCTAAACTCTTGAAGTTGTCAGAGCACTTAAATAACTCCGCTCAAGTTTTTTTCAAAAATTATTGATTTAATTTTAGGCTACCTGAGGTAGAATCTAGCAGAGCTGGAAAAAAAGTTTTAAAAAGCCTTTAATATATTTTAAGAGCTAGCTTAAAAGTAACCTAAAAATTAGGCATGAACATTATTGCTAAAAACAACCAAAGCACAAGGCTCTGCGTTCAAAGACAACATATAGAATTGTCGATTTTTTCAAAAATTATTAGTATTTTAAAAAACTTCCAATATATTTCAAGAGGCTAAAAATGTAGCTAATTGTATTTGCTAAAAACTTAAAAATCAAACTAGGATAACTGCTCTGCTATCTTCAAACGAAGCACTTCATTTCTCTTGAAAGTTGATGATCAGACATTTTTTTAGATAGAGTGTAAAAAAAGCTTAAAAATCTTAATGTCTTTGAACTCAGAAATCAAGAGGTCCTCTGGTATCTTTCTAGGCATCAACAATAAAGCAGTGATATGTTTTATTGTTTTGGCTATCAACTGTACAAGAAGATAAATAAGACTTGAAGCATATTATAGATGTCTTAAAGTCGAGTTCCAAAATTGTAGATATTGACTCATCGTACATTTTCTGGTTTTTACGGGATTTGAAAGTGCGGAGGGGATGTACGAAAGTGGCAAAGTAAAACTTGATTTGAAGCCAAAGTACCTTGCTTATTTCTGTTCTATTTTATGACTTGCATTATATGAATTATGAACCGTACAACCAATGAGTCATTATCTACAATTTTGGAACTCGACTATAATGATCTTTAACAGATAGGAAAAATAAAAAGCAACACACTAACACACTTACCCAATATGCATCTTGCCAACAAAAGATTTTTCAGTGGTGCTTTTTGTTTGGCTCCGTCCCATGAATACAATAAAGCCACTTCATTTGACAGTAGTTTATATAAAATTTTTCGCACTGCTTGGGGTACAGATTGTCCTCCCATTCTGCAAAACTCTGTGACTTTAAAGTTACAAACAAAAATAGTTTCTTCTTGTCAAATCATCAAAAGCTTCAAATCAGAAAAATAAGCTCGTATACTACATATGTAGTAATACTCTCAACAGCACTACAAACTACAACACTTCCACCCATACGAGGGCTTTCACTTTCACTAAAAACATTATCTAAACAAATTTCATATACGATGTTGATACTTGACGATTGACAAATGACAATGTCAAATATCCATAAACTGATCGCAGTGCCAATCGCAAGAATTCCTTTCCACAACACTTCCTAATAGGCAATTCGCATGAACCAATCAGAACTATCCTGGCCAAGGCAGTATATTTGAATCGATGCTAAGTATTCAACTTGGTTAGCAAGGTAGTTTGGTTATGTTAGGTCATGGTCCCTTCTTTTTTAATTTTTAAGCCATAAAAGAAGGGAACATGATCTAATTTAACCAAAGTGGACCTTGATATCCAAGTTGATCCTCAACATAACCTAAAATTACATTGCACACCACAAGGCGTAATTAAAATAGAGTGTTGTGAATAGGAATTCTTGCGTGCCAATCAGCTTTGATTTGTCAGTCTCGCTTCGAGCGCAGATAACCGAAACATTTGATTGGTTGAAATTTCACTTCAAATGTACTACTTCATAAACTAACCAATTGAATGCTTTATTTGGCTACGAAACTTGAAAAGTTTTCTTAAATGCATGTGATTTTTCAGTTTTTATTAAATACATATTCGAGAAACATTTGATATTTTTCTAACAAATACTTCCTTCAAATTGAAATGCCTTTGGAATATTCCCAGAATATACCATATAGCCTTTTGAATATACCAGCAATATTCAAGGAGAATATTTTATGGATATGAGTGGAGATATATACCAGGAATATTCTCAATGTGTATAAGATCAAATAAATATTCATGGAATATTCCAGGAATATTGCAATATCTGTTGGAAAATAGGATGTTGTAGGCATATTCCAGGAATATTGGGTGCCGTCTGGGCATTGACGCCCAAATCATACAAATGTAAAAGATAGCTTTCTTTGAAAATGATTACATACTGAATAAAGTAAATACCCAGTTTAAGAACTTAGCTATTTTGTTACAAGGAAAAGAGTTCCCATACTAGAGATGAATAAAAAAATATAAATTTCATTAAGTTAATACACCTCTGTAAAACTGGCCCATCTCGAAGTGAGGAAAAATGTATAGGTACCTACACCTTACTTTATTACGTAAATCGAAATTATTTAAAAAACACTCAGAGTGTTATTGTAAAGTACGATGGCACTGAAGGGCCAATGTAATATTAAAATTTTCGTATATTTCCAAATAATTAAAGAAAAATTCCAGTTACTATTTAGAAATTTCCAGTTACCATCTGGAAATTTCCAGTTACTATCTGGAAATTTCAAGTTACTATTTAGGAATTTCAAATTATTATCTGGAAATTTCCAATAACTATCTGGACATTTTCAGTTACTTACTATCTGGAAATTTCCAGTTACTTACTATCTGGAAATTTCCAGTTACTATTTGAGAATTTCCAATTATTATCTGTAAATTTCCAGTTATTATCTGGAAATTTTCAGGTGCTATCTGGAAGTTTTAAGTTGTTATTTGGAAATATCTATTTATTATCTGGAAAGGACCCCGCACGGAATACATGGGATTTTGGTTGATTGCGGAATTCAATAAAACTCGAATATGTTGTAGGTAACACTTCAAATGGACCATAATCAAATCGTATGATTAGTTTTGGAGATACAGGGTGATTTTGAAAGATGTTACGAAAACACAAAATATAAGTAATTTACACAAATTGAGATTATTTCTAATTTATTCTCGTGATTTGGCTAAAATATATCATGCATTCGAAAACGCCATACTATTATGATCCAAAACAGTATTTAGCTTTCCGGGGGAACTCAAAACATTCAATTTCGATGTTGTTTACTCCACTTAGTATTATTGAGATATTTTCTAATTTAATTTCGAGATATGACTGGAAAATGTTTACAATTTAAAAAAGTTTAAACTATTATGATACAAAACCAGTATTTTACTATATCGGGGTAATTAGAAAAGTACTTGAAAATATCCTATTAGGAAGTTATGTAAGTACGTCTTTCATTCAATAGAATCCTTACAGAACCCTAAGTTGTCGACTTTCAACATTAATTAATATATGTGATAACCCTTGAACCATGATAATTGAAAATTCACAAGCCACACTTATATTTAAAAATTATAAGGGCTCTTCAAATATGTTTGCCAGTGGCACTATATCTTTGCAGTTTCTCTAATGAAAGAAGTGAAAAAACTTTTAAACTAAACAATTTTGTTGTAAAGGAACATAATGGAGATGGAAATAATATAATAAAAGCTAAAAGATAATTAGGTAGGTATCAGGTCCATTCATCAAATCGCTGTCCTCATCACTGATCAGAAGAAAATAAAATCGTGGAGCATGTCGAATTTATATAATCTACGTCAACCGATCATATCATTACATATTTATTTACGTTACGGTATTCCCCACGATGACGTTTTAGTCTGATCAATGCCCTAGATTGATAAGGAGAGTGGTGTGATGACTAGTACCTGGTACCTACCTAATTATTTTTTAGCTTCCATAATAATATCTGCATCTTCATTATGTTCCTTTACAATAAAATTGTTTAACTTGAAAGTTTTTTTAATTATTTTATTGGAGAATTTTATTAGAGGAACTGCAAAAATATAGTGCCACTGGCAAACATATTTGAAGAGCCCTTATAATTTTTAAATATAAGTGTGGCTTGACTTAGGGTTCTGTAAGGATTCTATTGAATGAATGACGTACTTACATAACTTCCTAATAGGATATTTTCAAGTACTTTTCTAATTACCCCGATATAGTAAAATACTGTTTTTGTATCATAATAGTTTAAACTTTTTTAAATTGTAAACATTTTCCAGTCATATCTCGAAATTAAATTAGAAAATATCTCAATAATAATACTAATAAGTGAAGTGAACAACGTCGAAATTGAATGTTTTGAGTTCCCCCGGTAAGCTAAATACAGTTTAGGATCATAATAGTATGGCGTTTTCGAAGGCATGACATATTTTAGCAAAATCACGTGAATAAATTAGGCATAATCTCAATTTGTGTAAATTACTTTTATTTTGTGTTTTCGTAACATCTTTCAAAATCACTCTGTTTCTCCGAAACTAATCAAACGATTTGATTTTATGGTCCATTCAAAGTGTTACCGACAGATCGTGATCTACAACATTCCCGAGATTCATTGAATTCCGCAATTCACCAAAATCCCATGTATTCCGTGAGGGGTCCTTTCCAAATACACTCTGGAATTATCTAATTGATAGTCTCGTAGGAAGAATGCTTTCCGAATTTTCTTCTATATTATTCGAATATATATGAATTTTTTTTCATTTAAAATTATACACAATGTTTGGTCAAAATAGTTTCGAAGTATTCTATGAAAGTTTATTCCTACATTTTGATAAGACAACAAAAATCAGATCTTATACGAATACACATTAGAAATTTTTGTGATTTAGATTCTTTCTACCATGAAAAACTTGAGTAATGTAATTTGTTTAAAACCAACAAGAAGAACTAGCAAACACAAGGTTTTAAATTGTACAATCTTTTTAATAAAATATAATGAATTTTATTCATGCAATTTATACAGAGTACAAACATTTTCAATTCGCCCCGTATCTACTTTATTATTTAATTAACTGATAAATGAACTATTTAGTTTCTTAAAATATTATACAGATCAACAGCTTCATAACAATTGCTAGGAGTCTGAAGTGACTTTTCTGCAACTAGTAGATTACCTCAATCATGAATAATTTTGAAACAGCTATTTAAAAAAGCCACATTCTCCTTTACAAACTGTCAAAGATCTGAAATGAACAATTTTTTTTAATATATATATATTGTCTCTGGTACCTCCATGCTGCTCAGGTAATGAAAACATTAGCATTAGCTTCCCTTATTTGGTGCTATACTATTTCTGAAAGAACGTAAATAACTGGAAATTTCCAGATAATAATTGGAAATTTCTAAATAGTAACTAGAAATTTCCAGATAGTAACTGGAAATTTCCAGATAGTAACTGGAAATTTCCAAACAGCAAATGGAAATTTCCGGATAATAATTGAAAATTTCTAAATAGTAACTGGAAATTTCTGGATAGTAATTGGAATTTTCCTAAAATTATTTGGAAATAAACGAAAATTTTAATATTACTTTGACCCTTCAGTGCCATCGTAGTAAAGCGAGGTAATTTCTGGAGATTAATTTGTCGAAATTCAATATTTCAACTATAGTTCAGTCGACAGGTTGAAAAAGTGGGGTTAGGTGGAAAAAGGTCGGAAGTTAATGAAACTTCAGGAGGTTCTTCAGGGATGATTAATCAACATTTTCTCAAGTTTTGGACCTCGAGGACCCTGTGCGAAAAAAGTAGGAGGGGGGAAACTGCAAAATTTTTGACCTCTCTCCGGTTTTTTCTCGATTACTTTTTTCTCTTACTTCCTACGGAAAAAACATGTTAATACTTTTTTGTAGAGCGTAAAATTTTATACAATTTTGACTGAATAAACATGTTTGTATGTGAATTCGCTACCGAGATATGGCACGTCAAAAAAAATGTCATGTTTAAAAATTTTCTAAGAAATGATAAAAAATGTGAAATTACAGCTTATTTCATCTGTTATACCCAAATTATGATGAAATGTTGTAGTAATTATGGTTCTTAGTTGAAGTCACCAACTTTGGACACCCCACTCCTCCTTCCCCCACCCAACCCCAATTCTCAAAAGCTAACTTTCTGATGAAAGCCAACCATATTCACATCATTTTGGTATTGATATCAGTTACTTTTCGGATCGATATCCCCCCGTTCCCCTACATAATTATCCCAGGACAGAAAGAAAGAAAGACGCAGTCCTTTCGTGAAAAAAATTTATATAATTAACAATATTAAGTTATTCTCAAGGCATATATTATATTGTGGAATAAAGATATTATAGCTAATCATAGTGGTAGGTACTCATTTGTACTCATTACATTTCCTGCCGAGATTTCTTAGCCGCTGGTTCTGCTCGTAACAGCTCGTCGTCCTCCTGAGCGATAAGGCTGTCAATGATGTCGCTGTCGTCGTTTTTGTTCAATATTTCTGGTGAGTCTTCCTCGATCAAATCAGTTGCGGGGGCTACTTCAGATTTGGTGGCTACAGCTTCCCGGGGAGTTACAGCCATGATTCCTCCCATGGCGTGGAATGTGTCATAACCATCCAAAGTATTAACATTAAAGTCCGCATTGTTAAATATGAACTGACTGAATGGATTGGCAGACTCTGCAATTTGGGTACTTTCAGTACGTAAGACTCTTCTAGCCTGTTGGCTTCTTCGTAAGACGATGAAAAGCCCATGGAAGATAGAAAATTCAGGAGATGTTTAGAGCCATACTTCTTGTAAACAAACACGGAAACAGCAGTCATGATGGAGGATAGAAAAGATTTGGGACGCACTGCTATCATGATTGCATGAGCCAGAGCGAGGCATTTATTTTTTCAAGAGTCCAAGGTTCGTCGTATGTTGGTCAAAATCAAGACATGGAGTAGAAGAAGCAGTGTCTCCGGAACCGCAGTTCGCGCACTATCCAAGAAGTTGTCAATCGGAGGATACTCAACTGTGATGAATACTCTGGAGCGGATGTCTTCCAAAATTATTTTTCCAGCTGCCTCCACAATTCGACGTCTTTCTTCCTGTGCGTCTACTTTCCTTTCGGTGGAGTATCAGTTATCGTACAGAATTTTGTCACCAACCCTCTTCAGACTGACAAAAGGCCCTCTCCTTGATTCTGAAATAATGATTTGATCCCCATATTTCATCTGAAGACGAATTTTGACAGTTTTGCTGTGTGGTCGACGGTCTTCCTCAATCAGCTCAATCAGCTGCTGAATGGAAAACTGGCATTCATCACTATTCTCGTCGATGTATGAAAATATCACCTGCATGGTTTCGTCAACACTCGGCGATGGGCGGAATCCTCTTTTATGCGATGACTCAGGTGGATGGTAAAAGCTTGCGAGGCACTTTTGATGATACTCAGCATTGACGGCGACTAAATCAGTGTTCAAATTCTGCAACTGGCTAATGCACTCTTCTATTTTCTTCCCCCAGTCGTCCGTCTCCACGCATCCTCGCCTTTTCGATGATTCTATTAGAAATTTCGGGTAGAATCACTTTGACTGTAGCATTGCACCTTTCCAAGGGCAACTTTGCCTGTTTAGCTCTGAAATCATTAGTGATAGCTTCCTCACAAAGAAAAGACGCATTGGTGAAGTCGAATTTCGCAACTTGTGACCGTCGGGTAGGTGCAAGAGAAGGAGCTTTGGATGTGTCACATCCACGACGTGTAAATGCAGCAATTAATTTCTCATTGTTGTACCTTGTTTGGCAAACACTGTGCACTCTTACTTCACTCAACTCACGCAGAAACTGTTCATCTGCCGAAATTTTCCTTTTTACACTGGACTCCATCAGTCTGGCAACTCCTCTGGCTTCATAAACCTATGGTCACCTACGAATCATTGGTATGGTGGTCAAAAATGCAACAAACTTCAGCATAAGTCAAGCTGCAGAAATTGCAGCGGCTAGCTTGCATGGGAACCACAGGGGCAATATTTACGTGCCCTACTGCAGCTATAGAGGTAATGCTAAACCTTCCGCCATTGCACTTACGTGTAATGAAAGAAGCAGCAAATAGTGCCTTGAGAATGTACTACTAAGGACTACATATTTTTATGTAGTCCTTCAACAACTTATATTCCTTTTTAATTGTAGCTCTTCCTGAAGAAGTCAATAAAGGTTGACGAAATATTGAAGATTTAAATCGAATGAGTTTCATTGTTCAACAGACCGCTACCCGAGAATTCCTACTTAGTTAATAGAGTTCGGTCGAGAATATTAATATTAATGAATGACTGAAGGAAATTGTTGTGAACATATCAGAACTCTCAATTAGGAATATACCTATTCATTTTTATGAGAAATTTAAAAAAATTCATTTTATTTGCTGCAAAATTAATAATCAAAATATCAATTAATTCCATTTTCTATATCTTGTATATTTTCTTCACATTCAGGATCTTCATCGCTATCGTTTCAGAATCCACCGTATCATCAACTTAAAATAATAAATTATTAAATAAAATTCAAGTGTCCAATGAAATGTAGAGAATTGAAAATTACCTTCGGAATCTTCATTGTCTAATATGACATCTTTAACAGATGGTGGCAACTGTAGGCTTTGAAACCATACAAAGTCATATTTATTTTCTGTTAATATCCATCCTGAGGATTCGGGCTCGAATTGGATTGGATCTGCTGATGTAGCATTGTTCCACAAGTGTGCAATATAGTGTGCTCTTTTAATAATTTGCTATAGAAGCTCCGTGTAGTAAGGTGCCAAGCAGGAAGCGTCGAAATTTTTTAATTTTTTTTTTAAAGCTTCTGTAGTATTTTTTATTTTATAATTTCAAAGGAACATTTGGAACCGAACGTTATCAATTTTGTTATTTGATTCATATCCGTACATACTACAAACGATTGATTTTGTTTTCGCAAAAGTATCATCGGTTTCTATTGACGTATCTCCTTAGCTAACGAATGCTTTCTGAAACTGGTCTTTGCTTGCTAGCAATTTAAACAGACGCTGTTTCCCTTTCCTAAAGAATGCAGGGTTATAATCGCAACCGGTAAACGCATGAAATCCCAGCAATGCTTAGCATAGATCTAAGCCTAAAAGTTCGTGAGGCGCATTTACATCTATAATATGTCGATTATTGGAGACTCCACTTTCAATATAAATTTTCGCTGTTATTTTGTGTAAATTACCTAACATAATTACAACAATATCTGTATCAGAGATGTATACGATGTGAAAAACAAGGAAAGCGATCGGTTTACTGGGAAGCGCTGCGCCTCGCGCCGAAATACGCTTTGTCTCTTTGCACTCGAGTTTCTCAGGAACGCTTCTATTTTGACTTCTGACACTTTGCAACTAGCTTGTTCTATACTCAAACAATAAAAATGCAAATTGTCAGAAGTGCCGCTTAGTATGTTAATTTTCATTCATTTTTCGCAACTTTAGCATCTTCTGACAACACTTTAGCTTCTACTTACTGTTCTGACAATTTTTTTCCGTCTTTTACTAGTGTTCCTCGATACGTGTGCCAATTTTCAGCTGTGCCGATATACATTTTTTTTTCTCGGAAAATCTACACATTCAATCGACCGCCCATGCTCTCAGCTTCCAACGCATCTTCTGACGGTCGGGCTCTCGGTTTGCCGGCAGTAATCGAACCTTTTCGACATAACAGTTTCCATGGTCATATGGATGTTGCACCCCCTGTAGCCAGCTCTCAGACTACTACCACTAGACGAGATTGACATCTAGACAACTCACAATACACTTGCTTTTTAACAAGGCATCGCCTATCGATCCGATATAAAGTATTTGACAAAAAAATCTCTTGTATCTACATCGGGCTCAAACCGACTATCGCTATGCTGGAGTTTCGAACGGCCTGTGCTTCAGACCGCTGAACCACCAGCCGTCAGCATTCTCATCTCGAGGAAGTTTCTGGTAGCGATAATTCAAAAGTTTCTTTCGAATTATCAGCAGATGATCTTGATAGTGAACTAAAAATCAGATTCACCACAATAGTTCGAATTGAAATATCATAATTATTTTAGTACTGATGAAGCTAACCTCTCATTAGGATAATTCCAAAAAACACCCTACACAACTAACCTCACACTATCCAATCTGCAGTCTGCACTACACTTTTCACACCTCCTAATTATTAAGTACAACACCTAGATTTGGTGGTAACTTATTTGAAATTATTGCTCTACAACATTTTAGCAACGAACAAAGTGTAAGTGTACACCAGAAATCACCAAACGGGATCAGTGCGACATTATCTACTCTAGTGTATGAAATTGTAGTTATTGGAGATACGCGAACGAACTTCAAATGATCAAACTATTCAGTAGACATCTCAATCACGCGATAACCGTCAACCCAATCAACACATGGACATTCGATGGATATAGAGAACATCCAGTAATATCCGGTGGATATTTTATGGACGTCCAGTGGATGTTCTGAGTGGACGAAGACGGACTTCTATGAGATATCCTTATGGAATATCCATAAGATATTGTTCAAGGATATCCATGAGATATTGTTCACAGGCATCCATTAGATATTGTTCAGGGACATCTACAAGATATCCACAAGGATGTCCATAAGACATTGTTCACAAATATCCAAAAAATATGTTATAGGGATAGCAATAAGAATATCATTGAGGAATGAGGGAAACTGTTTAAATATTTTGATATTAAAAATTGGTATTGTACTCTGTATTAAGTTTATATTTTCTTCGGATATTCATAACCATCTGTAGAATATCATTCAAAGGATATCTATTTCGAATCCATTCTGGATTGGAGTCGATTGACAATCTAATTCCCAGTATTATTCACTTGAGCTTCATTCAAAAATACTTATGATCGCTTCAATTCATATAGATTTAGATTTATTCCGTCACCTGATTCACACCTTTAAGATACTTGTTAACACCTTGACCGCCAAACTAAGAAGAGGGCTCATCCCACTTCTCCAATTCTCTAACTGGATTTCTGACATCATGTCAGTGACATCTATATGAACTCAACGGTATTAACCCAGATGGGTCTGTCTACAAATGAAATTACCCTAGACAAGTTCAGCTATTTGCCATCAGCTGTCACTGGACGTCTTAGCTAGTGAGATAATTATGTTGTCTACTCTTTAGACAAGTTTACATGTTCGTCATTAGGTGTCGCTTCTACCATGGATTGGGAATTAAAATCTAAATGTAACGGTATTTCCGTTACACGCACATACATCGGTTGCGTTTCTAATCAAGTATATAATAATAATAATAATAATACTCCCTCATAAACACTCGTTGAGTGTACCCAAAGGCATAGCGGGTAGAGGACGGCTATTATTATTATTTGCCGTGGCGCTCCGGGGCGACTTACTGATGTTTTAGGTGATGTATTCACTTTTCAGCTGCAGGAAAACCTACAGCACCACCTCGGGTGGTCGGTGTGCACTCCAAGCTAGCACTAGGCGAGATTGGCATCTAGACAACTCACAATACACTTGCTTTTCAACAAGGCATGCGGCCGCCTATCGAATTCGATGTAAAGTAGTTGAGAAAAATTCTCGTACCTACATCGGATTCGAACCGACTATCGCTATGCTGGAGTTTCGAACGGCCTGTGCATTAGACTGCTGATCCACCGACCACCATATTAGCTTACAATTTCCATTTGAGGTGAAAAAGAAATAGTACAAAATTCGAGAATTCATAATAATATAACAATACGAATTTTTGTGTACAATGTGTGTACTTACAGTGGATGTACAAATTCAGAATATCCATTGTACATCCGTGTCCTGTACATCCAATAGATGAACATTCAACATCCATGGACGTTTGTTCTTGGACCTCAGATCAAGAAGTAAACTCCTTCTTGATCTGAGACTTGGACTTAAAATGGACATCCACCGGATGTCATGTGCAGTGTGGGTAATAGAAAATCAAAATTCCTAATATCATTTTCAGTTGTTGAAATTATGGTGGATGAAAAAAAAGCTTGTTGTAATGAGGCTTGAGCTTGGTAATAAAAATCTTTAAATTTCAAGCTTTTTTTCTTCAAAAGCTTGGCTTGGATTTTGTTGAACTTGGCTTGAGTTGGGTAGTATTGATCCCAGCGGGTAGGAATGAACCAAGACGCAGTTTGGGCCTCTCCTAACCCCAATTCTCTGTGGTACAGAAATGGTTTTAATACATTCCAATCCTAATTGTTGTGATGTTTTATTGTTAATTCAATTGAATAAACAATATTGAGGTTGAATTTAAAGTCATCATTCGCCATTGCCGATTTTATTTGTTGCCAACTGAGTTCATGAACATTGCTAACAACATGCTGAAAAAATAAGACAGTATGCGTTTCACCTGTGACACTGCAACACTGATCAGGACATAATAAATAACCCAGTGAATAATATTTATGTGATTCATAAAAGCAACAATCAGCCAACAGCAGGTATGTTAATACTGATGAAAGTCGTCAGAATATTTAATGTCCGTTATTCAACTTGTTACACTTTTTAGAAGTTCAATGTGCGGTCCAAACGAATGATAAGTATACCATTGACGCTAATTGGACATTCCTGTCTTCAATTAAATTTTTTGTCAATTTGGACGAAAAATGGATGAACAATGAATATCCATTGTCCCTGTCCACATGTACCAATCATGAACATGCAATGGATATCCATAGGATATCCTGTGATCAATAATATGCTTTCAGATTTGAAATTGCTTGAAAAGTGGTTCGCACAAAACAAAATGATGATAAATACAAAGAAAACTAAATATATAAACTTTTCATCTCAGGGAAAATCTCAGTTCAGTGATAACCTAAAACTGCATAAAGTCATCGCTGAGACGAAGAGGAGGGAAACAATTGAACTGATATTCAATTTAGTCAGAATACACGTCTTAGAGACAGCATTGGCTGTGTTAGTATATATAAGGCTGTTAAAAGATGGCAAGTGTCTTGACATTGATCTATCAGTTAACATAACAATAAGAGGGCAACAAAAACTGCCTGTTTCATTTGTTCACAAAACATCTACTCAAAAAACTTTTATGTATCTAGCTCCGAAAATAATCAACTCCTTGCTGGGAGATTTATTCCACATATAGAAATGAAAAACATATACCTACCAGTTTGTCAGACAAATTAACGAATATTTTCTCAACATAGACGTGAAATCTTTTTTCAAGATAATTTCAACATTCGTATGTATACAGGCAAAAAAACGCAATATTTACTATAATAGTTAGCTCTAAATATAAGTACATATGTATTATATGATCCAATGATTAATTGATTGGATGAATCAAACACTCTTTTGTAAAGATTAGATTTAAAAATTACACTAATTACACTAATTACACTAATTCTACACACAAGTGATAAATGTCAATATATCATCAACAAGTGTCGGGTATCTCTATGTAACCCTAGCATGCACAAATAGTTTATCTTATGTAATGGTTATAACGATTACCTGTAACGTATCCTTCTCAAAGCAAATAAAGTTACTTACTCACTTACGTCTGACCAGATGGACTGTCAATGTGTATCATCTGAGTACACTCATCCTCGTCGCCAATAATGTACCATTCAAATCAGTAATTAGGTTGAATCAATATAAAAACACTTATCGCTTCAACCTTCGACCAATACCATTTCGTATGTACTGCCCTCATATCCCATCATGTACTACTTCCTTGTCAATCGATTAATCAGTCCTTACAACAGCAAAGTATTTGTTTATATTTGATAAATAAACATTGTATTAATGTACACTACACGTAAAATATGAAAATCCAATAGAGACCAGAAGGAAACTACAGAGAGATGAGAATGGGAACTGAAGAGGAGTAAAGAGAAACAAAGGAATTGTTGACCTAAATTGAGAAGATGATCATCCATTCCTGCAACAAAATTTGAAGGTCCTCTGAAGGTGTTAGGGGTTAGCCCAGCCCTATGCGTCATTTATTTCTTTATACGTGAAACGCCCATTCCTGGAGATATGAATCCTAAATGACAAGCTTGAAAAAATTGAACTTGGAGAACTTGTAAGACATTTTCTGTCTCTCTTGCACCTACTACGAAAGCGGTCGCAACTAAATTCAACCCTACTAAAATATTCCATAATTCAAATCATATTTCACGTCATTTCTCTTTCTGTGCCGTCGAATATTTGTCTCTAAACAAAACGAAATGTTTCGTATGAAACGTGAGCCAATTTAATATTCGACCTAAACAATCACGAAAACGCAGAACCATTCGCGTGCCAGATGGGCGACAATAAAACCATTTTTCATAAAACCACTTTTGCCTTTGTTGGAAATACAAAAGGGCATGCTTGTAGCGATTAATTATTCCTCATCAATCGTTCTTTCAATTCATTGTATCGATGAAAAGTGTGTTTTCCGTCGTGTCGGGTTGATGTACGTGTTTCAGTATTTTGTTGATTCCAATCGAATAGATTTTGTGTGGCTGATTTTGAGAAATTTTCGTGAACGTGACGGAAACTTTGAAGGAACCAAGCGTGTTTGCGATCCTTTGGAGGAATTTTCATTGATTACTATTACTTCCGGAGCCCCAACATTTGCCTTACGTCTTTTCATCATGAAGTGAATTCCTGGAAGCTTTTGAAAGATGATAGTCATGCACCTATGTGAAAGCTACATTCCTGAATAATTTTGTTAACTCTAATTAGTTCTCCTACAGAAGTCCAGTAATAAATACATTCAATCAAAAATTGAGGAGGTTTTGTAAGTTCATTCAGAGTAAAATTTATAAAAACAACTCCATTTCTTTGTTAAAATACGGGTGTAAAAATTAGAAATATTTGATATTTAATATTCTCTCAGAATTACTGCCTGATTTATGAAACAGGTTCATCATGTCCCGTTTTTATTGGTTTGAAAAAATCAATTTGAAATTGTGACAGCAGACGTGACTGCGTGATAGATAATAGCGTAACAATGAATCAACTCATTTAACAAGTTTTTTTGAAAGCCTACTTGAAATTTCCATTTTTGTGAAATAAAAAAATAAAAGTGTTAATTTGGGGCGACAGCCCAATGCCGTCTGCCTACACTAATGAATCCATAACCATCATATAAAATACAAAAGAGATCTTGTGAAATCCAAATATTTTCCCCAATTTTCTAACCTACAATTTATCAACCCGAACGAATAACAAGTTTATTTTAAGCTTTGAGTGTATTGTTAAAATCTAAGGTAAGAATCCATTTAATACACTTTTCTTCTGCCTAAACAATGAATCTGACTATAGATTGCCGTTTTTTCATGAAGTTGTTTTTTTTACATTTTTCCATTGCATGTCACACTTACCCCGAAATTAAATGTTATTGGGGATAGTGTGACCTATCTGTCGGGGTAAATGTGAACCTAGTTCATTTGGCTAATCTGAACAGTAATATTTTTTCAGCTATAGTACGAAATTATATACGGAAATCTCAGAGAGCCAAACAATATACCTGGCCAGATGTGGAAGACATTGATACACTTTCTGAGGATGAAATAACAACTGTGCTTTCATCACCACTCGTCAGAAGATGGGATCAATGAAATTCTCATTCGATTTTTCAGATTTCTACCGGTAAATTTTTCTTTTCAACAAATGTTCACTTTCACGATTATTTTTTGTTTATTTCCAATGGGGCATTTCAAATTCAATATTAAAAAGTTCCTAACTATGTTTTGAATAAAGATATCTCGAAACAAATAAATTATATTGAAAGTTCCTTTACTGTTCACTCACACCTGCCCCAAAGAGAGATTACGTGCATTAATATCTTTAAATTTGGCCAGAATCACACTTTCCCCAAATTTTCGGGGAAGTGTGACCTATGGAGATGTATATCTGAATATATAAATAAAATTCATAGAATACGGTTTTCAACAGTTTTCTGTGGCGTATTACAAAGACTGATCTTCGAAGTAAATACCTGCAAAATTTCATTGTTAATATTAGTTCAGGTTCATCAGATGGACTAAATGCAATGCGAACTAATGAAAATCACGGTCACACTTACCCGAGCCTACCCTTACAAAGTATCACGTATTATACACCGTTGGAATCAGAATCAAAAACTCTAATATAATTTGTAACAGTTCAATATGACGCCCATAGGAAAAAATTAAGTGGCCAAAAGACGAAACGTCGGATGGTGAATCTGTCGCAGAGCGAGGACGAAATGGCAATGAAAATGAGCTGTTAATTTTGATATCCTTCATCAAATAACGAAAAAAAAATTGAATGGTGTTTAAAAATTTTGTTTTTTTCCGGATATCTCCGGATATACTCGAAATTTTTAAACTTTTTATTGGCATATTGCTGGTCACATAGATGCGCAAATTTGCCCCAATCTAACCATCTTCGTATTTCTCATCGTTTCCGAAATCCCAATGGTGATCCTCGAATATGACTTACCCGGTATACTCCACACTCTGTCACTTCCAGAATAAATATCCATCGATTCAGGATTTTTTTTTTCAACAAGTAATGAGACGTTGGTTTCAAAATTCGATATATTGAGAACGGTTACATTGCTGATATGATGGCCATATCAGTTTTGTTCAGAATTTTGAGCAGAACTGAAATAATATACATTGTTTTGAAAATGAGCATAAAGCTTAGAGTTCTCTTGGGATGTCATTTGTTTCACTTATCATGGAAACACCCTCGTATCTTCTGTAATTATTGACAAAAAATCATTAAATTTTCAGGATCGATAGATACACTAGAGATGAACACTGCACGTTAACGGCGATGAAACTACCTATTTTTCCGGAAAGTTATATTAGGGGGTTCAGGATCCCCAAGTTACTTCTAATACACTTGTTTCACTTCCTATGAAAATGCCTCCATGTATATCACGTATGATGACCCATTTTGTGCAGTTAGTTCATTTCTAGTGTATATATCTATCCTGAAAATTTCATGGTTCGACGTCGAAAATTACGAAAGATACGGGGGCGTTTCCATGAGAAGTGAAATAAATAAAATTCAGGACTGTAAAATGCTCATGAGTCAGGTGTATTAGTAGTAATTTGGGGATTCTAAACACGAATCCTAAGGAATTCCTGGCCAATTTTGCCCCCTAATATAACTTTCCGAAAAAATGGGTGGTTCCATCGCTGTTGGCGTAGGATGACACTTTTTATGCAGTAGGTTCATTTCTATCAATCCTAAAAATGTCATGGTCTACATTGAAAATCACAGAAGATACGGGATGTTTCCATGAGAAGTGAAACACACTGTATACCTACATCTTAGGTCTATTGTGGCGACTTCCTGGCAGAAAACGACTTTTCTCCTGGCTAATTCCACGACGAGTATTGAATTATATCCAACAGATACTCGAGTAACGTTTCTCATTGCAGAAGAATCAAGTACCTACAAGTGCTCGTTGCAACTAACTCGCAAAATTTTGTTTTGAATCAGACAGGAGTACCCCCTGCTGACTAGATTCGAAGTCTTACCACTCATCATTGCAAGGGTAGGTCAAGCGATGAAGCGGGGTCTAGGACCTCCATCTCGCGAGCCGAACAAAAAACACTCTGAGTCTCCGGGTTGAGAGAATAATTTAATACCGCCATCGATTAGTTAGGTGATAGTAGAGATGAAGTAAAAATTATGGAGAGAAGTGAAGGAGGAAAAACCAATAATCATATACTGGGTGTCCCAGTATACCAGTTCCAATAGATTATCTCGGCTATTTCGAAAGATAAAAATTTTAAAATTCCATGATCTCCAATTCGTTCAACGAACCTTCAACTAAGAAAAACAAAAATTGAATGTCTGACTATTTTATTTGAAATAGCACTCTGTATATATTTTGCAATTTTTCATTTCTACTCAAAATTATCTTTGCAACGATATATCACGCTTTGTATTTAACATTTGATTTGATAGAGAAAACGACAATTGAAATTTCAAATTGAAAGAATTACAGTAGGCTACGATATTGTGTAATCTTGATTTTGACTTCAATAATAATTGATAATTTATGAACAATTTTGCATTCGAGATGATGAAGAGAACGTCAAATTTCAAATTATTAGAATTGTAGTAGAACTGGAAGAATTATTAATTCTCAACTGAAATCCTTAGTGTGCCATGGAAGCCTTTGAATACATTTGTTTTCAACTTTGACAGTTAATAATTCTCAATAGTTTTGTGTGTGTCAGAAAAACTAACATTCAAGAATGAATAACCGTGAAAATGATGATACATTCACTAATAAATTCAAGAGAAATTGGATATGATACTGATTTATGGAAAATGCGAAAATAATGGTCGGGATGCCCTACATGCATACGGAGAGAAATACCTTGATGGACGATAGCCAAGCGCTATGTATTTTACACGCTTGGCTCCGAATTTGGCAATGATAGAAAGCGTACTGTCTTTAAAAGAAAAAATGCTACGGACAAAGAGCATACTGTTGCAGTTTTAGGAAGAGTGGATGTTGATCCCCATATCTCTATTAGAAACAGAACAGGAGAGCGGTATTTCTCGTTCGTCAGTTCAATGCATTCTCAAAATTGCCAAATTCAAACCATTTAAAATTCATCTGCATCAAGAATTACGACCCACAGATTACGAGAGGAGACTTGCCTTTCTTGCTTGGTTAGCTACGGCACGTGAAGATGGTATTCAGCCCTATGCTGTATCACTTCCGTCAAAAATAACGTCACAGTTATTCGCCACTTCCGTTATTTTTAACGGAAGTGATACAGCAGTTACTTCGCATGAACTACTTGTGTCCACTTTCTTTGCATTTTTTTCATTCTTTCTTTGACGTTCGGTAAAATACATAGTTCAACTTGAGCCAGATTTTTTTATTGATAACGTTTATAAGTGAGAAATCTTTCGTTTTCTACGTTCATGCAAATAATAAAACTTTTTCTACATTCATATGCAAAAAGCAAAACTATATTGAACTATATTCAGTGGAAAAAGAAGCTCTTTATTGCACTAGTGCAATAAAGTTTTTATTGCACTCATCTGTCATTCTACTTCAACATGCTGTCATCATGATAAACGTAAACGTTCAAACCCACTACATGTTTAGCAGATATTCTGTGAGTTTGGCCATAGAGCATAGAGCAAACTGTCTGTACTATGACCACACCTCGTGATAACAGCGCTCATAGCTACTATGATTTTGATTTTTATAATGCAACTGTGGTTTTATAAACGTCAGTCAAAATTTAATTCTGACAATTACAGAAGTGAAAGTTTTAAAATGAGTAATATTAATGGAAAACTAGATGATGGTGATGAAATCAATAGTAATAATTATTTATATAAATTGTGTATTTCATTTTCCTTCACCTAGTGCCGCATATAAATAAATAATTTTTTGCTTTTTGCATGAACGTAGAAAAAATGTTGTATACAACTCGTGCAAAAATTGTTTATTGCACTCGACGTTGCATAATGTTTATTGCATAAATAACTATTATTGAACTATATGTGGTGGAAAAACTGATTCATTATTGCACATTAATGCATTATTGAGACTTCATTGAACTCATCTTTCATTATACTATAGCGTTCTGTCATCATAAAAGAAGTTCCTTTGAATATCAACTGAATTACACAAAATATTTTTGTATTACTTTTAGCACATACATTTAAACAAGCAATGTCTTCCTTACTAGTTTAGTGCCACCGAAATGAAACATTTTATGGTTTTTTGATGAACGTAGAAAAAATATTGACTCCTACAAAAAAACAGTTTATTGCACTCGACGTGCTGTCCAACTCGGGCTGACGGCCTAGTCGGATAATTTCACGTCGAGTGCAATAAACACCTACTTTTTGCACTTGTTGCCTAAATAACTATTATGTTCCAAGGCAGAACATCTTTAGCTGAATCAAGATTTCATAAATTGCTCAATAGTGGTCGGTGGATCAGCGGTCTAAGGCACAGGCCGTTCGAAACTCCAGCATAGCGATAGTCGGTTCGAGTCCGATGTAGGTACGAGAATTTTTCTCAACTACTATATATCGGATCGATAGGCGACTGCATGCCTTGTTGAAAAGCAAGTGTATTGTGAGTTGTCTAGATGCCATTCTCGTCTAGTGCTAGCTTGGAGTGCACACCGACCACCCGAGGTGGTGCTGTAGGTTTTCCGGGTTTTCCTACAGCTGAAAAGTGAATACATCATCTGAAACATCAGTAAGTCGCCCCGGAGCGCCACAGCAAATAATAATAATAGCCGTCCTCTACCCGCACAGGCTATGCCTTTGGGTACACTCAACGAGTGTTTATGAGGGAGTATTATTATTTTTATTATTACTGTTGACATGATTATTTTAATCATTATAAAAACAAGGTATAATTGTTCATAAATTATCAATTATTATTGAAGTCAAAATCAAGATTACAGAAAATATCATAGATTGCAATTCTTTCAATTTGAAATTCCAATAATTGACGTTTTCTCCATCAAATCAAATGTAAAATACAAAGTGTGATACATCGTTGGAAAGGTAATTTTGAGTAGATATCAAAAATTGCAAAAATATACAGAGTGCTGGTTGAAATAAAAAAGTTGGAGTCATTTCCGGTCAAACCGGAAGTGACTTTCAATTTTTGTTCTTCTCAGTTGAAGGTTCCTTGAACGAATTGGATATCATACAATTTTCAAATTTTTATCTTTTGAAGTTGCTAAGATAATCCTTTGTAACATGTAGACATGTATACATTTTCCATTGCATCATTTCTTGTGAACATTTTCCTGGAGGATTAAAACCTTTAGTCAAATAAAAGGACCAAACCAGTGAGAGTAATTCCTCCAGGAAAATGTTCTGGAGAAATAATTGAAATATTTCAATGACAAATCTCTCTATGTAACTCAACTTTACTTTTACATTAACTGGTTTTAAACATGTATTTTGAAAAATATGTGATTAATGGTTTTTTCTCCTACTCTTCTCTCCATAATTTTAACTTCAGCTGATGATGAACCTATATAGGTTCGAAACATGTCCTCCTTTTCCTTATAACTAATCGATGGTTATCACCAACTTACCATCACCTAACTGATCGATTGTGATATTGAATTGTGGTGATGACTGAGTTTTTCTAATTCGTAAAATCATACCACTCCACTTCGAGATGCAATGGACATCTACCACAGGTCAAAAGAAACTTTGTTTCATCATTGAAACCTTTGTATTTTAACATTTTTCCATATTACTTTTGGAGATAATCGACCGTTCTCATACATATCAGCGACCCTGTATATCGATTGGTTTGGAAACATTAACACCATTATGAAGCTGCAAACATTAAAATCGAACCTGCTACCGTAAACTACGGTCCAATATCACCTCTGTTCGAAATTGGTCCATGAAATCTCGATGTAGTAATCTCTGGGCGAGATTTGAACTGCTAATGAGCACTCAAGCGAGATGCTGTCTGGAATTGCAAATTTCATTGGGCCAGACTCTTTATGGGTGTAGTGAAATGGTAGCCTTTACAATATGAGTACGTAATCTATTGAAATTGATGACCGATATAATACTCACATCGACAAAACGAAATAGCGTTTTTATTGGGAATACTAAAGTTCAAATGCGCTCAGTGGCCGTGATGATCTAAGATTCAATCGACCCCATCTTCGATCAATCAAAAAAATATTATTGTCGAAGCTATGATATCTCATTGATAAGTATACAAAGTTTCAAATGAATCTGCCCGTTTGAAGTGTGTCAAAATCGAGTGTGTCGGTTACAAACAAACATGAGAGGCAAAAAAACTCGAAACATGCATGTTTGCAGGTAGTCATTCCCAGCCAAATGGAGGATAATCTTCTGTTCAATTCCAAGACAAGCACTTGCAATAATTGGGTCTTCTTGGAAGAACGTCGCACAAATATTTGTCAGATGTAGTTCAATGTCCGTCGTGGTATGAGCCAGGGAAGTAGTTCTTTCCTGATAGATGTTTGCTTTTATTTTTCCACTTGGTGGATACGCTTGGAGAGAAGAGTACTCGGTATTCATTTCACATACTTAAATTATAGTATTTGTTATTATGATAAAAAGAAATATCTTATTATTCGAATCGTGTAATAAATAGCAGGTATTCATTGACGAACTATATTGAAAGTAACGCATAGTGATGACAAAGTGCCCAAATATGAGTATATTAAGAAATTTGTATTTTCAAATCCAGATTTATTTAACATTAACAGAATGCAGTAGTTTCTCAGATCGAGTAACACAACCTAGATGAGTAATACTCAAGTAGTACTGAATGGCACTGAAGGACTGGGTACTGGTCGGAATCTTTCTGTGGTTTCTATACAGATGGCTCTGTTGCTCACTTTCTTAGTGGGTGCCAGAGTTATTTATGGGGCGCCGTTAGTGTCAAAAGTAGTTGTTCTCATATATTTTATTTTTACTCAAATATATTTGTTGTTGACCAAATATTTATTAGTTAACACCAATATATATTGAAACTGAACAAATATTCCCATTTTAGCGTTCATTCATTCACAAATATATCGTCAATGCATATTAGCAGTCAAGAGCAATATATTTATTACTTGTTACCAATCCATATATAAAAATGAGCTTTCGATTACCACCACTAGGTGGCGCTCACATCATGTTTTGGAATATAATTTGTTTTGCAAACCTGTTATGTTGATATGCATTGCATTCATACTTTTTGAAGATATGCAATGATGAAAACTCGAACATTCTTTCGATTATTTTCAACATAGCGGACGCGTTGCGAAGAAATGGCATGAATCGGTTACATGGCGCTATCTAGTGGTGGTACTCATAAGCTCATTTTTATATATGGATTGGTAACAAGTAATAAATATATTGCTCTTCACTGCTAATATGCTTTGACGATATATTTATGAATGAATGGACGCTAAAATGGAAATATTTGTTAGGTTAAAATATATATTGGTGTCAACTAATAAATATATGGTCATCAACAAATATATTTGAGTAAAAATTAAATATATGAGAACAACTACTGTTGACACTAACGGCGCCCCATAGTTATCGTAGTGCCTGTTAACAAAACCGATTGGAAATCAATTTCATATTGTGGCCGAGTCTGTATTGATGAGCGAGTTGAATCGCGAAACTAGTCTGCAGACATGTTTTCGATTGCCAGTTGGTGGTTGTTACAGGAAGTATTGCAAAGTATATTCTAGTAGAAAAACTTTGCCAGGCGTTGGATAGACTATAGACGTGATTCGGCAGTCGAATGAGGCTATTGAATTATTTCTGTTCGACGTTTGCTGACAATCCTATAGTATAGGAAAATCTGCGAAAGGTTGGATTATTTTTATAACCATATTTCATTTTGAAATGTATTGCCTTTCGTCATGTACTCCCAGTTCCACATGAGAAATATTTAAATATTTTTCATGATGAAATTAGTACTGAAGGGAACATCTTTTCACAATGTTATCCCTCAAGTCATGACATTATTGCCATGTCGCAATTTTTTAAGACGTCAGCTAGATTTTGATTTCTTTTGGGTATATTCATGGCAACAAAAACTCAAAAAGACTGTCTTGGATGAAACATATAACAGTAAGAAGGCAATTTAAACGTTCATTGAAGTTTGTTGGGAACATTTGATAACAATACTATTATCATCTACGAACGGAGATTCTTCTGCATTTGATATTTGACAGAACAACAACAAAACATTACCGTTAGTTTTCGTCTTTGGCTTATTGGAGTGTTTTTTCGTAAATAATGAGCAAATTCTGAGTTAATTTGTGTTAAACTATCGTTAGTTTTTATTATTAAGCAATGGTTGAAGCATTGTGAAATGTGTAAAAGACCATTTGAAGCTGGAAATCAAAAATGTTATTTCATAGGTAAGCTACCAGTGTCGTAACTACCAAGAAAAGGAAACCGAATTGGAAAAGAGTAAAATGAATGAATTATGAAGTTTGTCAAATGCGCCTGTTAGGGAAGCAACGACCATAAATATATATAGAGAGAGAATGTATTATGAAAAAATATGTCAATTAGAGCATCGGCTGTTCTCAAAATCCTGTTGAGATTCTTCCATCATAATTTCAAGTTTTTAGTCCATATTGGGTTTCCATTATTTTCTATTTTATTTAACCTTAATATTATAATATTTCTATAAATGCAGTCGAGTACCCTTTGTTCCATCAATCCTGCTAAGCTAGGTATGAGACAACTATCTGGCAGAAAACCAGTACTTTCCTGGCTAATACCTGTACAACGTTCCTCAAGGGGGTCCCAAATATTTCATAGATTTTCAACAATCCTGATATTTTTAAATATTAATTTTTAGGATGAATGGATTAATTGTCCAAAAAAAATATCACCTTGATAGACCATTTTTGGGCTCTTCTGTAAACACTATATGCGTTCCTTCCATTCGATTTGATTTTTTGATACCAACAGCAAAATAAGAAAATAACAAAAAAAACATTTAGCTAGGATTTGAACCCGTGTACATCAATTCAGTACTGTCACTCAATGTTGATGTCGTTGACTATCACTCATATCTTATTGAAGTATGTCACTAGCCTTATTCATTTTTCTAATCAAAGTATAAGTATGTGCATTTGACAACTTCAAAGTTTTTTTGTACTGTAAAGAAAGTACTGAAGTGTCATGATAGTGCGATTGAAAAAAAAAGTTTCAATTTGATAACATAGGATTTATATGTGCAATCAAGTTGTCTTGAAACTTTGTTGACATGACTGTCAGATATTCTCCATTATTATAAATTATTGTTACTGTTCACTTTCGAATACTTTTTGAAATGCCGTTTTCCCATTAGGAAAAATATGATATGTTGGAATCATACTTGATTTGCCAGAAAAATAGTAAGAGGGCAATCCATCACTACCGCGATTTGTTTCCCTATCGTGAATTACCTGATCGGCGATATTTTGCTCTGCTCAATCGAAGATTCAAGTGCAAAGACAAAGTTTTTGCGAAAAGGAGAACTAAAAAACGTTTTGTGATATCTGAGGATACATAAATTACCGTTTCAGCCTATTTTGAGGCTCATCCAAATAATTCTATGAGAGACTAATCAAGAGAAATATCTTTTCCAGTTACTGTCATACAAAGAATCCTTAAAAATTTTTTTTTTCAAGTGCAAACTCTAGAACCTGGTGATCCTGAAAGTCGATTGCGGTTTTGTTGGTGGTTTATTAATAAATGTAGATAACATCCAAACTTCCATAGAAACATTATACGAAGCAAATTTTTCAAATCGTGGAATGTATGATAAAAAAAATCATTATTGGAGTAGTGATAATCCACTATTAGTTCATCCCCAGAATCCGCAAAGACGATTTAGTGTCAATGTTTGGTGTGGATTAGTCAGAGGTAAAATTTTTTGTCCACTTTTCTACATTGGGTCTTCGACAGAACCGCGTTACACTAAATTATCAACAAGAGTGTTGAAAGAATTTTTTGATAATTTGGATCTGGAGGCTTATCAGATGATCTATTTTCAGCAGGACGGATCACCAGTACATAATTTTAATGGCGTTAAAAGAATTTTACGAGGATGTTTTGAAACTAGTTGGATTGCTACAAATGGTCCTGTTAGGTGGCCCCCTCGTTCACCGGACATAACACCCCTTGACTTTTATTGCTGGAGATTTCTAAAAAACGAGGTATACAAATTAAAACACAATAATGTGAATAAATTTGAAAATCAAATTGAAACTACAAATATGTAATAGAATTGATGGCCAAACTATTTTCTCCATTTCTCTTAGTGTTTTATCAAATATGTATTATTAAAAATGTTTCGTATTGAAAATACTGTCTCTTTTTAATTCGAGCATAACAATTCGTAGAAGCTTTTTTGTTAATGTTATGATGCTGAATCGGAATACATAATAAAATATAGGGTGTTCTATTTAAAGACATTTCTTCGTTTTTTGTGGGCTTGTGGGGGCTGGTATATGATTAGACTTCGTGAGAGTACCTACCCATAATCTCATGTTACGTCACTGTATACACCTGCTATCATTCAGTAAAGTTCACTGTTTGACCTGAATCCACTGAGTGACAATCATATAGCACTAAGTACCGAACTGTGAACTTGGTTATTAGTAGGTATTATATTATTATTAATATACCTATTGGGCAATGATATCGCATTTTCATCCAGTTTGGAGGTATATTCAAAGTTTCGAGGATGTAGCTCACCGGAAGTTGTTTTTATTTCATTATTAAGGATTTGACAAAATACACAATAGTGCAGTGCAAATAACTTACTGAATAGACTATTTTGGAGAATATTCTTTGAACCCCATAGTGAGTTGAAAGATTCGGCAACCTTACAAATTTATTCATTCATAATTTTGCCCTCTCCCTGAAGTGAGTCACCCTTGAAATTGGCGAAAACGTAGTGAAATGCATTAATACACACGATCAGTAGGTACTGTTTAAAAAACTTGAAAAGAAGACAATTTTTCCCGACCTTGTTTGTGCTAATACATCCTTATCAAGTTACGTGATCACATTACCTATTTATTATAATGTTATAGTAATATAGAATTGTTTATTGTTAAATTTTTGTTGTTAAAATTGTTATATCCGTCAACCGGTTGCACCCCACGTGAGAATATAAATGAACCTCAAATTTAGGTGTTTTAAGATTTTATTTTTGCGTTTTCATTTAGATTCCAAAGTTGTTAGTATTCAAACGGCCTAAACTGACCCCTTTATCTACCTTTGTAGCACATTTTAATCCAATAACTTCAACGGTTTCTTAGTTGAACTTGCAGACAGAGTCACAGTGTACGGGTAAAAATTATCCCAACTCTCACCTTAAGCTATTTCCGTTAGAAGCAAGGAAGGACCCCTTTAATTCTTTGATAGAATAGAACAATATTCCCCTGTTTGTCAAGCGAATTTTAAATAAGAATAAATGGCTCAAATCGTTGTAAATGAAATTCTGGAAAAATATTAAGTTAATAGTAAATGTAAAAGAACATTTTAACGACAATTCAGTTTCTATTTCGAATTGATTTCAAAATTATATTATTTTGTATTATTTTACCGATCCGTTCCGATTCAATTCCGTGGACATGGATAATTACAAAGGAAACACTTTTTACCACTGAGTCTAGCTTGTCTAGCTTCCTGAATGTCATACCATTTTATTTTCAGTTTGTAATTGAGTTCTTGGCGATGCAAGAGGAAGCCGTATCAACGGAACATCCATGGAATTGGCAATCACAATAACACACGACCTAACATTTTATAGACAGTACAAAAGCCTTGCACTAGGATAAACTCGTTAGTTTTATTCTTGAATGGTTTGTGTAATTTACTCATAATTTCATTCACCTGGATCTAAGCTCCTGCGAGAAAATGAAAGGAAAAGTCGAGTAACAACGTTCACGACATTTAATACGTCGAATAAATTGATTTGTATCATTTGGGTCGTAGTGGCGTGATGGTATAGCGTTCGTTTCTCAACAAAATCAACTCAGGGAGTGAGTTCTGATCCCATTGCTGTCACTGTTCCCATGCATTGCATGACTCGTTAAAAGGAGGGCTACGTCTTCCCTACCTCGCACAAGATTTTTGAGTTGCTTGTTGGGGTACAGGCGGTTGACAAAAATGATAAATAACAAATTTGTTTGTGAATCAAATTAAGTCAGACATCATTTTACTGTCACTACACCTCACAATCAGCAATCACAGCGTTGGTGGTCCTCAAAAGTCTAGTTAGAGGAGTCAAACTAATCAGAATATCGAATATGGATGAATTGATCGTTTTAGGTGGTTTAGTGTCATGCTTCTGAACAGAAGTTACTGTTGGCACACACAAGTTATAGTTTAATCGGTGCTCTGAATTAATTGCATCCCATAATCCGAAGTGAATACAAAGAGGACACATTGTATTTGTTTATAAAATTAATATTATTATAATATGAGTTCAGCCATTCTTATAAAATATATCTAACACAATAGTTATTTGTTTTACTAGGCATAAAAGCACAAGATTTAATGCCGCGGCTGGTGTTTCATAGCCGAGCGTAGCGAGGCTATGAAACCAGCCAAGGCATTAAATCTGCTTTTCTGCCGTGTGAAACATATAATTTTTTCTTCAAATTTGTTCCAATTCCACGCAAAATCGACTTTTTCATATTTAAATTGCGTTTCATTATCAATATCCAAATAACTAAATTATTTCATCAAAGGTAACTGGGCCCTGCGTTACTATGTTTACCGCTGATGACGTTTGTTGAATTTGTTTGTTTACTGTTTACTTTGTCATTGTCAATTTTAATAACCAGTTTGATTTAAATTATTACTTGGAAGGTTGCCTAGCAACGAACTTTTTCTGCCTAGGCAGTAAAAGTGGACTTTTTCTGCCTAGGCATTAAAAGTACAACTTCTAAGCCTGCCAAGTGTCGTTAAAAGGCCGCTTTTAATGTCATTTGGAGAAAAAAACATTAATTTCCATACGATCCGACTCATGACGTTGATGCTTTTTGTGAAATAATTTAAATTTTCTGTAACTCGGAAAAAGTCATGAATCACCCTGTATAATGTTTGAAAAATTGCTTAGAAAACACTGTTGCACTGGCCAAGTATACTACATTGGAGTAGATTAAAAACCCACAAATAATTTTGTGATATTACCAGTAATAAACTTCTGAAAGTGACATTTTACAACTTCAACGCTCCGTGTCTCGTAAACTATAAATAGAATTTTGTGTGCCCACGGTAACTTCTGTTCAGAAGCCCGTGTTCGATAACACATCAAAATTTTGGACAATAAGACCGGAAGACTATTTGCAACAGAAGTGTGAGTGGTCCTTTTCTGTTAGTAGTAGTACGCGAGCCCTCGTACAAAATCGGAAGTGATAACCAGCATGTTGTAGAGAGTGGAGTGCAGAGAGAAAACCTTGAGAGTGGTGAGTTTTCCTTTGTCGCCAAATCGACATCTTTGGAGCGTCGGACTGCTGAAGATCCTTATCAATTTTGTCGGACAATGGTGCCATTGAAAAATCCCGAAAAATGTTCGGTACTTCTAGGTTGTCCCCTACTCTAAACGTGTCGATATCACTACTTAGGTTGCTGACAGGCAGCAATCTGACTTTTCTAGTAAAATACAAAAATTATATCAGAAAGATTAACCTTGGGCTGGGCCGCAGAGGTTTCAAACCCAGAGTTCTTCAGTACATCTCCAGTTTTTTCATTGTAAGTATATATTGTATTACTGTTATGTTGCATCAAGCTCAGTGTCCTCGCTCTGCGAACAGCAACAGGAGAAACGCACCGCTCACCAAGCCTCATCATGACACCTTGAAGTTCTGTGGGCTACTCTGGAATTTTATGATCTGGCATAGCAAATTAATCATAGCTACCGCTGGAAGATCGCCATCCATCCATCTATCCATCTGCCCTTCATCCTCATTGGGTGTGGATCAGTAGGGATTGACTATTGACTTCCTGTCTCGGCGGGTAATATTTATGTTCTTGCCTTGCGGATACCTATACTCAGGAGTTCCGGAGATATGGCTATACTAGTTTGTCTTTCTCTTGGTGTTATAGAGTTGCGTTGTTGTTTTCCTGGAATCTAGTGGAATGTGATTTGTTGGTGAAGACGTGTTCTGATAAACCTGTTGTTGAGTGTTGACCTATTGCAGTCCTATTTATTTAAATTCGAAATTTTTGCGGCGTCAAGTTTTACTAGGGTGTCATTGCATTTTTTATTTGTTTACTGTGCAACCTCTGCAGGTACATTTACCGATTTTGTAAACTTTTCCATATCAATATGTAATATGTATTATTTTCGGTTATTAAACTTCCCTGGCGTATTAAGGAATGGTATCCTTAATTATTCAACAAACACCAAGTGACCTTTGATCAATCATGTTTGGATTTCCTTATTCGTATTTCTTTTGTCAACACATACTATATCCAGTTCTATTTCTGAGTTATCGAACTTGAGCGGAATTTATTGTGTGAGGCGGCCACGGTTTTTCTCAGACCTGGCAAATATGCTTTCCGAGGGACAGGGTGGCTCGCGACTAAAATCTAGTGGAAACGGGAGTGGGTCATACGAAACAAATTGTAGTCAGATGTTAAAAGTACGGTGCGACAGCTATATGAATGCCAAGTTTACCCTCTAGATTTCATACTGATTCCCATATAACAGGAACAGTAATAATTAAATACTTACCACACCCTAAATGAAAACCGAGATGAAATTTATAGAGGTATAATTAGTGAAGTGTTACAAAATGGTGATTACATTTTATATCTCATTGTTCCTGCTTGCACCAAGTACGGAAAGAAAAATATGCACACACGTGCGAAAAGTTACTTTCAGCTCATGTGCGGAACGTAAATCGCACGTGTGTGGATAATTTGTCAGATGCTCAATTTCTTAAATAAATTGTTGAAAGGCTTTTGTTTCTTTGAATTATTTCCTTCCTTTACTCTACATATGTCACTTAGTTGGGTTTTAACAGTTACGTTACCCCATCTTTGATTTTTCCATTCCAACGTCTTCGTTTTCCTTGTGTTTTTGTTTATTCCTACAAGCGTGCGTGATTCAACCTATACCAGTACCGAATTTAGTTTGAGAGGGGTCATTTTCCCGCACGCTAAATTCACTTTAAGTGTGTTATTCCCGCACTCGTGCGCAAAGAAATTCCTGCACGCGGAAGTTTATTCAAGAGCGCTATATTAATTTTTTTAATGTGCTTGTACAAAAAATGTTGATCTAACTCATACGGGAAGGTACTCTTCCGCACTCGACTGCTAACCCAAACTCCGCTTCGCGTCGTTCAGGTAAAGGGTAAAGGCAGACGCATGCGGAAAAGGTAGTCTTTCCGTACTTATTAGGATAATAACTAATTCAATTTTATAAGTTTATATGCACTTGGGCAGCATTTCTGGATATTGATGTCGACTGCTGCAGCTGCTAAACAATACCCTCTATACAGTACATACTCCTATTACATCATCACCTATTTTGATTATTCTCAGCTTCCATCACCCAATACACTTTAAATAGAAATATTGTTCTACGCTGTCTCGATGAATTCCAGCTACTCAATAATTCCTACCAAACAAAATCTATATTTTTTTAAAACGTAGAACTCTGAGTGTAATGGAACTCGAGTTAAATGAAATACTGAAGTTCATCTCTTTGACTGCAGCATAGAATATAGAACGACAGATCAACATCAAGATAAGAAAAATAGAATGGGGACAACCCTTCAGCAGTGAATAATAGTAATCAGCTTCCAGCTCTTGTGTCTCATCTTGACAAGAAAAACTGCGTTTCTCGTCCTCCATATGCGTCAACCAATTTAAGTTTGTAGTCTCCAAGAAGAGAATAGGTACATAAGTATGTTACGGGAAATTGCATTCAACAACGTAGTATACGTTCTTCATAGTTTGGTTCTATTTTATTTTGTTACAATGGAAATTTTCCAACATTTACATCTCCAAAATTGGTTGGATTGCTAACAGAAGCTACTTTTGTAGATAGACTTCCATTACGCCGAGAGGGAGTCGAATAACAGTATAGAAACGCGGGTTATACATTACAAATATTGAAGTTTCACTAACCCTTTCAAGTATATTCGGCCTATCTCTATCGGAATACCCTGGGCATTCATTCGCTTTTTTTGTTGGATGTGGGCAAAGTGTACTTTTGTTGGTTCTCAACTCAACGAGGCCTTAGAAACCGGAATGTGACCTTTCAAATGTGAGATAATAATTTATAACATTTATGTTGAATGATAATAATAATAATAAGTTGTCACGTCAGAGTCCAAACAGAGCAGGTTATCTTTGAAGGGGCATGTTTCAAAAAAACTCCCTCAGTCCTCTTCTCTTCTGCATCTCCCTATTGCCATTGTCTGTCGTAACCCGACGAACTGCGGCACCCGCAGCAACCGGAGGCATGGGGTCACCCATCTGTTTTACATGGATGACCTCAAACTATATGCCTCCGGAGAAAAGGATATTCATCAGTCCTCAAAAGTGGTGCTAGAGTACACGCATGCTATCGTAATGGAGTTTGGAATCGACAAATGTGCCATGATTCATGTCAAAAGTGGACGATGCGAAAACTATGGAAAGGACGTTAAGCTTCTAGACGGAAGCATCCTACATCATCTGGATTCCGGAGAGACGTTTACTTAAGTACTTGGGGTAGAACAACGCCGCTCTTGAGTAGTAGTCATAGTTTGAAACTCTCTCCGTGGCAAGCATCAGCATAAACTCCGACCGATATGGTCGTCAGAACTATCGGGGAACAACAGAGTTACTGTAACTGATATGTTTGCCGTTCCGATTCTACTCTTCTTTTGGAGTGACGCTCCTATATATTCTGTTTCAAGGGAGTGTCTAGATAACAAAATGGTACTGGATGGAGCCTGTGAAATCATCAGGAGATCAGATCCCCTTCTCTGCTTGGTTTGCTACCACTAAAAGGATTTATTTTCAAAGCAGCAACCCATGCAGCCGATGAACTCGTATTCGACCCTGAATGGACGAACCCAAACTCTGTCACCGAGTTGGAACCCGTCCAGCAAAAAGCCCACGTCAAAACTGCGGAAAATGAGTGTCTCCTACAGCTACATAAGGAAAAGCTGATGCATGGAGTCCTCTTCAAGAACATTGGCTTATTCAGAAATCTGAAATTGGCATTCCGTGTGTCAAGCGGGCTGAAGTCAGAAATGCACGCAATAGGAATGTGGTGATTTTTAGTTCCCAGCCGGCCAGCTCTAAGCGCCACATTTTCATCACCGTCAGATATTTCCATGAATTCGATTCCCGCGTGTTTCAATCAAACTGGCATTGTTTTGAAATTCTGATTCTTCCTACCGAACAATATCAACTGATATCGAAACAACTCCAATTTGCATCTTGGTTCCACAGTTCAATTATTCTCAAATCTCACATTGAATTATCATATTTCAGATTGATGATATAATAATTGATTTGATAATAGGATAAAGAGATAATTCAAACAATTAATTTCAATAAAATAATCGATGGCTAGCTGCATGAAAGAAGGGTACTATTCTCTGCCATGAAGGGCCAGCATTATAATAATAATAATAAAAGTAATAATAATAATAATACTTGGGCATGAAGTTCCGCGATAAACCTTCTCGCCTATTCCAAGAGCCTCCACGTGTTGTGGATAACCCGCCGGCGGCTGATCGGTTAAAAACCTTCTGGAAGAACATTTATGAGTTTCCGCAACCACTCAACGTAGATAATCCAGCCCTAGCGCAGTTCGAAGCCTTCTGCAGAAGGCTTCGTCAGCCTGAGCTCAATGAACTGCGCAATCCGATAACCTCGGAAGAAGTTCGACGGGCCATAAAAAGCTCTAAGAACTTTGCTGCTCCAGGCCCCGATGGCCTAAATAACTATTGGTGGAAACAATTTCCATGTACCCACCACCATCTAGCAAGAGTTTCCAACTCATGGCTAGATAGGGAGCAGCAGATTCAGGATTGGTTTGTCGAGGGGCGAACCGTGCTAATCCCCGAAAACGGAGATTTGTCCGATCCGAAAAGCTACAGACCGATATCATGCTTGAACGCATGTTATAAGATGTTTACACGCATCTTATACATGCGAATACTCTCCGCAGTTGAGCCGGTGTATGAACGGATATATGAGCAAAGAGAGTCAAAGAAGGTCGCTGGCTGCAAGAAGAACCTGCTGATCGACAGATGCATCACGCAGGACTCCGTAAAGTATGAGCGTAACCTTTCAATGGCCTGGATCGATTATTGCAAGGCATTTGATACAATATCGCATGAGCTCATCATGCATTTGCTCAGATGCCTTGCGGTACCCGATCAAATAGTGAGATGCATTGAACAGCTGATGCCGCTCTGGAGGACTCGCTTTACCATAACATCTGGTCAAGTCAGAGTCCAAACAGAGCAGGTTATCTTTCGAAGGGGCGTGTTTCAGGGAGACTCCCTCAGTCCTCTTCTTTTCTGCATCTCGCCAATGTTCGTTGCACTACGGAAAACCCGCGGATACAACTGCGGCACCCCCAGCAACAGGAGGCATAAGGTCACCCATCCGTTTTACATGGATGACCTTAAACTTTATGCCTCCGGAAAGAAGGACCTTCATCAGTCCTTAAGGGTGGTGCAAGAGTACACGCATGCTATCGGAATGGAGTTTGGGATTGACAAATGTGTCACGGTTCATCTCAAAAGAGGACGATGAGAGGAATACGGAGAGGATGTTCAGCTCGTAGACGGAAGCATCCTACATCATCTGGATGCTGGAGAGACGTATACCTACCTAGGGGTGGAACAATGCCACACCCAAGAGGTAGCTACTGTCAAAAACTCTCTCCGCGGCAAGTAGCAGCACAAACTCCGACAGATCAGGTCATCAGAATTGTCGGGGAAGAACAAAGTTGCTGAAACTAATATGCTTGCCGTTCCGATTCTACTCTACTCCTTTGGAGTAATGAAATGGACACAGGAAGAGCTGCGACAACTTGACGTAAAAACTCGCAAAATGATGCATCTTCATAGGAGCTTGCATCCTGAATCGTCTGTTCCACGGTTATACTTCCCCAAACAGCGGGGAGGCTGTGGACTTTTGAGTTTGGAGTGTCTACACAACAGAATGGTACTGGATGGAGCCTGTAAAGTCATTAGGAGTTCAGATCCCCTTCTGTGCTTGATATGCGATCATGAAAAAGCAGGGATTGGAGCATTTCTTTTCAAGGCAGCAACCCGTGCTGGCGATGACTCGTATTTGACATTGAACGGACGAACCCAAACTCTGTCACCGAGTTGGATCCCGTTCAGCAAAAAGCCCACGTCAAAGCTGCGGAGTGTGATAGGCTCCTACAGCAACATGAGGATAAGCCAATGCATGGGGTCTTCTTCAAGAACATTGATGACCTTGGCTTAACGCGGCCCTACGAGTGTTAATAATAATAATAATAATAATAATAATAATTCATTCCTCATTTAAAAGTACACAATAAAAAAAGAAGAAGAAGAAACTTATTTTTATATAAGTACAATGACAAGGAAAACGTCAGAAAGTTTGTACAGTTAATAAAAAATAAAATAAAATAAAATAAAATAAATAAAATTTTATCAGTTAAAATTCATCTAGTGTGTAGCAATTTTTTTCCAATAAGGCTTTCTTTAATCTTGCTTTGAAAATGTCTAAATTTGGTGAATTTTTTGTCATATCATCTAACTCGTTGAAAAGTTTAGGTCCAAGATAAAGAAAGCTTTTCTGATACAGAGTAGTTCTATGTGTATTTGGCACTAATTGATTTCTGAATCGCGTGGAGTACTGATGTTGCTGAGCAAGAAATTTTGATTTGTTTCTGTATACGTAACTACATAATTCATAAATATAAAGACCAGTTATAGTAAGTATTTTAAGGTTTTTGAATGAATCTCTACAAGATTCTCTCCATCCAATACCGGAAATAATTCTTACTGCACTCTTTTGCAGAATAAAAACTCTTTCAGCAGCTGTCCCAGTCCCCCAATTCAGAATTCCGTACCGCAAATGACAATTTATGGTCGCATAATACAAATTAAGTAGTATCCTCTTACTGCAGAAATTGGCCTTAAATCTCAAAGCATAACAGCTTCTTCTTAATTTATTACAAAGTGTTTCAATGTGAGGGGTCCATGTGAGTTTGTAATCCAGCGTGAGACCTAACATCTTAGCAGTTTCACTAGATTTAACTTGCATTTCCTCATTTTCACAGTTTTCTGAAATATTACCAATTGTGAACTTTATCAAGGACGTTTTAGATATATTAAGTGTCAGCTGATTTTTATTTGCCCATATTTGAATTTGTTCATATAAAGTCTCGGTTTTCCCTTTGACTGCTGATATATTCTGATCCTCAACAAGGAAATTTGCGTCATCCACATACGCCACCACATGAATTGAGGACAAATTGTGGAAATATTCCATCAAGTCATTTGCATATATCAAAAATAGTAATGGTCCAAGTATCGAACCCTGAGGGACACCCTGCTTAATGGTTACTGACTGACTACTAGTATTTCCAACAATGACTTTTTGGGTTCTGTCTTCTAAATATGATTTCAGTAATTTTAGAGAGACTCCTCTTATTCCGTAACTTTCTAATTTCTCAAGTAATAGCTTATGACCAACACAGTAAAAAGCTCTTGAAAAATCTATAAAGAGTCCACAAATATGTAACTTGCCATCGAGTGCATTTATTACATGCTCATTAAATTCATACAGTGCTGTTTCTGTGCTTTTATTTTTAGTGAAACCGTGTTGATTTTTAGAGAGGAGCTGGTTAGCTGAAAAAAACGACATTAACTGATTTTTTATATTAAGTTCAAAAAGTTTAGATATACTGGGAAGTAAGCTAATTCCTCTATAATTTTCATAGAGATTTCTATCCCCTTTTTTTAAGACTGGAACTACCAATGCCTGTTTTAACAATTCGGGGAAAATTCCATGCTCGGTAGACATATTAATAATATATTTTAAGGGCCTGCACAATTCATTTGCACATTTTTTCAGGGGGTTATTTGAAATTTCATCATGGCCACTGGCATTTGAATTTTTTAGGTTCTTGACTAATTCAATTAATTCATACTCATTAATTAGATGTATAAAGATGGAGTTCGGGCATATTGTAACATTTCTTCTCATATTATCAAGATCAATATTACTATCTACGACACTTGTACGGTGTAGACGAGACACCGGTGTTGCCTTATACTCCGGGGGATATTGAGTCAGTTGTGGAGAATGAGAAGTGCCGAATCTATTGGAACTACTTATTCCCCACCCTCAGGCAAATACAAGCCAATAAGCCTGATGTAGTCCTCCTCGACCATCAAAGTAGGACGATTTTCGTCATTGAGTTTTCAGCTCCTGGCAAAACGAACATCGTCCGAAGAGATGAGGAAAAACGGACTAAATATCGAGATCTTCTCTTTGAACTCCGCAGGCTTTATACAAACTATTGTGTCAAGATGGTGGTTCTGATAATAGAGGTTCTTGGTGGAATGATGGACACGTTGCTCTCAAATCTGAAAATCATACCGGCATGCCGTGATGCGGCAGAAAACCTAGCCGGAAGAATGCAGAAGGCCATTATTCTTGGTTCACTCCGTTTACTCAGGGCACATGATTCTCGGACCCAGTAATCACTCACCCCACGGACGTGGGGAGTGTTTTCTGGGGTTAATGATACACCAGCGCGCCCTCCGGTAGTATTGGAGCTCCGGGGACAGGGCCTGACTGGTACATTCCGTATGAAAAAAAAATAATAATAAAGAAATTTATTCAATTCAAGCTGAAAATAAATTATGTGTTCAACAAAAAAAATGGTTGTTTAGCTCATCAAAAAAGCTGCATTCAGAAGGTATATAGACCTGTTTTCCAGTACAGCTTGTGCAAAAAATATTCTATTATATAAATCCACGATGAAGAAAAACTCAAAATCATCTCCACAAATTTAATATAACCACCAAATGTTAGTGCTATTAGAACGATAAATTACTATCGATCAGTTGAATGATTTCATAGTAGTACATGTTTCGAACCTATATAGTTTCATCATCAGTTAAGTTTAAAATTCTACAATAAAAAGAAGAACATTGTAACTATCAGTAATCTAATACAATATGATATTACTTACATTGGGAGAAAATTATTAATGAAATAAAATGAGTGTCACCACATGATTACACAAGGAGTTATGTGGGCATTGGATTAAATGTAACATGTTCAAAAATGGGCCCACAAAGAATTTGCAGATGATGATAATACATCACTTTTTATGTTCGCGACTTATGTAAATCTATCTAAACCCATTATTGTTTTTCACCTTGATTATTATTTTAAAAACAGTGATTCAGTTTATAATTTTGCTAAAATAAAGTTTTACTTCTCAATTTTCTTACATTCTCAAGCTGTCCAGCCCACCTTCCAATTTTAATACTGCGATAAATACAAGATATTTTTTAAGTGCCAAAAACCAAACCAAATTCAATTTTTTTTTTAATTATCTAATACAAAATATTTGAAACATGCAGTGGCATTCCAGGCACATGCAATGTATTGAGGAATTCGGAGAAATAGTTGAAATTTTCACTTGTAATACCACTAGAGGTTTAAAAGTTTCTTGTAATGATATATCCTCATGTGGTATTCAGTAAGAAAATTCCACCCCAGGTTGAGTTCGAAAATTGAATAATTTTAGAATGTATTCTTTGAATCTCAACAATGCTAATTTTTATTTCGTCGGCAAGAAACTAGCAAATTATATAATAAAGTTGAATTGAAATCCATCGTAAATTCTGAAAATGTAAGAAAAAACAGGGTGTTTCATTAGAAAAAAACTAAGTTGGGGTCCACTTTCGGATATGAAGACTGTAGAAATAGGTAGGTACTGTATCTTACTCTATTTGTGCTAAGAACCATTTCACCAATAATGTGATAACAAAAATAATCCATGTTCAAATGGAAAAGTAGCTATGACCACATTTCTAAAAGTGGTGTGTCCAAGTTTCAAGAAAAAAATTTCTTTAGCCAAGGAAATAACACACTATTTGGAACCTTTGGTGTAGTAATGAATATACTGGAGTTTTATCCCAACACCAAACCACTCTTTCAACACCTCGACACATGTTTCGGTCTCCAAGTGACCATCTTCAAGAGGAAGATTAAACTAAATCTACAGCGGGACACACTGTACATACGAAGTTGTCCTTATTTTTACTCGTTAGATATCTTTGCTAAATACCAGCGTCTTCATTATTTAAAAAAATTTAATCTCAAAATATTGCCTTATCTCCTAAACAGGTTAATATTAAATTGAAGGTATATGTTAATTACTTACATAATATGATAACAAACAAATTATTTCAGCATGCTATACAATAAACTATTGGGTATTGGTCCTCCATCATTATTCATGATTTTATTATGTTTACTTATTTCTATGCTTTCATAGGCATCTAGATGCCTGTTGTTGTTAACTTGTCTAACTAATCTTATGAACTATAGTCTATGGAATAGTTTTGTTGCAAAACATGATGGGCGACAGTGGATTTTTCTGTTTTTCCATATTTTAGATGTGTTAAGTTATACCTTACTTTAATAGATCTTTTAGTATGTCCATATTATTTTGCATCGCAGTCCTTACATTTGATTTCGTAGATTCCAGACACTTTGTCCTTAGGGTTACCCAAAAGGCTCTGTAGTGTCTGACTTGTTTTAAATACCACCCTTATACCCAGTTCCTTGAAAATCTTTCCAAAGTTCTTTGTGTAATGGTGGTATGGAATCTTGGTTCTCGTCATTCCTAAAAGTTGAGATTTGGTTAATTCTTAATCTAAATTTTCTCTTCCTTATCTGCAGTATCCCTCGAAAAACCGTTACTGCTATTTCTAGAAATAGAAGAACAGAAAAATCCGCTGTCGCCCATCATGTTTGCAACAAAATCATTCCATTAGTTCATCAAGATTAGTTAGACAAGTTAACAACAACAGGCATCTAGATGCCTATGAAAGCATAGAAATAAGTAAACATAATAAAATCATGAATAATGATGGGGGACCAATACCCAATAGTTTATTGTATAGCTTGCTGAATTAATTTGTTCGGTATCATATTATGTAATTTAACATTTACCTCTTTAGGAGATAAGGCAATATTTTGAGATTATATTTTTTTTAAATAATGAAGACGCGGGTATCTAGCAAAGATACCTAACGAGTAAAAATAAGGACAACTTCGTATGTAGATTTAGTTTAATCTTCCTCTTGAAGATGGTCACTTGGTGACCGAAACACGTGTCGAGGTGTTGAAAATAGTGGTTTGGTGTTGAGATAAAACTCCATTATATTCATGAATATAAGAATAAACAAATTGAGCTAAAAAAATATAAAGAAACACATATGTTAGTTTTGACAGAGACTTGGCTAAAATCAATTGAAAGTGCTTTCAATATCCCAAACTTTTGGAGTATTCATCATTGCCGTCAAGATAAACGGTGGTGTAGCATTATATTCGAGGAATGGATTGAAATATCAGAAAATTATAAAAAATAAATATAAGGATTATAATACTAACAAATGAAATTGAAATTTGTCAATATCAAACTACATTGAAAATTATTGCTTTATACAGACCTCCAAAATCAAAAATTGAAGAATTTCTACGATATCTAGATAACTTGGTGGGACCTAAACAAAAATTAATTTTGATAGGAGATTTCAATGTATTAACAGATTATAGTGATGTTATAAACTATGAAAATATTATTGAAAGCAATGGATTCCAAATTTTTAATGACATTAAGAACAGTTCTTACACTAGAAAACAAAATAATTCTATTGTACACTTGATCATACTATTACAAATTGTTACCTTTTCAATTCTAAAATTAATTTATTGGATACTTCAATAAGTGATCATAGAACAACGTACAGCACAATGAAAACAGCTCACATTACTTTGAAAAAGTTCAAAAAGCGTTTAATAATCAAAACAGATTTTTCAAAACTCAGGAGACTTGTTTCTAATATTCTAATTTCAGAGCATTCTAACAATTTTTTTGAACTGACAAAAATTATATTAGGCGCCAAAAATCAATCATATATAAAACTGCACATAGAGCCCGTGAAAACAATGATTGGATTACAGATCCCATCATTAAAGAAACTGAAATGTGAAATATTAAATTTGAAGTATACAAATATAATACTAATTATGAAAAATTATTGAATGAATACAAAATTCAAAGAAATAAAGTCAATGCTATGATAAAAAGAGCGAAAGCTAAATATATTGATAGAAAATTTAAGTCTTCTCAAGGTAATAACAAAAAAGGAATACAGAAACTACTGCCTTAGAAATACTTCAGAATCAAATAAAAATAGTGATATTAAAGTAATAAAGTAAAATTTTTACGGATAAATTGGAAATAGCTGAAGTGATGAATAATCACTCTTCAACTATTGGTGAAAACTAGTAGAGAAATAGTTCCATACTACAAAAATGTTCAAAGAGTAGATTTTCCTCTAACTAATAATAATTCATCAATGCTTCTCTTTCCCACTGATGAAAAAGAAACTATGGATATATTAAATACTTTGAAATAAACTTGTTCTGATCCAGATGGTTTGGTAACCAAAGTCATTTTGTACTAAGAAATATTTTAGCAGAACCGCTTTCAAAAATTATCAATACATGTTTATCGACAGGAATATTTCCAGATGAATTGAAACATGCTGCAGTTAGAGCTATTTACAAAAGTGGCGATCCTCAAAATCCTGGTTATTATAGACCCATAGCATTACTGAGCATTTTCTCAAAAATTATTGAAAAACTTTTGGAAAAACGTATGGTCGATTTCATCAATGAAAAATACAGCTTTGACGAAAATGAATTTGGATTTCAAGAAAACAGTGGGACTCAATCAACAGCGTTACAAGTAATTGATAAAATTCGGGAAAGACTTGACGAAAGAAAATATGTGGTTGCAATATTCCTGAACCTCAAAATACTTTCGATACAATTGATCACGTAACACTTCTTCTCTCTTCTTCTTGAATCATATCTATGGAATAGAACTATCAGCACCAATCCTGCAATTTTGAAACTGACAAGTCCCCCAGGGTTCTATTTTAGGTCCAATTTTATATTTACTATTTATTCAAATTATTTCCAGAAGAGGTTCAGAAGGTAAATACCCCGTTTTTTCAGACGATACTGTGATTTTATATCAGAACTCTGATCCTTTAATTTTAGAAACTAAACCACAAATTAATCTCAATTTGAAAATAAAAAATTATTTTTAAAAGCAAGCTGTACTCATTGGAGCCATGAAAATATGTGCCAAGCTCAATCCACAAATTGCAAATATGATTCTACTCCTATATTATACAGTGTGCCCAAGATAAGAATGAACAGCATGGGGATATCGGAAACGGTAAGTGATACGGGGTCGATTAAATTAGAGAAAAGTAGCGCATTTATGTGCCTAATAATATGCCATTTAGAAAGTTTTAATATTCCGAGTAGTTTCGGAGATATCCGAGAAAAACCGAAATTTGAGAATTTCGTTTTTATTTTCTCCTAGCTTTATTTTCAAAGGAAATGTAAAACAAATAGCACTTTGCCATGGCCACTTTTTGAGGACTACACGATAACGTAAGCAGAATTTTTCTGCGACGTTTCGTCTTTTAGAAAACATCATCAACTTTGTATTTTTATATGGGCCGAAACTAAAGTATACCCTGTATACGACTCCATATTTCATTGTGAATACAGCAACGTATCAAACAATATGATTTCGGAACAATTTCTCGCGCAAAATGTAATTTAGTGATTACTTAATATGTTTTTCTTCAATTTTAGATAGTAGGCGCTGGAAAAAATGACACATATTGTTCCGTTGTCATAATAATACTGTAGTTTGGTAGAATTTTTGACACATTTTCGTTCCTACTTTTACATCTCGCTACCTACCTCATTTGTGTTAAAAATGGAAAACGGCAGCTTTTCGAATACTGAAAAATTTGATATGTTGTCATGTTACATTGTGTGCCAAAGAAATTGTGTTGATGCTGAACGTGCGTACTCTAATAAGTATCCAGAGAGGCGACAACCTGGTAAATCAATATTTAGACGGTTAGTTTTTAATTTAAAAGAATACGGATCATTTAAAAAACCTGTGGTTTCCCGACAAAAGCAATCTAATGAAGAAAGTCAGCGTGATGTGTTACAGGCCGTTGTTGAAAATCCTGAGATATCTACTCGCACCATTGAAGATAATACCGGAGTTGCCAAATCCACCGCTCACTTCATTTTAAAAAAAAATAAATATCATCCTTATAAATTTAGGATTTGTCATGGACTCAGGCCAGGTGATGATGCAAGGCGAAGAACCTTTTGTGAATGGTACACTAGAAAATGCCAAGACGATGAAAATTTCCCTTTCAAAATAATTTGGTCTGATGAAAGTATGATCACCAACAATGGCATTTTTAACAGGCGGAATGTTCATTATTGGTCACAACAAAATCCGCGGGTACACAAAGTGTCCAGACACCAACATCGTTTCGGTTTTAACATGTGGGTTGGGATTCTCGGTACGAATGTAATTGGGCCTTTTATCTACCGAAACAATTTAACAAAAGAGCGGTACATAAATTTGTTAGTAAATGATTTGGAAGATGCTCTAGATAATTTGCCTTTAGCGGTTACTCACAGCTGCTGGTTTCAACAAGATGGTGCTCCAGCACATAACGCTATAATTGTTCGTGATTATTTGAACCGTCGCTTCCCAGGACAGTGGATAGGTACTCATAGTGATACACCCTGGCCTGCAAGGGCCCCCGACCTAACCCCACTAGACTTTTTCCTTTGGGGACATATCAAGAATCAAGTGTACTCTAATCATAATTTTCAAAATGAAGAAGATTTGCTAAGATTGGTAACTGCTTCCTTTAACAATATTTGTCCGAATATGTTAACTCAAGTTTTAAATTCGTCTGTGAGACGAGCGTACTTGTGCTTAGAAAATAACGGCGGGTTATTTGAACACTTGTTATAAGTTTCTGTTTGTTTCCTGTAATACATATCAGCTCCTTGTTATTACATTACAATTACATTTATAAAGTAAACTTTTGATTTGGCGACTCATCTTTGTATTCAACAACGCAAAAATTCTGGAAAGTGGTAAGTTTAAATTTAGTATAAATAGGACTAATCAATTTATTTCATGTACCAAAATATGTCATTTTTTCCAGCGCCTACTATCTAAAATTGAAGAAAAACATATTAAGTAATCACTAAATTACATTTTGCGCGAGAAATTGTTCCGAAATCATATTGTTTGATACGTTGCTGTATTCACAATGAAATATGGAGTCGTATACAGGGTATACTTTAGTTTCGGCCCATATAAAAATACAAAGTTGATGATGTTTTCTAAAAGACGAAACGTCGCAGAAAAATTCTGCTTACGTTATCGTGTAGTCCTCAAAAAGTGGCCATGGCAAAGTGCTATTTGTTTTACATTTCCTTTGAAAATAAAGCTAGGAGAAAATAAAAACGAAATTCTCAAATTTCGGTTTTTCTCGGATATCTCCGAAACTACTCGGAATATTAAAACTTTCTAAATGGCATATTATTAGGCACATAAATGCGCTACTTTTCTCTAATTTAATCGACCCCGTATCACTTACCGTTTCCGATATCCCCATGCTGTTCATTCTTATCTTGGGCACACTGTATATAAAATTACCTACTTCTTACACATTTGGAGAATATGTTCTGAACATAATTTCAACAAAATTTCCACTTTATATAAAAATGCATTGGTAGTCTTGTATCGTCTTCCGTATGATACCTACAACAACAAGTCAACTCTACAAGAAACTTCTAAAATGTCTTCCACTATCGTGAATAAATCCGTTAAATCAAACTTCATACCTAATAGAAATTCTATTATACATAGTTATCATACTTGGCAACATAACTTGTTACATATTGATCCTGCTAGCTCTATATTCGGACAAAAAAGGTTTACACATTCAGCTCTATCAAATCCCAATAGATTGCCGAAAGAGATAAAAAATTCGAATAATATACAACAATTTAAAACTCGATTAAATATTATACGCTTTCTCAAAGAAACAAACTTAATTTTTCAGTTACCATGGCAACTAGATAAAACCTCAACCCAAAATGTACTTGAGTTCCGAATCTGTCAAGCGACACAACGTGAAATTACATTACGAGTGCAGAAAGTGACATTTTTTACAAGAGTGGGAAATATTGAAGCAAGAAACGTAAGCCGAGTGCGTTTTTATGATTGTATTTATCGCACATTTTATTACCAGGTATCAATAAATTCCTTAATAATAGTACTCATAAATGGTACCACGAGACCAATATGGTTCCATTTGAAAAAAATTATTTTCACCCCAAATCGATTTTTGATGGGATTTGGATTTTTCTAGCATTAGACGGGTCAACTGGAATAAATCGGACCCATAATGGCATTCTTGGATGGAAAACTAAAAATTAGATTATCAAAAATTTTTATGTTTGAATTGTCACTTATATTGGATTCAGAAAATTACGCAGATTTCAAAAATGTAATAATATGCAGTATTCTATTTAAGAATCGAAAGTTGGTATCACTTCCGGCGAAACCGAAAGTGAAAAAAAAATACTTGTAGGTCAAGAAGTGCCACTTATTATGTATATGGAATATCACAAATTTCTATCAATTACCTTCAAAACTAACGGAGATACTGGGGCTGTACCATGATCCTGTCACACCCGATATAGTTCAGTGTTGCATCATTTGTGACAGTGAATGTCCTGCTAGTGTATGTCTTAGAATCAGGTATTTTCACAATGTCGTACAGTACCATCTTGAAAAGTTCGTATCTTCTACACGCTCCAGCGATACCAAAAATTTAAATCACTTTTTGCGGTAAATATATCTCATCAAGAGCGCATTTTAAGAAGTTCTTGACTTTTAATTAAATATGAGGTTTTTGATTTCATTGGTTTGTTGCCATTTTGACAGTAAATTAAGAGCAACTGATTTTCCAGCGTGAGCAATTTCCGGCAGAGTGCACGAAATTTCACTAATTTCATCCATTTCCATTGAATTTACACCGATTTACATTCGATGACGATCTTAAAATCACGCGTTGTTCATGAAATAGTTGACATTATTTTTTGTCAAATACCGTTCAACACCTACTCTGCGGTGACAAATGTCGCAAAAACATTTGACTTCTATGATTTCCATGGTAACTCAACACGCGTTTTGGGTACTTTGAATATTAAAAGAAATTGACTATCAAATACCGACAAAGAAAGAAACGTGACCATTCTATCCATAGAAGGTCGGCATAGCAGAGATCAAGACTGAAGATGTATCTTTCATTATTTAATAAAATTTTGATCTAAATTACCAATTTAGATTTTATTAATGTTTTCAAGATAGATTAGTACAGTAAGAAACGAGTTATGAATTAATTTAACACACTTCTCAGCCAGCATCAGCAAAAACTTGTAGTTTGTCTTTGTTTTTGAAGGGACATATTTTGTTAGAATTCCATAGTGACTTTTTTTACTAATTTTTTTGTCTCTTCTCACTTCAGACTTCACTCACTTTGCTGATTCATTCAAATACCTTTCATGTTATATCCAGATAATTAACTTCATCGGATTTCAAAATGAAAATTGAACACATAAATATCAGGTCCCTTTTGTCTTCAACAGCTGAATTAAAATACATTTTAAAAAATCATAACTTCGACATCTTATGATAATTTGCTGTATATAGATAGGTAGGTACCGGCTGTACAGAAAGGACCGAGGTTCTCGAGCAGGAGGTGTTTGTATTCATGCACAAACTAAATTATGCACAGCTCTGGTTCCATCAAATGACAACATAGAAGAACTATGGGTAAACTTGAAAATTAAAAAAGAAAACTTGGCAGTTGGTGTAGTTTCAGGATGTTTCAAGTTTTCTCTCTGATTTCGAAGATTCTTCGAGTGTTATTTCACTTTTATTCTCAGACATAATTTGCCCAGGGGAATTTAATATTAACCTCTTTAATTCAACAAACGTAAACGTCACCAACTTGCTCTCCACCTTGGAAACTTTTGATTCATCACAAATTATCGATTCATCTATTAGAATTACAAAAACCACATCTACTTTGATAGATTTAATAATCGTTCAGGATGAAGAGAAAGTTGTGCATAAAGGTGTGGAAGATGTTCAAGTTTCTGATCACCAACTTGTCTTTTGTGAGAATAAAATCAAATTCAAACGGAACGAACCCAGAATGTTCACCGGCCGAAACTTGGAAAAAATCAATATGGATAGATTTCAATTCGATCTTAAAAGAATTCTATTTTTCGCTATTTATGAGCAAACCGATATTGATGATAAAGTGTATATCCTTACAGATAGCCTTATAAAATTATTCAACATACATACACCGGTAGTAACAACCAGAATCTCTAAGACCCCTGCTCCTTGGCTTACTGATCCATTAAAACAAATGATGAAAATTTGAGACAGGGCACTCGTTAAATTCAAACATTTCAAAAGTGATCCATATTGGTTATTCTATAAAGAAATGGGAAAAAGCAATCTTAAAGAGAGAAAAAAGCCTACTTCAATTCAAAGCTGAATGTGTCTGACAATAAGCAGCGGTGGAGCATAATGAAACGACGGAACAAAATTATATCTGACAAAGCTAAACCAGATATACTACCACATTTGAAAAATGGTAATGCTATAAACGACTTTTTTGTTAATGCCCTACCTTCTGTTTCTCCAACTGCACTGAAAAAAATATTGTATTGAATCAAACAAACTTTATTCCAGTCAAACAAATACGTTGTTCCAATATGGCGAAATAAACCTATTGTTTCAAAGAAAACGGGAGTTTATTTGAATTCGAAGAGACATATTTAAATCAGGAACAAAGCCGAGTGTTATATTTTCTTCAACCAATTTTCTGGTTTGTTTGATGCAAGACTCACAATTCATTGTTGTTTTCTATTTATTTCATTTGAGAATATATTGAATTGAGTGGAGTATATTGCTCTTTGGAACCAAATGAAGAATTGTGTGAATTCAGAATTGATAGAATTGGTTCAAGAATATGAACTATTTCATTTTAGAATTTGAGTTACCCAAATGAAAAAAAAAAATTATTTGAGTTAAGGAAACATATTGTTTCGTTCAAAGACATTTTTTGGATATTTATTTTATTTCAGTGTACATAGTATTCGATTTAGAGTATTGTTCTCTGAAATCAAATACATAATTACTTGTTTTCAGAATTGGAAAAACTAGTTCAAGAATGCAAAATACTTGTAAGAAACAAATATTTTCTTGAAGGAAATCAATATTGAGAATTTCTAATATTTTGTTGGGACGGGAATATATGGAATATATAACATTAAAATATTCAAAGTTTTCAGTCCTCAGAATAGTTTTAGGAACAGGAAGCATGAAAAAACGAACATTTTTTGAATAGTAATCAATTCAAAACATACAGCTAGGTGATGTTCAGAAAGAGGTAGATACAAATACTTTTTTCTGTTTTATTGTTCCAAGTTGAACCAACTATAACACTACGGAAGATTGTAACTTCATAAATTTGCACAGTTGAAATTTATTCTTTTCCTTTTTGCATCCTTGAAATCCCCTGCCGATTTGATGTGGATGAAAGGGTTCCCATTTCCTGGAATAGTTGGTTCCAATGGATTTTTGTTAGTTCTCAACACCCAGTGAAGTAGTTACATGGAATCATGCACGTTAGTGAATATGAGTAAACATCATATTTGAATCTGAAAATAAAATGAAAAATATATTGGACTGTAAAAAAAACTTCTCAAACCTAATGAATAATAATGTGAAAGTCAGTGTCTGCTAGAAATCTTTTGTGATATGATAATATAATTGTAATTATATTTTTACACAAATATATAACGCCTAGAAAATAAAAAAGCTGTTTTTCATTTCACGATATTTAGTGAAATAGGAAGTGATAAAATATCTTTTTTGTTGATGAATTAAAGGTAATTTTATTTTATACAATAAATCAAACAAATTACTAAATCGGAACAGATGAAATAATACTCAATGCAAGCAAATGAAATTCTTTATCGAAACAAATAAAATACTGAATCGAAATAAATGAAAACTGAATCGAAATAAGTGAAATAATGAATCGAAAAAAAAGAAATACTTAATCGAAATAAGTGAAATATTGAATCGAAACAACCTAAATACTGGACTAACTCAAATGAAATAACTTGGAAACATTCAATATATTGAATCAAACATAATAGACATGTAGGTATGTATGAGTATCGAGTATTTAGGTTAACAAAACTCGAATGAAAGTACCTATAGACCTAAAGACAAACAACTTACCTTCAAAAAACTCTCTCTTGTTCCTGCATTTTAATTCTCCTCAGCTCATCCATTTCACACAACACGAGGGAAATAACTCAATAACCGATTGAGTGTATCACTATCAATAATATGTTTAAATCTTGATTACACGCTACAAACCAACACTCAGATAGATCTGTTACTGATTCGCGACTATTCGCGAGAGGCGAGAAAGCGAAACTCACATTGACCACGTGACATCGACGCAAGCGTGATATTCACATTACAAAGAAATCTGACAAAATGTTTAACCAAATATTTTACAAGATCAAGTTATTGAAATTCTTGTTTATCACAGATGGTACACGTTTGACTTCATCAAATAATTGCATTGATTTGAGTAATTTTCAAGAAGAAATTAAAACAAACCTATTATTCAAGTGAAATAAACCGATTTACTACAGCCAAAACATTAATGTTTGAGCAAATTGAATAATACTCAAACCAAGTATTTATATTTCAAATAAATCGAATTAATATATTCAAACATTCCTTTTTTTCTGTGTGCCGATATCACTTCGACTTATAAAAATACCTACTACCCTTAACAATTCTAATTTCAGATTCAGTCCTGTTGATCAAGTTATAGTCTCAAGAATAATATCAGATATCAAATCCATTGCTACTGGCTACGATGGCTTGAATATTCAAATGTTGAATATGTGCTGTCCGGTCATCATTCCTTACATTACTCATATAATAAATTTTTGCCTATTTTCCCTCAAGGTGGAAAAGGGCACTGGTCATACCTCTGCCAAAAACGAATACTCCTGAAGTGTTCAAAGATATTCGCGCCATCAGTGTTTTATCTGCAATGTCTAAAATTTTGGAAAAAGTAATAGATAACCAACTCAGAAACCATTTAAATAAAAATTCCATTTTGCCCTCAATTCAGTCAGGTTTCAGAGCGGGATATAGTTATACCACTGCGCTATTGCACATAGTTTATGATATTCTCACTGCAACTGATCGAGGTCAATGTACCGTTCTGATTCTGCTTGACTTCAGTAGGGCATTCGACACGATAAAGTACGAAATACTACTCTCCATTCTGCACCATACAGGAGTCTCAAAAAAAGAAGTTGGATTTTTGAAGAATTATCTCGAAAGTAGACATCAAAGTGTTGTACTGGACAACGTACAGTCAGATTTTTGGAGTTGAAATCCGGAGTTCCTCAAGGGTCAATCCTGGGTCCGTTACTGTTTTCCATTTACACTAGCCAGCTTGTCAAATCAATAAATTCTTGCTCTTTACATCTTTATGCTGACGATACGCAAATATACAAATCTTTCAAAACTGATGATGTTGATTTAGCCTGCACCATAATCAATGAAGATGCCGAAGATAAGATGTATTTGAGATCTCTCTACAGAGTTCATGAATTTTTTTAGTTTTGATCGGAATATTATGTATGGAGCAATATTTTTTATTGATAGGGGAAGAAAGTTAAAAACTTTGGGGGCTAGAAACAAGTGACTTCTCTGCCCAACTGTTTTGCAATTGGGAGGAACGGGAATATTTTTCTTTGTTTTATTCCTGGTAGCGTAGGGATGTAGTATTTTGCCAAATTTCTGCTTATTTTTGTGACAAAAACAAGCAATTTTAATAACATAGATTTGTCGAATATCAAAAATTCCAGTTTCTTCGTAGAGAAGGTTAGTGGAATATCTTCGTTTTTTTTTAAAGATAATCCTAAGAAGTAGTTTTTGTAGAGTATGTAATTTGTCAAGATAGCAATTTGCCACTCCTCCCCACCCTATTATGCCATAATTCAGTCTGGAATCAACGAATGCATAATAGACCATCTTGAGATAAGGTAATTGCATTATTTTGGTAAGTTTTTTGAACTTGTGTATCATGGTCCTCAAGGTTTTAATTAACTGTGTCTCATATGTCGATCTATTAAAACACCTAGATACTTCACTCTATCTGTTGCATTAATTGTGGTAGTCTTGTGCCCGTTGATGATATTTAGAGAGGTGAATTCAGGTAAACCATTTAAGTAGCTAGAAATCGGGATGAACATGGTTTTCTCAAAGTTAATTGTTAATAATTTGTGGTTGAACCAGTTAATTATGTTTGCGAAGTCTAATTCGGCTTTAAGTTTGACGTCTTTCCATGAGTCAGCAGTATATAGTACAGAAGTGTCATCAGCAAAACTGAAAATAGTGCCCGTGGTTTCCATAATGAGCAGGTTATTTATATAAATAATGAACAAAAGAGGTCCCAGAACTGTGCCTTGGGGTACACCACACTTTATTGTTCTCTCATAACTCTTTTTACCATTGATTTCTACCAGCTGTTTTCGATCTGACATATAACTTTCAAGAAGTTTCTGGACATTTCCTCTACATTCAATATCTTGTAGTGACTCTAGTAGTTGCATATGGTCAACGGTGTCAAAAGCCTTTGCAAGGTCAAGAAAAACACGTAACGTTGGTTTACTTCTGTCCAGAGCTTCGTACATTTTGGAGGTTATAGCAAATATGGCATCTTCAGTGGACCTATTTCTCTGAAATCCGAATTGAGTTTCTGAGAGTAGCTTATATCTCATCAGAAATGACTCTATTCGAATTTTGAGTGCTTATTCAAATATTTTTGCAAAGTTACTTATCAGAGATATAGGTCGATAATTTGAGGTTATTTTTTTATCATCTTTTTTGTTTATACGTTTTATAATGGCAATTTTGTAATGGGAGGGGCAAATCTGCTTTTCAAAAATGAGATTGATTATGTATGACAGTGGAGCTGCAATTTCAGCGGCTATTTTTTTCAATGTTTCTGCCGTGATTCCATCATATCCAGGAGCTTTCCCGTTTTTTAATGACTTTATGATTTCTATAATTTCATTCTCAGTTGTTGGTTGAAGGAACAGGGAATTAGGACTTAATTTTTTACTTGGAGGACATGTTGTAGGTTTCACAATCCTCTCAGTAAGTTTAGGACCTACATTTGTGAAAAAGTTTGCAAATGCGTCAGCTCTTTCGAAGTCATTTTTCGTAGGTTCATTATCTTCGTTTAGAACATACTTGATATCACTTTATTTATCTTTGCTTCCTGTTATCTCATTAATAACCTTCCACAAACTTCCTGCTTTTATTCCTTTCAATTTTAGATTTATAGAAATTTTGTTTAGAGATTTTAATCAGATCATTCAGTTTATTCCTATAGTAGATGAATTTCCTTTTTAACTCATTGTTTTCCCTGTTTTTTTTATATTTTTTATATACACGATAGTTAGTTATTGATTTCATGATACCTGGGGTATCTTCTGTTGTTTATAAGATTTGAAAGTATAAGTTGTTTTTGCGATTAGACTAGATATCTTCTCGGTGAAATAATTGTTGGCGTTTTCCGTGTTCTTGATGTTGTAAAGTTCATCCTAATTACATTCTGCAATTTGTTTTTTAGTCTTCCGAAATTTATTTGCCGAATAATATTATGATTATTTTGATGTAAATCATTTCTTTTATTTTTTTCTATTTTTATTGTCATCAATGTAGCACGGTGGTCTGTAATATGAGTTTCTAGTACGTATGTCAAGAATAAACTTTGGTTATCAGTATCATTTGTTCTTAGGAAGATATGGTCTATACATGTGATCGAATTTCCTTGTATTCTTGTACTAACGTTTATTGTTGAGATGAAATTATATTCGCTCAAAACATTCATGTATTCGTTCGTAGTATTATCTTCAGAAAAAATGTTTATATTTATATCACCTCGTAAGATATGGTAAACACAGTTTAACTGTTGACGTTCTAGATAGTTATGAAGTTCCTCGATAAATTCACCCTCATCGGTAGACGGGGTCTGTAGATTGCAGTGATATTGATCAGCTTTTTGTTTATATTTATCAAGACCTCAATAACATTGAAAAGGCCTACTGATATTGCCACATATTCAATTTTCTTTTTCATGTATATCACCACACCATCATTTTGATTAATTCCAACTGAATTGTATTTCAAATCACAGTTGGACAGATTGTATGAATCAGGGTCTGTTAAATTCCACGTTTCCGTCAATATTATACATTCAAATGGTTCTTGGCATTGACTCAAAAATACTTCCAATTGATCGAAATTTTTTGAGAGGCTTCTTATATTCTGATGATAAATTTTAAAGTGATCATTTCGCAAGTGAAGAGCATTATAACTATTTGTATCTTCTAAAATGCTAGTTGGAAAGTCCTTATAATTGTAATCACGTATAAATTGATGCATTTATATTATTACAGAACTATCTTAATCAAACAATAAAACTTACTGCCTATATAATAACATTAAAATTTATTTAAAATATAATATATAATATAAGTAATGGGATATTATATGTAAGTATTAGAATAAACATGAAAACAGTGTGCAACTAATACCTTTTTCCATTTAGTAGAATTGAGCTTCTAGTGAGTAGTTGTTTTTTTATCGTTGTGAATTCTAGATGATTGTCTTATTCTGTTTGTATTTTCATTAGTTTGTGCTTTTCTGTTGAAGTCTGTTTTAATTTCAGTTTCGAAAATAGGCTCTTCTTTGTCTTTTCCTTTTCCTGAGAAGAATGTTTGTGGAGAAATTTTGTTTTTATTGGAATCTATCGTCTTTTTTGCTTCGAAAACAACTTCATCTGTTTTATTTCCTTTCTCAGAATGAGACGTTGTTGGAGTAGAGGGGGCACTGTTACGTTTCAGTTCTTTTTCAAATTTCAAGTTTTCAAATTTTTTAATTTTTACCTTCTCTGTATTTCCTTCTCCTTTATCTTCTACTCCTTTATCTTCTAGTTGTTGTGTGGTATATTCCTGTTCATTAACAAAAAGTTTTTTATTCTTGATGAAAGCTGTCAGTTTCTTTGATCTGGCTAATTTCAAATGATGATTCAAAGTTTTATTCTCATGTCGTTCTTCGGGTGTCAAGACTTCGCATATACTTATGTTGGTTCCTTTAAGTGTTTTGCAACTTCTTAGTATTTCAATTTTTTCAGAAAAGAGGTTAATTTCAATATAATCGGTTTTCTATCTGTCTCCTTACCAATTCTGAATACATTATTAACGTCGCTAATTGACAACTTTATTCCTAAGAGATTATTTATTGTTTCAATAACAGTTTCTGATAGATTTTCTGAAAGGTTTTCTATTCCAAAAATTATCAAATCATTTTTTCTTGATTCTTTTTCTTTTTTATCGTATTTCGATTTCAGTTCGATGTACTTGACTTCAAATTCTTTACTTTTATTGTTGAGTTCTTCGTTTTTTAAAGTAAGTTGAGTTATCAATTTGTTTATGTGTTCCTTTATATCTTGTGATTGTTTTTTATTAGCCTCTTCTATAGTTCATCAATTTGGATAATAATTCCTCATTCATACCAATACTGTAGTGCCTCTCTCTGTACGAGTGAATTCGATTTGAATGTTAGAATTATCTCTCGCAAAAGAACCGGTGTAAAAAGTTTATGGGTTTTTATAGCTGTGGTTTGTATGGAATCGATAGTTTTATTCGGCTGTTTAATTTGTTATTCGTTGATAATTTAGCGTATTAAAATTTGTACGACTCACTTTTTTATCATGTTGATTGTTCCTGAGATTACAGTGTCAGGTCAAAATCTCATAATATTTGGTCAACTTTCCGTACTAGAACGGCCACTTTTTAACGGAGCTACCACAACACTTGCTGTCTGGAGACATATATATATAGAGTTAAAAAAATAATCCCACTAAATCAAGTGTTCTGATATTTGGCCCCAAAAAAGCTAGAGAAAAAATCAAAGATAAGATAAAAATTGTAATCGATCATAATGAGCTAGTAGTTATGGAAAAAGCTAGAAGTTTAGGCCTCCTACTTGAAAGTCATTTGAGATTTGAAGCCCATGTGAAAAAACTCATCCAGAAATCCTATGCCACACTCAAGTTAATTTATGGAAACAGAGCTTTTTTGACTAGAAATACCAAAATCATGCTATGCGAAAGTCTAGTTTTATCAACAATGAATTTTGCTGATTCAGTTTACGGTCCCTGCTTGACTACAACTTATCAATATAAAATACAGAAGATTCGAAATTCTTACTTACGACTTATCTATGGGGTAAGAAGGCGGGAAAATATTTTGTACAAATTAGTTGGAGCAGGTTGGCTGAATATGGCTAAAGGAAGACAGTTAGATACTGCTTGCCTATTTCACAGCATTATTTTGAACAAATCTCCTGAATAATACCTCTCTGAGAAGATAACGTATCGCACCGATTGTTCTTACGTGTATTGCATTGAAGAACCACCCTTGCGGGAACGGGTTGAATGAAACTTCTTCGTGAATTGATACAAGTTTTACTTTGTAATCGATAAATAATGTGTTGAGCGAGCCTACGTGACGTTTCTGTTCAATGTTCAAAGTATCATTCATATCTATCAAAGTGACAGAGTCCGTCAGCTACTGCAGTTGACAAAGTTGTCACATTAATGGCGCGAAATTATGAAAATATAAAAATATTTAAATTGGTATTGTACACCGATGTCCATACACTAAATACTCGATTCAAAGGTCTATCAACTCCTCCTATTCACTACCACGAATTATTCACAAACGATCGTTTAGGTACCAAATTAGATATTTGTACAACGGATTACCGACGAATATTAAGTTGTTGGTAAAGAAAATTTGCGGCATTCAGAAAGATTATTATTATTATTAATAATAATAATTAATAATATTAATTAAGTTGTTGAATTTGAAAAGATTTAAATCAAATTATAAAAAGATATTGAGGAATCGGTAAACTAAATAATATGATTTTATGAAGTGACGAGACTCTAGTTTATTTTTTATTTTCTTTTCTGTATTCTCAATATTAGAACACTGTTTTATAGATACTTCCTTTTTCCTCAGAATGTTGAGCTTTATTGAGGTTAACTGGTAGAACAAATCAACGATATTTCTTCGTAGATTTGAACTTCGCCTTTTATGTCAACTATAGGATATATTTATAATCTAATTCATGAAAATTGTACTCTGATTCCTAGCGTGACAAATAAAGACCTATTATTATTATTATTATTAATTCTGACACACATCTAACTGGAAATTCAATTAGCAATAAAAACTAAACCCATAATTCGAAACGAGAGGCAACAGTTGTCTTACTCTATTCATTCCATCAGGCTTACGACGTGTTAACAGAGTATCAGCAAGGGATGAAAAAAACTTTCGATTTAGATTTCCCCACCGACTCGTTATTGGTTCCTTCTCATACACGTGGCGTGCCCTTTTGCGTCCTAAATCAGACGTCCCTATGCTGTTCATAAAGATGAGAAGACGTGAGGGCAAAATAAATTATGTTTCATTTAACAGATATACACAATGCTTTCGGACTAATATTCTCCATAAATCTTCTTATTTTCCAATTTATTCTGGATTGTACCAATTGTTAATAAATTGATATCCATAAATAATATGAGAACGATGGTTGAACTATTCCGGTATTGTTTATAGTCCTACCTTTTTAAACACAATTAGATGAATATCAGGTGTCCGTGTGAGGTGATACAGGTTTGAAGTGAACTAGATTAGACTTCTTAAAAACTAAAATCAAAGTGAAAGGAGAAATTGAATACCACAATACATTGAGAGTAGTGAAAATTATTCAGAAGCTGCAATAAAGCCCCTTTCCTAAAATGTATTCAAATACGAATTTTTAAAGCAGAGTGAATCTTTATGAAAGCTACATCAACGACAAAATGAAAGTCGACTTCAAGCAAGGGCAAATTAACACTGTGGAAAATACTATAATAATTTGCGATTTTAATATACATGATATATCCAGCTGAAATATTGATAACATGAATGATAATGAGAAGGCCAATATGCTACGAGACTTCATTGATTTCAATTCTTTCAGGTTACCCAACAATATTCCCAAAATAAAGTAAAAATGCTTGATCTTATTATTGGCACTGAAAATTATAATTGTGCGGTGAGTAGATACTCACTGTCGTTTGTCAAAGTAGACGTATATCATCCAATACTTTAAATCTGTCTGAATATAGTAACAAAAATGCAAATAAAGGTAAAGAATCTTGGTATACTCTTAGAAGGCAAATTCATTCGAACTCAGGAATTTTTATAAACTTGAAGTAGTATTCACTTTGATTAACTGTTAGACTGAGACTACCAAAATTGATTTGCAATTGGCAGCTTGTCACAGTCTGACAATTACTTAAACTAAATGGTCATGTTCCGATATTCCCGAACAGTACTGACCAGTAAATTCAGACGTTCCGATTTTACTAAAAGTTACTGGTAAAGGTTTCGCGCCACGCGTTATGCAACCCTGTCAGAGGCTAAACTTTTACTGGAGATACTGTAATATTTCGTTCCACTTTTTATGAATCCCTGTTTGAAGCTAAAAATTTACTGGATTACTGTTACCGAAATGGTCGTGCAGTACTGCAGTCGTATCCGTTCTCCATATTGAATTAAGATATGTTTTGTTGAGAGTTGCGATTTGAAATTGAAATTACCGAAACAAAATTTATTATAAGATTAGATTAAATTTAATTTAAATTGTTTTTTCCGTTCACCAGCTGTCATCCCCCTACGAACGACAGCCCTCAGAAGTCGAAACTTGTGCGAGCTAAGGATTAGCGAAGTCTTACCTTTTAACGTGCGATTCCTAGCACGAGACCAGTGACCATGCGGGGAATCGAACCCACGTCCCTCTGACTGATAGACTAGCGCTCTACCATCATCATCATCATTTCTTATCTGCAAAAATGTTTCTAGTTAAGTTGTACTTGAAGATTTGAGGATAGAAGTGGATGACATTGCTACTAATTAGTTCACTTCTGTTGATATAGGTAGAAGTTTAATGATAAACGTTTTAGATTCAGATTAGGCTAGTAGATATCATGAGAAAGTTTCAAAATTACCATGAAAAATCTGAGTCCACATCAGAACAGGAAAATCGGTAAAGGTGAGTTTGTCGTGCCGAAAACATGAGCAGCCAGAGGAGACACGCCGGCGTGCCTTTTTTTTCTGGTAATTATTCTGGTTATGTTTGTGATTATAAAAGTTGTATGTGAAACGATTTTTTTTTGGTGCTTGTTATTGTGAAATTAGGTAGATTAGCTTCTAAAAAAAGTATTATCAAAAAGAAGAAGGCATTTTTATTGTTTTTTTTATTTACAAATCAGTGATTGGAAATGGGCCATTTCCAAAATTCAGAAGGTCATAACTCGAAAAGTAGTTGAGACTATCTCAATTTTATTTGGGTTCTGTTCTGTGCATGAGACAAAACCTTCATGAGTTAAATCCCTTTTTTTAATTTTGAGGCAGACCTCGATAAACTTACCTTTACCGAATCTTCCATAGATCCACTAGAGCTAGAGATAACTTGAGCTAATTGATGAATCAGAATCGCTGTCACTTATTAACAGTTCTCCCATAACATAAGATTTGATTCATTTTGACTTTAAACTTTTGACGATTATACGTCACATATCGTCAGAAAAATAGGGCTCTTTTCTGTACTATATTACTACGTTGTTTTTTGCTTCCTAGCACTGACACTAACATTACTATTTGATTGAACCGTTTCGAAAACAAGCCCAACAACTCCAACATGCCGTTTAAAATTACTGTTACTGTGATGCGTTCCTAAATTAGTTACTGTAGCCAGAAAAACCAGTACTATCGGAACTTTATCTAAATGACACTTTAAGTTCATTATGAATTCGGACCTCAGTAAAAGAAATTGGAATACTGACTGGAGTCCAGTATTATGGTTTTACTTACAAAATAGGCACAACAGAACTACTATTGGCAAATTAATGCAGATTCACGTATATTCCAGGAAGCTCTACCATTCATAATATTATATACTATATTATGCGGATTTCTAAAAAATATTCAAAGAGTACGGGGCTGTGTATTACGTACAAATGATAACAAATTGTGTTTCAATATTAAAAAACGCGCTGTTTTCACAAACACTAGCTAGCTTAAAACTAGTTTAGAAACTTTTGATTATGAAGAGACTGACAAGAAAAACTGAGATAAAAGACGTACATATTATAACGATACTTTCTCTTTCAAAAGTCTTATTGAAAATGTAATGAGACCTGCCAATCGTATGTTAAGGATACCTAATGAGGCAATAACGACTCTAATAATAATAATGAAGTTATTACAGTCAAACTTCCATATTATACGTTGGTTAGACCTAAATTAGAGTTTGCATCAATAATTCGGTTTGCAGAATTTGTTACAACTTTCAGCTTTTATATTTTTGATGAGTTAATTAATAACAGGTTAGAGTCGATGATCATTCTAGAACTATTTGCTTTTCATGTACCCTCACGTCGGACTCGAAACTCGCTACTATTTAATATTTCTGTCGCGATATCCACACGTAGAATCAGTTTTCTCTAATACACTTCACCCCTGAATTTCATTGTTTTCGAATTATTAACATTTGAAAAGTGACATTTTGGTCAGTTCAAACCCTAGAAAAAACACTACTGTTGCTTTCAATCATATTTGCATTGGAGAAAAATCGTTGTCGCGGTAACATTAAACAAGATACCGCAATTAACACCAGGATACATGGAGTTAGACTGATCAATAATGTAATACTTTCAAACAACTATTTACACCACCGTAGAACTTATGGACTGCAAATTTCCAGGGTACTTCCTCAGAATTGGGTGCCATCGAAAAGAAAAGATTTCGAAGGGAAAAATTATAATAAGACACTTCCACATGTTTATGCTGATTTGTTATACCTACAGCGTATTGGGATTTTTTATTCCACCATATCAACGAAACTTGCGCCCACCCTGCTAAGGGAATTTTCCATTTCTCATACATCGTACCTTTCACAGCCTAGTCAATTCTTCCTCATATCGGTTTCCTGACACCCTATAAAAATGTATCTCGAACACACATGACATATTGTACAGACACCGGAACATGTCGTTACATGTTTTCGACAGTTCGACGCGTTCGCTTCCTTTTTACGTAAACCAATCGACAACATATCGACAACTTTGTCTATTACGTAAATATATTATAACTCGAATGAAATATGAAATAGGTTGTAAACTATATATATATTCTTTGTTCTTCCCGGATGACATGATTGAGTTCTTGATTTCGATAAGGTATAGAGGAGACCAGGGAGCTACTTAAATGAATTGTTTGTTAACTCTTAGTGCCAGGAAAGTGGGAATCCATAAAATATATGAATAATGAATAGAATATTATGGTCGTTGTTCAGTCACGTTTGATATATCATGCAACCTTTTTCTACAGATTCCACAAAGAACAGGCCATTAGAAGAGAATATCCCTACTCCTATCATTCGCCAATCAAATCGTATTCCTTCTACGGTACCTGCTTCGAACGATGTGAACGCGAGTCAGAGTTCGCCTTTTAGAGGTTATGTTCAATGTGAAGTCAAATTTTGTCAAGCAACCAGTTTTATTTCATGTGTTCCGAGGTGGTTTCATTCTGAAACTGTGAAAGTGAAATCACTTGGGCGCAAAGTGGCTATTTGGAACCACAGATTCTAATTGTAATTTCCAAACCTTTTATTTTCTTCAAAGGATCTACAAAATATGAAGGACATGGTTCACTATTTGCTTGTAGAACAGACTATGCGTATCGAATATCTGTACCTACAGTGAAAAAAGAGAACATGAAAAAACATAGTTAGCACATACAAGAATTATTTTGTTTAGTTCACAATAGTATATCAATGTCAAAAATGGTAAGGATAGTTTTTTTTTTGTTATATCCGTCTCCGCCTGCACCCTCAGAAGTCTTTAAAAGACTTGTTTGTACCAGAGGCGTAGCTAGGTAGTTTTTTTTATACAAAATTTGAAAATTGTAGCCTTTTGAATTTGAACGTCTTCTACTTGTATATAATCATCGATCAGTTTATAAGTTTGAGTTCGAACCCATGTATCTATGGATGATTGGATTGAGAAGCGATCGCTTAATTGATCCGCGTGCCACCACATCTCATAACCGGTTGAAGACAATGGTTGAAGACTGTTGAAGACAATCTTCAGAGAATGAGTACAGTCTTCGTAGTAACGAGCTAACACACTATTGATAACAATATTATTGTGATAGATATTCTTCAATTTCATTTATATTTGGATGGGTAACTATTTTGTGAAATGAATGCGGAGTACCCTTCTCTCTAAGCGTTTCCACCAAGTGGAGAAATAAAGGTAAATGTCTGTCAGAAAACAACTACTTCCCTGGCTAATACCACGATAGTCATTGAACTACATCTGACAGATATTTGTGCAACGTTCTTCCAAGAAGACCCAATTGCAAGTGCTTGTCTTGTAATTTAAACAGAAGATTATCCTTCATTTGGCTGGGAATGACCACATGCAGACATGCATGTTTCGAGGTTTATTGCCTCTCATCAGTGACAGGATGTCGGACAACATTATAATTGTCCTGTCTCTGCCAAATGAATAATAATCAACCGTTTGACTAATTTTTCCCCACGGATGAGACTACGACCCACAACAAAGTTGATCGCAGCGCCATCCGCTCGGGAAATAAAGAACAAAACAAAACAATCCTAAGTAGCACAAAATACACAGAAGAGTTAACTGTAATATTTCGTACGAAGTTCGAAATATCACAGTAACTATTTTATTTGCAATGTTTTAGCACCTCCTCTTCTTGAGAAATGGTAAGATATAGGATCATTCTATTGTTTTTTCAATTATAAACATTTCTATTTATAAACATTAAGATATGACCAGCAATATGGCTATCCCTAAGGTTTCCACTAATGTCTTAATGAAGCCATTTGGTTCACCGTAATCAAGACTAGGCTTATCCACCATTTCATCAAACGGAACCGTTTCATAATTTCATATCCTTCAGAGTTTCAGATAATTTCATTTCTTGAAGAGATTTGAAGTCTAGAGCTGGACGCCTGGACCCCCTAACAACTCGGGTAATAAATGTTAACTACACAGCAAAATAAATATTTTTACGATAGGAATAGGATAGAAATAGGCTGCAGAGTAAAACGCCTTAGTTTCTTGTACCTACTTGTTTCTTGTTTCTTGTACCTACTTGTTTCGAAATTGATATGAAATCAATTCGCTGCCAAAGATTTCAGCTTTTCCATAATATGCGTCAATTCGTATTTACATCCTTGTATTTTTCAGCTTCATGTAATCTTCTACCAAGCGATTTTCTACTGTGCAACACTAACACTGATGTAAATAACTTTTTTTTTCGTGATGTAATTGTTCACTTACAAATTCCAGACCCAATGCTTCAGCAACCAGATCTGTAGATTCTGAAATTCTAAAAAGGTGAAATGTTGACGTTTAAGCCAACCACGTTTTCCTAATAACAATAACACATTGAGCAGAATTTGACTGCTAATTTCTCTGATATCTGCATGTGGGAAATGTCTATAGCATGGGTGATCTGTGGTACCTACGTGGTTTGTGCCAGTTATAACACTCTATAGGTTTGTCGGAAAATTTAAATATAAGTTCAGTATTCCTGTTGGCGAACGGGACTGGCGCAGCAAATGATGGGGGCTTTGTGGCTACACCACCCCCTCCAAGCCACCATACTGCTAGAGTATTAGTGTATCAAAACATTATGTCGACCAAAAAACTCTGAGAAATGTTCAGCCCCCAACTAAACTGAGATCCACTGCGCCACTGATTGAGCCTAAGCGGTTTATTCATTCAATCCGTGCTTTCATAAAAAACGGTAAGCGAATAAACTATTCAATAGCATATCATCCATAAAATTAATAACTTCATTTGAGATTTCATGCCTAAAGCCCAAAAGTGTAGTGAGGAAAGAGTTTCATTTTCTGGAAGTATTCACAGGGCCGTGAAATTCGTATTCTTTGAGCACGCTCATTCTGGATGGCTGCATTATATATCTGTGAATTTTCCAGGAGAATTTGTGCCCGGAAGTCAATTTTAACTTATAAAACTCGGCTTCTGTGTGCGAAATATCATCTGCACAAAAAGATCAGTGTCGGACTGATTAACTCTACAGTTAAACATTTTTTCAACGAAACAACATTTTCAATTATCACTTACAGAACACTCGAACTAGTGACACCATTGAGTCCAACAAGCGTAACAGTGAGTTGGCCTAAACTATAGTTACCTATCTTACTTGCTACAGATCTATATATCTACATCTATTGGGTATCACACAAATGAGTACCTTCGATGAAACATATTGGTTAAGTGGAAGAACAATTTAATAACGTACGCGGAAACCAAATTGAACTTCGCCTTTTGTTTCCTTGCAAATAAATTTAATAGCTAATATTATTTATACCTGTAAAAAATTGAGGAACCAATAAAGTCGTTTATTATTATTATTATTATTACATTAAATCAGTACAGTCACAGTATACCCTGCAGACTTATAGTGATTTGGTCAGTATAAAGCAACATCAGTAGCAAACTGCTGATCCATGAAAGATATTGCTAAGTACTTCATTAGTTTTGTCTACGAGGTCAGTAACTGGAAAAGTTACATATTCACTAATATCTGACACAGTTTTACCACAGTGTACCAAAAACTAGTTTCTAAATGCCGAATGAAACTCTACAACGGTGTGGAGCTAACCAATTCACTTGGTCCATCCTCAGAGAACTATGAAAACAAACAAACTCCTGGGAGAGGTATTGAAACAAGACACCAACAACAAAACTATCGAAGAACAACAAACAACTGTCGTCCTCCAAGGGTATCAGAATAATAAAAAAAAAATATGATGTAAGGACTGCATGACAGGATGACTGGAGATAGTGTCCCACTTTTCTCAAGTCGAGAAAAGGTATCTAACCAAGGGCGGCCCTGAGGAGGGGTAATTGGGGTGATTACTCCCCCCAAGACTGATTCGATACATAACAAATAAAATGCTATAATAATTGAAAAAAATTATTTGTTTCTACTTCATACCTATATCACCCAATGGATACGTTTTACCCCCCTCAGAAAAAGTTGTAAAGATCCGCCCTTGCTAACCTAAAACAAGAATACCTTCCTAACAACAATATGAATACATATTCATCAAAATGAACTGAATCATTTTGAAAAGCAAAATGCAGAAAATAAATTCAATGTGTTTTTTATATTACTATAACTTATTCTATTGAAACTGTGATCATCTCGCAGAACTGATATCCGTTCCTGAGTTGGAGTTTGAGTGAATTCATAAAAATGCGATATTGCAGTCAACTTGAATCAGTAAAAATTGCAGTGGAAGTTCATCACCAATTCTCATATTGAAGTTTATAGTAAGAAATTGTTTTGAAAATTACAGTAGTTTCATTTTTGTAAATCTTTCGAAGCAATATTGTTCGTGCTAGGAATCGCACGTCAATAATAATAATAATAATAATAATAATGAGTAAGCCTGTGCGGGTAGAGGACGGCTATTATTATTATTTGCCGTGGCGCTACGGGGCGACTTACTGATATTGTCGGTGGTGTATTCACTTTTCAGCTGTAGGAAAAACCTCGCTAATCCTTAGCTCGCATGAGTTTCGACTTCTGAGGGCTATCGTTCGTTGAGGGGATGACAGCTGGTTAACAGAAAAAACAATTTTAAACAACAAGTTGAGTTCTCATTTCAAAACAGGAAAAAACAGATTCACATTAAACTCACACCGAACTTGCAAAGATTTATTACAAATGTAAATAAATATTCAGAACTGCTGCAATATGATGTACTTTTCAGATCTTATGAAAAATTGTTATGCAACGTGAAACATGATCTCGTCTTTTTGTACCTGCCCCTGGACTCTGATGATTAGAAATGTTTTATAGAATCGAAATGTGACGTCATATTCGAAATATCGGTACTAAGCTTCCTATTTCTAACGGTTAAATATGACGTCACATTCTCGACACATTTCGATACTATGAAATATTTCTAATCATCGGCGTCCCAGTGCTGTTATGAGCCCATACTCAAATTCTGTGATTCTGAGATTTTCATCCTGCCATTTTTGGATACATTAGGATATATTGTAACATACGCGTAGTTGGCATGAGATATCACCAACGCATCACAAAGTACTTTTTTGCTCCTTTTGTACAGTATTTTTTGTTGGTATGTATAAATCAATTGAGGTATCATATACCCATCATGTGTATTTCAGAATGATATGATATGATGAGAATAAATGTTGACTTTTCGTTCTAATTGGTCGAACAATCTTAGCTCTGATCGGTACTAAACTCCCATGAAAGGGAGTGGCCAAAAGTTAATCTGGCGAAAATACAAAGAGTTTCGTTCTGTTTGACCAGAGAAAAATTGAGGAGGGGGGGGTCAGCCTTATCCCTTTAACCACTACTCGTTTACTCGGTTGACTTAGTCACCACAGAAGCCCACTAAGAGATGAAAGTAAACAAGAATACCTTCACTTCTACGCAGCTGTAATGGAATTAGTATAGGTTGATCTTCCACCTAAGGCGTTTCCTGAGACTACCTTCCGAGCAAGTAAAAAGCCAAGGTGAAGGATGAAGGAGCAAGAGATCCTGTTCGGAGGCTTCATACCACTGCACTTCCGTCCAAGTAGCATATTCTGAGTAAGAATCATTGGAAAACAGTGCAATAATATTTTTATACTTGTCTCATGAGGACCTAAGGCATTCGATTTGAAGGATTGCAAGTTATTTTAAATTTTGAGTTCGGTTGTTTCATTATATGAGTATACTCACGGATTAGTCATTATGTTCATTGAAATCATTCGAAAGGCATTCAAAGATACTCTCAACATTCATCAGATCCTCTGAAATTGGTGTTTGTTTTTTTCATTATAATTTTTTCTCAAGATTAACCGTTTGATTTGTAAAATTTCTTGTTTCCTTGTCATAATACCAGTGATGGGGATTTTTTGTTTCCTTGAACCCAGCTAGAGCTCTTATTCTAAGTTTGAACATGGATTTTTAGTTGTCTGTTAGCCATAGTGCCATTTTTTTGTGATTATCACAGTATTGAATGTTGAATGTGAAATTCGCAGTTGATATTGGCTATTTTCGTAATGAGTATTATAATTAATCGTTTTATAGATCTTATAAAAAATTGTTGCAGAATAAAGTATACGTCTGGCTTCACGTTCAGCCACCCAAGATCTCTCAAGTGTCGTGAAACATATCTCGTCTTCTTATACCTCTATAAGCCTCTTACTCAAATTCTGTAATTCTTTTATTCTCATTCTGTCAATTCTCAATAGACTAGGACCATTTACAGTGGAAACCAGGCAAGTGCGAACATATTGTAGTAAAACTGCACTAACTAATTTTCCTAATTTATTTAAAACACTATTTGCAACAATTATTCACTAGATGGCTCTTCGAATGGTATCGAACAATCGATTATTCCAGCTTGTTCTCGGCGATGCGTACGCCAGCAGATATGCAGTTGTAGTTGAACGAGGGTGCATAATTAATAAGATCAGGGCCGGTCTCGGGGCCGGTCTCGAAATCGTTACATTGCCCCCTTCTTAAAGACGTTTCGCCCCGAAATGTCATTCTTGGAGTGTGAAGATATCTGCAAGATTCTCCATATCTGCACCTGGACGTTCGATGGAAGTAGCACTCCACAGTCTTCATTTTGGGTCGAGGAAGATGGTTGGAGCACACCAGAATTTTGATGCCGCTGGATCTGAATATTGTCTCCAACATGCTTCTTATAACTCTCCAGTCCAGCCCATCAAGCCCACGGGCCAATTTCGGGATTGCCAGGTCTACAATATTCTGGTCCAGCATCGTGTCTCTCAATCTCGTAAGGCTCTTCCAAACATCTTCATAAGACGGCTTATCTCGAGAACGCTTCTTGGTAACCAGATAGTAGATGTTTCTCTGGCCTTTCCTCAGCTGTAACACCCATCCAACTTCCGGGTTCTGTTCTCTCAGTTCCTGGATTCGACCGAACTTCTTGGAGAAAACTACTGCAATGCCTCTGGACATTTGGAGATCTTCTGCCACACAGTGAGCTGACGCGTAATTGGCAGGCACCTTGAAAAGATCTCGTGACTCCTCTCGGGTTACCCCATATTGAACTTTCTGTCCGTTCGAGTACAGGGATATGAACCTCTGAAACGTCATTTCGTCCTCCGGTGATCTGACGGTGCGGACTTGATCGTGGCTTCCGGCGTAAGAGGCAACCTATTGAAGTGGACTACCCTAGGTTTTCCTCGTGGTGGCTTATATATACGGTAGACGAGGTCGTTTATCCTTTTCATGATCTTATATGGACCTTCCCACGAGTTCCGAAGTTTCGGTGATAGTCCACGGCGACGTTTAGGGTTGTATAGCCAGACGAGGTCACCTGTCTGATATCCACCAGCATCCGCCTTGATGTCGTAGGTCTCCTTCATTCTGTCGCTGGCACTCTGGATGTTCAAACGGACCCGTTCATGGATGTCGTCCATTCTCTGTCGCAGTTTGCTGACGTAGTCATCTCCCGCAGTGTCTTGTCCTGGTGGCGTCCCAAACTTCAGGTCACATGGAAGTCGCAGCTCTCGGCCCATAATAACACTTGCAGGGGTTTGGCCGGTTGACTCATGAACTGCGGAACGATACGCCTTCAGGAACAGATGGAGGTACTGGTCCCAATCCTTCTGGTGGTCAGAGACTACCTTGGACAGGTGGCGGTTTATCGTCTTATTCATCCGCTCCACCATTCCATCGGACTGCGGATGTAGAGCTGTGGTCCTCGTTTTCCGGATGTTCAGCATCTGACACATCTCCTGGAACAGGTTTGACTCGAAATTCCTGCCTTGATCCGAATGCAGTTCTAACGGGACACCGAATCGACAAACCCACTCCTTCACCAAGACGTCGGCAACGGTGATGGCTTCTTGGTTGGGCAGGGCATAGGCTTCGGCCCACTTGCTGAAGTAATCCATCGCCACAAGGATGTACTTGTTCCCGTGTTCAGATTGTGGGAACGGGCCAGCGATGTCAATGGCGATCCTTTCGAATGGGCTGCCCACATTGTACTGGCGCATCGGGGCCTTAGGTCTTGTTCGAGGCCCATTACTGGCAGCGCATACAGCACATTTTCTGCACCAGTCCTTGACGTCAGCTTGACAATTGGCCCAGTAGAACCGTTGCCTAACTTTCTGAAGGGTCTTCGTCACTCTCAGATGTTCTCCGGTGACCCCATCATGGATTTCTCGGAGCACTTCCTGTCTTCTGCTCCTGGGAACTACTACCTGACGTCTTTCTTCCCCGCCATCCTCCGACTCCAACACACGCTTCAAGACTCCATTGTCTAAGGTGAAAGAGTTCCAGTGGGCCCAGTAAGTTTTAATGACTGGAGAACAACTGGCTATTTCCTGCCACGACGGTCTTCGTTCACTCTTCTTCCAGCCGATGACTAAACCAAGATCTGGATCTTTCTCTTGGTCTTTCTGGATCTTGTGGTCATTCCAGTTATCATCGACCGTCGTGGTTCTGCAGATTGTCGACTCCTTTTCCTCTGTTCGTCGGCAGTGCGTACAGTCGTCTGGACATGGTCTTCGCGATAGGGCATCCGCATTCTTATGGCTGGTCCCCGCCCGATGTTCTATCTCAAAGTCGAATTCCTGGAGCCTCTCAATCCAGCGTGCCACTTGACCCTCGGGGTTCTTAAACTGTAGGAGCCATTTGAGAGCTGCATGGTCAGTTCTCAGTAGGAATCTTCGTCCGTACACGTACTTGTAGAAGTGCTCAACTCCCTTGACAACAGCCAACAGTTCCCGCCTGATGACACAGTAATTCCGCTCCGGTTTACTGAGGGTCTTGCTGAAGTAACCGATGACCTTCTCTTGTCCTTCTTGGATCCAAGTCCCACGTTACTGGCGTCCGTGTCCAAAATAAATTTCCCGTCTGGAAGGGGGTAGCTCAGGATTGGTGCGTTGATCAAAGCTCCTTTCAACTTCCTGAATGAATCTTTACATTCATCTGACCACTGGAACTTTGTTTGTCCTTCCGTGAGCCTGGTCAGTGGTTTTGCGATGTTAGCAAATCCCAGCACGTATCGGCGATAGTAAGTGCACAAGCCAAGAAAACTTCGAAGCTGGTGAATGTCTTTCGGAACGGGCCATTCCTTAACAGCTTTGATCTTCTGCTCATCTACTGCCACTCCTTTCCCAGAGACAACGTTGCGGAGATAACGTACTTCTTTTTGAAACAGATGACATTTCTTGGGGCTCAGTTTCAGTCCGGAGCTTCTCAGTCGCTGAAATACCTCTTCCAAGTTTTTTACATGGTCCTCGAATGACCTACCAACCACAATAATGTCGTCGAGATACACCAGACACGTCTTCCATGATAGTCCTTTCAAAACAGTCTCCATCAATCTTTCGAACGTGGCTGGAGCATTGCAGAGGCCGAATGGCATAACTGTAAACTGCCATAATCCGGAGCCGATGGTAAAAGCTGTCTTTTCTCGATCTTCCTGGGCCAGTTCCACCTGCCAGTATCCGCTCTTCAAATCTAAGGTCGAGAAAATCGTAGATCCAGCCAGCGTGTCTAGCGTGTCGTCTATCCTTGGGAGAGGGTAGCTGTCCTTTTTCGTCACGTTGTTTAGTTGACGGTAGTCTACGCAAAACCGTGTTGATCCATCTTTCTTCTTCACCAACACGACTGGAGAGGACCAGGGACTGTCGGATGGCTCAATGACTCCGTCTTTCTCCATGTTCCAGACTATTTTGTCAGCCTCCTCCTTTTTGGCGAGAGGAAGTCTTCTGGCTGATTGCCTGATTGGTCGGGCATTTCCAGTATCTATCTTGTGCTGAACCACCTTTGTTCTACCGCCTCTGCCTACTCCGGTATCGAAGATGTCCTGATACTTCCTGACTAGTTCTCTCAGTTTAGGTTTCTGTGCTGGCCCCATGTCCTTGGACGAGATAGCAACCAACTTCTCCAATTCTGCTGGCATGTTACTGGCTTGGCTAACAGTGCCACGTACACTCCTGATTACATAGGAAATTGACGAGCAGTGCCCCAAAATCGTTCCCTTCTTCAAGGTCACCGGGTAATAATTGACATTCATTACCCTTACTGGCACAAATTTATCAGCACGCAACAAGGTTTTTCCTAGTGCAATTCCTCGTCCAATTTTCTCATCATGTAGCTTGGGCTCGAACATCACCACGTTTCCACTGCTCGCACCTCCATCCAGGCGAGCCTCCAAAATGGTTTCAGCCCTCTCCGGTACGCTTACGTCTTCAGCCAGCAGAACTCGAACCATTTCTTCATTTCTCCCATGAAGTACCAGCTCTTCTCCGTTCACACGAAGGACGCCGTCTTTAAAATTCAGCTCGAATCCTCTGGAATTCATGATGTCCATTCCTATAATTGCATCATCCTCGATATCCGCTACAAGAGCCCGATGTTTCACTTTAGTGCTGCCCAAAGTCAGTTCAATTGGAAATTCACCATACACAGTTGCCGGCTCTCCAGTTGCTGTGCGTAGCTTCCAATTCGACGATTCAATTCTTGCCGGTGTTTTGGCAAATGTAGGTCCAAGGACTGTCCTAGTCGCACCTGTATCAAGCAGCATGGTACGAGGTTCGTTGTTGATGAGACCGTCTACAAAAACACCTTTGTTCTGTCGTTGAAGGACAGCGACATATGCATTGTTATTTGGGGCTTGCCGGATACAGGCCGACGACTGCCCCTCCTCATCGACCTTCTTTAGTTTTCCTGTGTCGGTGTCGCTTCTTTAAAAGTTGGGCATTTGCTACGCACATGCCCAATTGTCCCGCAATTCCAGCACCTTATTTGTTTTCTTTCAGGCAGGACTTCCTTCATTAATTTTCTCATGACAGCCTCGATATTAGCGGGCTCCTGTGGCTGTGGATCTTCCTCGATCATCCGGACTCTACTCTGGCTTTTGCAGGATTGCTTTGCTGCTTCGAATTCCAGAGCGCGTGCCAATGCATCCACGAGATGTGCGGGGCGAGCTAGTGTTAGGGCTTGCCGGGTTTCCTGGTCACGAAGTCCATCCAAAAATGCCTGGACCGCTAGTCGCTCAATTACATTTTCCGGTGTAGCTGGGTACGCAAGACGAACCAAGCGTGCAATATCTGCTTCAAATTCTTGCAACGATTCGCTTGATTTCTGGCATCGATTCTTCAGCTGTGAGTGATATACGTGTTCAAGGTGGGCTTGGCCATAGCGAAGTTCCAAGTGTTTTACCAGCTGTTCATAGTCTTCCTGTTGTTGGGCGGTGAGCGTTTGTAAAATATTTGTTGCTTCGCCACGCAATGCCAGTGTCAATGCTAAAGCTTTTTCCCCAGCATTCCATCCATTTGCTTTGGCAGCAGCTTTGAATTGTCGGTGGTAGTTTGACCATGGAGTATTTCCGTCGAACTGAGGCGGTTTCAATGAGAGCTTTCCTGGTTCCGAACTGACCTTGAAATCTTTGATGTCTTTTTGAACTTCCTCCAAGTTGGTACTCAGATCCGGCATTGAATTTCTGTTGGAAATTTCTGGAATGTGCACAGAATCCATTCGCTTTTCTAGCTCGATAAATTTTTCCTTTATCTCATCGTGGAGCGTTTCCTTAATTTTTTTCATTTCTTCTTCCATTTCATCTTTGATTTTCTCCATCTCTGTTTCAACAGTTCCCATTCTTTCTTCCAACCGATTCGCCACACTGCAAACGTCTTCTTTCAAGCTTCTCGAATTTTCTAGAAGCTCTTCTCTCAAATTCTCCTAGTTTTCTAGAAGCTTCACTTCTAAATTTTTCGAATTTTCTTCAAGCTTTTCTTCTAGATTTTTCGAATTTTCGTGAAGCTTTTCTTCTAGATTTTTCGTGAAGTTTTTCTTCCAGGCTCTTCACATTTTCTTGAAGTTCCTCTTTTAGACAATTCGAATTTTCTAGAAGTTCTTCTTTCAGGCTGACAGAATTTTCTAGAAGTTTCTCCTCCAGACTCACCGAATTTTGTTGAAGTTCTTTCAGACTTACGGAATTTTGTTGAAGTTCCTCCTTCAAGCTATTCGTGGTTTCCTCGAGTTTGTTCATTATAGCACTCAAATCGACTCCAGAAACTTCGAACAAAAATGTTTCGGGGTCTTCTACTTCTTCAATCAGTCCATCTGAAAGTCTCTTCTGTAGTACGGCCTTCTTTCCAGTTGTTTCTAATTCATGCTCCTCTAACTCTTGCTTTAATTCACTAACTTTAAGGTCAACTAGGTGAACTCTTCTCGGAAACATTTTGTCTCTTATTGTCTTTGCCAAAATATCAGTCTATTATTTATTTCACACAAAAAGTTTTCAGTTTATTGTCCCGCGACGCGCAAAACTGTCCACTTTGCACTCAAATGTTCAACGGGTCACTCACTAACTGTCTATTAGGCGCGATAAATGTCTATCAGTTTTTCAACGCGACGAACACTTTAACACTTGTTTATTTTAAACATCCGACTTCTGACAACAAATGTAGTAAAACTGCACTAACTAATTTTCCTAATTTATTTAAAACACTATTTGCAACAATTATTCACTAAAACATTACTTCACTATTTTATTTCTACGGTGTCAGTCTCTATCTGCGAACTCTGGAACTGTAACTAACTCTATTCTGACTGTCCCGCTTATATACTCCCAAGCAGTTTCCATTCACGGCTCTCGAATATTCAGGAGTATAGAACATTTCATCTAGATGGCTCTTCGAATGGTATCGAACAATCGATTATTCCAGCTTGTTCTCGGCGATGCGTACGCCAGCAGATATGCAGTTGTAGTTGAACGAGGGTGCATAATTAATAAGATCAGAACCGGTCTCGGGGCCGGTCTCGAAATCGTTACAATATATAGGACGAACGTAGGGGATTTTACTCTCGTCCAATCTTGTCTAGCTTTGACATTGAAATGATATCTGTATTCTGTATGGTGCGACCATGACGTGAATCAAAATGTTCGCCCTATATATATATATATATATATATATATATACATATATATATGTTTGCCCTATATATATATACATATATATGTTCGCCCTATATATATATATATATATATATATATATATATATATATGAAAACTAAAAGTTCGGGTTGAACCGCGTCTAGAATTTGTTGAAATTCGACGTTTCGGCTCCGATTTTGGAGCCATTTTCAAGAACTGAAAAAGAAAGAAAATAAGAAATTTAATAAACGGTTGAAACGTAATTCTACGCTGAGGTCTCAATCTGCCTACTCCTCAGGTATAATTACGTTAGATTTTTGTGACTTGACGTCGGGGGTCTCAATCTACCTACTCCCCATGTCTCGTCACTGGTTCTCTCTAAGGTCTCAATCTGCCTACTCCTTCAAGAGAACTGAGGAATTGTGGGTTGAGGAACTGTATTTATAGTGGACGTGGCTGTAATGGCCGTGTGCAATGTATTGGCGCGAGGTGAACTATGGGCGGGAACTGAGTTGGCGCTAGATGAGCTGTGTGCGGGAACTTGGTTAGCGCTAAGTGAGCTGTGTGCGGGAACAGGGTTGGTGGGAAATGAGTTGATGCGTGCAATGAGAGGCTTCCAGGTATTGGGATGTCTACGTCCGTCGTCGCGAGTGTTGAGGCAATTGGGGCGCTTCTCTATCTCAAGGGCTTCTCGGATGATATATATATATATATATATATATATATATATATATATATATATATATATATATATATATATATATATATATATATATATATATATATATATATATATATATATATATATATATATATATATATATATATATATATATATATATATATATATATATATATTTTATTATTACGTTTTAACCTTTCATTAATTTTCTTTCTGTTTCAGTTCTTGAAAATGGCTCCAAAATCGGAGCCGAAACGTCGAATTTCAACAAATTCTAGACGCAGTTCAACCCGAACTTTTAGTTTTCATATATATATATATATATATATATATATATATATATATATATGTATATATATATATATATATATATATATATATATATATATATATATATATATATATATATATATATATATATTAACTTTTTATTATCATCTTCAGGGAAACTACAAATATGTAAAGACAACTATGAGAATTACGCCAACGAAAAACGTGGAATAACTTACACTGTTTCGAGGTTACATGGCGTATATGTTAAAAATAATCATGAAATATGGACAGCACTGGGAGTAAAACATCATTGATAATAACCAAGAGTAACGTGGATGCACACTCATTACTGATGATACATTATGACATGGATTTTAAAATTGTTAAAATTATATAAAAGCACGTGTTGTCCTTGAAGAGGCAAACAACCGCGCCGAGTAATTTTATTCGACTGACTAGCCAAGACCAATGACAAATGACATGAGACAATTGATAAATGATATATGACAGGTGACATGAGCCACACGGAATCTTAATCATGGGGAGTGACAGATGACACTACAACCTAATGATACAGATCTGTGATGGAGCTACATGGAACAATAATTATGAAATGTGAAATTTGGAATATGAGAACAATATATTTTAATGGTGTAGGTGACAAATGAGCTGAACCAACAAAGGAAACATATCCTGAAACCATGAACACTCGACCTAATGCTAACAATAATACATTACTGAAATATATGGAACAAAGATTGTATGAACAGTATTTTGATGGAGGAATTGAATTATATTGAATTAATTTGTGAAGTCAATATTCATTGAAGTAATCCGTTGATTGTCTCCAAACCTTGTATTATCTGCAAAAATTAAATAAGAGTAAATTTCACTCAAGTGATTTACGTCTGTTTTTTTATTCAGCGCATTATCCGCTTGTGCAATGTGAACCATATCTAAAAAAAGCCTTTTGGCTGTGTTTTTTTCTGTAGATAAAATTTTTACCGAATTATAATCCATACAATGTCCTTCCTTAGCAACATGTTCACTCAGTGCACATCTCTCCGGGTGTAGTCTACTGTCGCTCTTGTGTGACACAATGCGGTCATTAAGTGGCCTGGACGTTTGTCCAATGTATTGTTTTTCACAATTTTGACACTGTATACAATAAACTACATCCGAACAGTTTATGCATGGAGTCTTGTCTTTTAATTTGGAAAAAATTCTCTTGATAGGCAAAACATTTTTATTGAATATTTTTATATTTTCTGAAAAAGATTTGAAAATTCTGGATAGTCCAGGGGTGATGTCTTTAATGAACGGTAAAGAAGCATAAAAGGAAAGAGTCCCAGTGACTTCAGCAACTTGCGTATTGACTAGAGATGGAGAAAGTGTATTATTAATATTATTACTATGTAAGTTTATGTCATCCATGGATGAGGTATTATACAAGATCTTTTTTACAAAGGAAGCAGGATATGAATTTTGGAGAAAAAGATTGTAAATTATGTCTAAATTTTTTTTGAGAAAGGAAGTGTCAGATATTTTGATGACCCTTGATTTCATTTGTTTAATCAGATTGACCTTCATGCTCTGTTTATGATAAGACCAGTAGCTCATATATCTTCCAGAGCTCATTGGTTTCCTGTACCAATCTATAAGTACGGTGTTCTCTGGTGTTCTGATAAATATGGTATCAAGGAACGGAACGCTGTTATGTTCGTTTTCTCTCTCAATGGTGAACTGTATGTGGGGATCGTAGCTGTTGAAAATGAACAAGGTGTCATCTATGGTATCTGATGGAATTGCAATGATAATGTCAACTACATATTTCTTAAGGAAAGGTGGATTGAAAGGGAGAACATGAGTGACCATGTCTAACAAATCATCCATAACGTATGCTGCCAATATAGGGCTAATTTTTGCACCCATTGGGGTACCAAAAGTCTGTTTATAAAATTTATCATTGAATGCAAAATAAGTATTTTCAAAGAGGAAAGATATTAAATTCAAAAAAGTGTCTTTTGTCAAGTTGCAGTAACCACTGATCACGCTCCACTTTTTTTCAATGGCCCTTAAACACGCCTGTAAGTAACATTAATAAATAGAGAGACCACATCTAGACTGGCCAGAACAAAATTATTTGGAAGTTTAAATTTATTAAAAAGTGTATTAACTTGAAAGGAATCTTTTATGTAATAATCATTATCAAAGTCATATGCTTTGGTTAAAATGTCAGTGAGAAAGGATGAAATGGATTCTGTGGGAGCTCCTATTGAGGCCACTATTGGTCGACCAGACAAAGTTGGCTTATGAATTTTGGGGAGTGAATAGAATTTTGGAGAAATAGATTTATATGAAGTTAGTTTCTTTTTTTGTACCTCATCGATTTCGTCGTTCATATGTGCTAGCTTTATTAATTTATTACTTTATGATTGAATAGACGTCGTTGGATCCGAGCGTAGTTCAATATAAGTGTCGTTGCCCACTATGAGATCGTTAGACATAGTCATGTACTGATCTCTGTCCATAACGACAGTTACATTACCCTTGTCTGAATTTGTTATTATTAAGTTTGGATTATTTTTTAAAAATTGTTTAGATTGATTGTATAAGCCATGATAAAAGGAGAAGTTATGTTGCGAATTATGAAAACCATTCGTAATGAGATTTGTAGATTTGGAGATTGCAATATTTCTGCTATGATTGTCTGAAATTGATGAGGTGACATAGTCTACATCAGCCAATAGACTTTTTAAAGAAATATCTTTCCCTATAACGGGTTCGATGCTGAATTTTGGACATAGAGATAAAAACTTTAATATGTTTTGTGGGATTTCAGTATTCGAGAGATTCCTGATCCACTTTGTCTGAGTATTTAACTTTTCTTGAAGTTGACTCTCCTGTAACTTTTGCAGTTTGGAGATATTTTTAATCTTTACTTTGTGGAAAATGGTTTGAAAAGACCTGCGTTGTCTACTAGAAAATTCTATGAACATCAATTCATTTCTCAAAGAGATTATGTCAGCTTTAAATTTTGATAAAAGAGATTCATATTTATGAATAATTTTGTGATTGAAGTCGATTTCAATATTAAGTAACTTATTTCCTAACCTTAAGTTGAACTGTTTGGATGCATTCGCAAATGATGGATCCTGTCTGAGTAATAATTCGTCTATGGGTTTTTTGGAGTGCTGTATGTGAGCACTCGGTGATAATCCCAGTGTTCTGCATTTGAGGAGGAAGCATCTTCTGTTGTATTCCTTTGCTAGTTTGACGTTTGTACTGGCCCAGTTTTTCATCAATCTCATTGTGTCTTGTCCATATGTAGATCGGATGTTCTGGTAGAAGCCCATTATGGAGAGTAGAGAAAAGGGTAGTCTTGTTTGCTGACTAGTTAGGAAATGAGTTTTTTAATATTTGGGATATGCAGCAGGCCAATAAGGGTACTCTTATACACTTGTTCCAAGCTTTCAATAACTTTTTAAAAAAACAGACGTAAATCACTTGAGTGAAATTTACTCTTATTTAATTTTTGCAGATAATACAAGGTTTGGAGACAATCAACGGATTACTTCATAGAATATTGACTTCACAAATTAATTCAATATAATTCAATTCCTCCATCAAAATACTGTTCATACAATCTTTGTTCCATATATTTCAGTAATGTATTATTGTTAGCATTAGGTCGAGTGTTCATGGTTTCAGGATATGTTTCCTTTGTTGGTTCAGCTCATTTGTCACCTACACCATTAAAATATATTGTTCTCATATTTCAAATTTCACATTTCATAATTATTGTTCCATGTAGCTCCATCACAGATCTGTATCATTAGGTTGTAGTGTCATCTGTCACTCCCCATGATTAAGATTCCGTGTGGCTCATGTCACCTGTCATATATCATTTATCAATTGTCTCATGTCATTTGTCATTGGTCTTGGCTAGTCAGTCGAATAAAATTACTCGGCGCGGTTGTTTGCCTCTTCAAGGACAACACGTGCTTTTATATAATTTTAACAATTTTAAAATCCATAAACATGTAGTTTTTATACTTAACTGGTAATTGCACGCTATATACGGTTTCTAGAGGTAGTGGATTTTCTCAAGAGCTATGACTCATACCGTAGCAGAGAACAAATTTACGTATCGGCAATGAGTGTGAGTGAGAGATATATTCAATGTCATAGATCTTAAGAAAATCCACTACCTCTACCGAATGACACGACGCCTTGTTTCGATGGATAGACACAGCGGCAGTATTTAGTCGAAACATTTATTAATGAAGCCAGACCAAGATTAGTTCCCTGTCTATAAATCTGTTCATAGAATTTAATAGAAACAATTGGGTTTCATATGTGTAGCAATATATAAAAGTGTGACGTCAACAAGAAATTGCTGTGTGTATATGATAGACAAAAGAGGTAACAGAATTGATCCTCGAGGAACGCCATTTTCAACATCAAGGTATGACAATTTTATTTTATTGAAAATAACAACTTGAAAGTGACTGTGAAAATGATTTTCAAGCAACGTCACAGCATTTGATGAGGAGCCTATGTTACCCAAAATTCAGAAAAGTTTATGGTTGATATAATCAAGCAAAGCTACAATACAAAGGGTATTGTTATCGATTGATATATGTACATCATCATCAACAGCTTTCATGAGAGCTGTTATACAGCTATAATTTTATCTGAATCCGGACTGGTTATAGATGGTATTATATTATCTTCATTTAGATATTTATTTGTTTACTTTGTCAAAAACATTCGAAAATAGCATAGGTTGCAGATCATCTACAGCTCCTTGCTTATTTTGGTTGAAGAAATAACTTGGGACTATTTTCAACTTATAAAGATAAACATTTCTCGACAATATACAGTAATTGAATATGGTTTTCGTAGTGAGAATCATAGAACATGAGTGCAGTAATATTTTTTTCTTATTATGTTCTACGGAGTTCAATTTAATGGATAGTAAGTTCTTTTAAATTTCAAGTTCGGTTGTTCCATGGAATGAGTAATTGTTGTCTAAAAACACACTCACGGAAATGCATCCAAAGAAATTGTTGACACTATCAACATCCATCAGATGGTCTGAAATAGAAAGATAGATAGACAGTTTATTCGTTCTCCATTTACAATATCCACAGTAAACCTAGAAATGAACAAACACGCCAAAGAACACAAAGTACAGATACAAAAATATATCATGTATAGTAAGCTCGGGTAAGTGTGACCGTGATTTTCATTAGTACGCATTGAATTTAGTCCATCTGATGAACCTGAACTAATATAACAATGAACTTTTGCAAGTATTTACTTCGAAGGTCAGTCTTTGTAATACGCCACAGAAAACTGTTGAAAAACGTATTCTATGAATTTTATTTATATATTCAGATATACATCTTCATAGGTCACACTTTCCCGGAAATTTGGGGCAAGTGTGATTGTGGCCAAATTTAAAGATATTAATGCACGTAAATCTCTTTGGGGCAGGTGTGAGTAAACAGTGAAGGAACTATCACCACAATTCATTTGTTTCGAGATATCTTTATTCAAAACATAGTTATGAACTTTTTAATGTTGAATTTGAAATGCCTCATTGGAAAAAACCAAAAAATAATCGTGAAAGTGAACATTTGTTGAAAAGAAAAATTAACAGGTGGAAATCTGAAAAATCGAATGAGAATTTCATTGATCCCCATCTTCTGACGAGTGGTGATGGAAGCACAGTTGTTATTTCATCCTCAGAAAGTGTATCAATGTCTTCTACATCTGGCCAGGTATATTGTTTGGCTCTCTGAGATTTCCGTATATAATATCGTACCATAGCTGAAAAAATATTACTGTTTAGATAGGCCAAATGAACCAGGTTCCCACTTAACCCGACAGATAGGTCACACTATCCCCAATAACATTTAATTTCGGGGTAAGAGAAAAATGTAAAAAAAAACAACTTCATGAAAAAACGGCAATCTATAGTCAGATTCATTGTTTAGGCAGAAAAAAAGTGTATAAAATGGATTCCTACCATAGATTTTAACAATACATTCAAAGCTTGAAATAAACTCGTTATACTCGTTCGGGTTGATGAATTGTAGGTTAGAAAATTGGGGAGAATATTTGGATTTCACAAGATCTCTTTTGTATTTTATATGATGGTTATGGATTTATTATGAGTGTAGGCTATTCGTCAATAGATGGCATTGGGCTGTCGCCCGGTTTAGCGAAGATAGCGAGCAAACTCACACTTGCCCCAAATTCACACTTACCCGAGCTTACCTTATATCACAAATTTAGTATTTGTTCCATAGGAATACAGAAAGAGCAAAAAAGTAATGAATTACAATTTGCATGAAAAATTCGCCTAGTCATCTAAATAAAACAAGTAAAGATATGAAATATATAAAAAATGAACAAATATACATACACATTGATATATGTATATTAACACATATATACACACCCACACACATACCTATATATAAAAAACATCACACACATAAAAATGCGTATAGTGAGTGCTGCACTTTTCAATGAGGAATTCTTTTAATCTATTTTTGAATATTCTGATATTTGGTGCAGATTTAATTTTTTCATTCAATTTGTTGTACAGTTTGCACCCTACGAAATAGAAACTTTTTGATACAGTGCATTGCAATGAGATTTGGGTTGTTACATACTGCGGCCACAAGTGTCATGATCATGTTTAGGCAAGCACATTGTGATGTTATTCAAATTATTATAGAAATATATACACACCTCCAAAATATATACACTATAAAATGTCAGGATTTTGAGTTTTTTGACAATTTCTCTACAGCTAGCCCTCCTGCTGATATTTTCAATAATGCGTAACACGTATTTCGGTGAAATGAAAACTCTGTTTACATTAGCACTATTTCCCCAAGTAAGTATTCCGTACCTCATATAGGAGTGAAAATTGGCATAATACAATGTAACAAGAATTTGTTTGCTGCAGTGATTTTTCGAATATTTGATGCTATAGCAAGCACTACGAAGTTTCTTGCATAATTGACCAGAATGTTCTGTCCATAATAACTGCCTGTCAAAAGTAACTCCTAACAGTATCTTTAAATATTATAGGTGGACCTTGTCTTCTACGTCCGTATATCAACACTGTTTTTTATGGTTCAATAGCAAATTATTATACTCGGACCAGCATTGTATCTCATTGTATACTAGTTTTGTCGAACAGATGAGTGATTTTTGGCTATCACCAGTTATAATGACGTTAGCATCATTAGTGTAACATATAATTTCAACATTTGGGATATTATCTATAGGTATGATATATGAGTTCATTCGGAAATACGTTAAAAAGTAGATGCCTTAAGACTGATCCCTGGAGAACTCCCTGTTTGGTGCTACAAGAAGGACTCTTAGTGCCATTGAGTAAAACAACCTGATTTCTGTTCAAGAGATATGATTGAAAAAACATCAACAAAACATCACATCTTATTCCATACCGTTCAAGTTTAACAAGTAACATATTATGATCAACCACGTCGAAAGCCATGGATAAATCTATAAACAATCCACTTACGTGATCTCCTTTATCTAACCTACAGACGTGTTTATTTTGAAAGGTATCCAGTGCAGTCTCTTTACCTATAGTCGTATCCATATTGAGAAGTCAGTAATGCAAAATAGGATATACAATCTTCTGTGAAATAAATATCCTTTTTCAATAAGCTATTCTTGAAATTGACTTGTAGTGGTCAGACCATAGTTTTGTCGGAAATATTTGAAAAACTTTTTAGATGATGAAGCCGTAATCTTATTATACCAATCATATACAATGTATATACATTTTGAAAATTCCTTCAATCCAGAAAAAGTTTTTTAGGACCGTTCCACCGAAATAACTTGTTGAACTAGAGACGCAATAACACACTTTGTTGCTCGGCCAGACCTGTAGTTGACGTAGTAGGCAACATTGGCTTGAAATGTCCTATATTATGTCACGTTAACTGACTTCTCAATGTGGATCCGACTATATATTTGTACGAAATCCATGTTGGCTTGATGATAACATTTTATTTTGTGTTAGCTGATTTTTTATGTTCATTTCAATTATATTGGAAAAACTACAAAGTAAGCTTATAGCTCTGTAATTCATTACAATCTCCTTTTGTATAGAGAGGCATTACGTCTGCTAGTTTGAGAGAGTCTGGAAAAGTATTTAATTCATAGGACTCATTTATCAAAAATACCAATGTTGCACATAAGTAACTACTTGCTTTTTTAATTATATCATTTGAGATTTGATCATATCCTGATGAGTTGGATGTCTTCAAATTAGGGTTTTGACGTCTGAAAGTGTGATAGGTTTTGACAAAAATGACAAGGTACACATATGAATATTCAAACTGATGGGATCGAAATTCTTACTACGCTCTTCAGTAATGTCTTTAGTGAAATGCAAATTGAATTTAGAAGCCAATTCCTGATCAGATAATTGCACACCATTTTCCTTTACCTATATCAATTGATTGTTATTCTCCTCTCTTTGCACCTTTGAGTTTATTATCAGAATTATTATCAAGATTTCAAAATAATCTTTCTTTGCCCTAGTTATTGCAGAACAGTATTGCTTTTGATTCTACTCACAATTTTATTTTGAGGATCAGTTTATGCCAGATCTAAAAACAAAATAATAATAATACTCCCTTATAAACACTCGTTGAGTGTACCCAAAGGCATAGCCTGTGCGGGTAGAGGACGGCTATTATTATTATTTGCCGTGGCGCTCCGGGGCGGCTTACTCATTTTTTATTTTTGGTGGCGAATACAGCTGTAGGAAAACCCGGAAAACCTACAGTACCACCTCGGGTGGTCGGTGTGCACTCCAAGCTAGCACCAGACGAGATTGGCATCAAGACAACTCACAATAAACTTGCTTTTCAACAAGGCATGTGGTCGCCTATCGGTCCAATATAAAGTAGTTGAGAAAAATTCTCTTGTACTTACATCGGGCTCGAACCGACCATCGCTATGATGGAGTTTCGAAATCATCAGTTCTTTGAGTTGTTTAACATCATCAGTCATCCATGCATTTTTCACACCTCGTCTTTTCTGGTTTGAAGAAATTTAACGAACTGGGAAGCAGTTATTTTATGTTTAATTATGGTGTTGACGAAATTATCTCATGCTATATTTGAATTCTGTTCATTGTGAATATCATTCCAATTTTCAGCTCCCAAACATTCTAGAAAATTATTGTTATTGTTTTCACTGAAAAGCCTATAAACATTTACATCCGCTAGGTCGTTATATAAGTGGTTGCTTTGAGTCAGTCGATAATTAAGGTATATAGGCTTTTTTTCAAGAATAACCGTTCAATTTGAGAGACATCTCATTTCCTTGTACCTTTTTTCTTGTGTGATTTTCACAGTTCTGACTGGTGCACACTTTTCGAAAAGTTCGACAATCAGAGTATCAATCACTAATGATAGTACTAATAATAGTACCCTGTATGTTGACCCATACACCAAGCATTTATATAGAAACGATTTAATTTCGATAAAAATTTGATGCTTGCTCGGAATGAGTGCAGCAATAAACTGGAGTCCTTTAATATAACGTCCAACTTTTACCTCTTCATATTATCGATTACTTTAAACTTCAAAGTGTATTTCTTTTTATATCCCCAATGAAAGCCAGGAATACCCAGAGTTCTTAGTAAATTTCGCTTACAAACGTGAAAGTAAGCAATATTCCTAATGACATGAGAGAAACAACTACTCTTGGAAGGAAGCATTCGTTTCAAAAGAGCATTTAGCCGGAAAGTTTGTAGTCGAATTCAGCAAACCGCAGTAAACGAGAAAATACCAGAAAAATGCAGCAATTGTGTTGAATAATGACGAAATGAGTTCGCAAAGTTGAAATTGAAGTAAATTAATTTGCTATTTAATGGATAATCTTAGAAAGCTTCACTTCATAGACAGAAGAAATCTTTCGTTAATAATTTCAAAACCACTATTAGTTTATTGATATTTTCAACTATGCTCCCAATATTATTACAGGATAATTCTCCAAAATTTTCGTATTCTAAACGACAGTTATCGATGGTTTACAAATACCCATAGATTCGGATCAGTTATTGATTGATTCGAGAAGCAAAACAATGGTAACAGGAACTAAAATAATATCATATTTATATTCATAGTAAATCAATATTTTTATTTCCTCATAATAGATCTCTTTACCGGACGATTAAAATCATAATGATGAACATGCCCAAACGAAAACATTGAATAAGTGCTAAGTAACTGCTAGTTAGAGAGAAAATCCATGCAAAAATAATAATGGCAGAACTTGAGGCATATACGCTGAAACTCATAAAAGACAAATTCAATGAATGTATACATCTAAATGATGAAACTGGGGCAGACGTTAAAGATGAAGGTGAAGGTGATGCCCAACTTGATAATCAAAGTTAAACGGGTGAATAGATTTAAGAAACGCATTATAAGCAACAATACTAACCTGGCCATTAGATTGGGTCCCAAAATTAACTGAATTACATGTTTGTATATTTGATTAGACAACAACTGCAGACGATCTGAAAAATATCTTAAACATCTTTCATTCTCATTGCCTGTAAATCTAGATATTCACAGATCTATTCGTCTTTCAAGTAACAGTCTATGAGCAGACTTTCAGGTTTGCAATGAATCACAAGTTTTGGCCAGTATTGGTGTGCATTAGCCTGTTTTTTCTGGTACAGAACTAGGACTTGACAGAGGATGAATGTAAGTATTTTGCACCAAAAATTATTTCATCGAATGATCAATCTTTAAATATTTATTCAATCAATACTTTTGAGTTAGATCTCCATAGTTCAGAAGTAATTCAGTCTTTCCGTTCATCAGAATCTCATTAAAGTAATGACTATAATTTCAAAGTATATTAAACGATTTGTTTTAAGAAGTTTTTTCTGCAGAAGCGTGCATGAGGTAGGTGGAGTTGCCATCTTTTCAAAAGAGAATTCAAATGTTAAAATAGTTTTCAGTATAGAAAAATATTTTGAAGTATGTGGATTTTTGTGGTTTAATAAATCTGATAAATTCATAATTGTCTCTTATTATAGCTCTCCTTAGACAGTCTTGAAGTCTTTTTCGATAATATTTGGTCGGTCGGTGGCTCAGTGGCTAAGGTCTCTAGCAGTGGAATTTCTAGCTCGTATCAGACAGACGTTCCAGGCTCGGGTACGGAATGTTTTTTCACGAGTCTCTCTATAGGTGGCCACATGCCTTTTTGTGAATTAAGTGTGATGTGAGTTGCCTAGATGCCAATCCCGACGTTCTGGTGCCAGCTTGAAGTGCGCACCGACCAACAGGGGTGGTGCTGTAGGTTTTCCAGGTTTTCCTACAGCTGAAAAGTGAATACAACACCGAATAAAACATCAGTAAGTCGCCCCTGAGCGCCACGGCAAATAATAATAATAATAGCCGTCCTCTACCCGCACAGGCTTTGGGTACACTCTACGAGTATTTATGAGGGAGTATTATTATTATATTATATATCTTTGTCATAGAATGAACTGTATCAGTTGAATGCGTATATTTTTTTCTTGATATCCTATGATTCTAAAAAATTCCGGGCGTCGAATAATTTATTTTCAGGTTTTGGTTTAAGTTCCACAGTGGAATGGCCTACACGGATTACTGCTACTCCTTCGCGAGAACTCGAAGGAGTAGCAGATTGAGACCTTAGAGAGAACTAGTGACGAGACATGGGGAGTAGGCAGATTGAGACCCCGACGTCAAGTCACAAAAACCTAACTTCTTGAAAATGGCTCCAAAATCGGTATATTGTTTGGCTCTCTGAGATTTCCGTATATAATATCGTACTATAGCTGAAAAAATATTACTGTTTAGATAGGCCAAATGAACCAGGTTCCCACTTAACCCGACAGATAGGTCACACTATCCCCAATAACATTTAATTTCGGGGTAAGGGAAAAATGTAAAAAAAACAACTTCATGAAAAAACGGCAATCTATAGTCAGATTCATTGTTTCGGCAGAAAAAAAGTGTATAAAATGGATTCCTACCTTAGATTTTAACAATACATTCAAAGCTTGAAATAAACTCGTTATACTCGTTCGGGTTGATGAATTGTAGGTTAGAAAATTGGGGAAAATATTTGGATTTCACAAGATCTCTTTTGTATTTTATATGATGGTTATGGATTCATTATGAGTGTAGGCTATTCGTCAATAGATGGCATTGGGCTGTCGCCCGGTTTAGCGAAGATAGCGAGCAAACTCACACTTGCCCCAAATTCACACTTACCCGAGCTTACCTTATATCACAAATTTAGTATTTGTTCCATAGGAATACAGAAAGAGCAAAAAAGTAATGAATTACAATTTGCATGAAAAATTCGCCTAGTCATCTAAATAAAACAAGTAAAAATATGAAATATATAAAAAATGAACAAATATACATACACATTGATATATGTATATTAACACATATACAGTGAGGGGCAATATTATGGAATAAATTCATTTTTACGAGAATAGGCAACTTTTGAGACAAATCCCGAAACACGTCGATTTTTATTTCCAAATTATGATTTTGTGGCAGATATGTCATACTAGTGACGTCATCCATCTTTGCGTGATGACGTAATCGATGATTTTTTTAAATGAGAATAGGGGTCGTGTGATAGCTCATTTGAAAGGTTATTCAATTCTCTATGCAGTGATATGAACATTAACATAATTATTTATACAGGGTGGCCAAAAAAATATTTAATTTGTAAATGAAATTAATTGTCACAAAAAGAAGTATTATCATTTATTTAATACAAAATTACATTGTACTACTGTCGGAAAACAGAAAAACAAATTAGTTGACAAATAAAAATTGCTTTTCGCTTAGATTAAATGTTCAAATTGCCACCCACCTGCCTCTTGGCAGTAATTGAACGGACGAATACATTCTTCTTGAACATTGTGGATCATTTCTGGAGTTGAATTACGAATTTCCAATGTAATGCTATTTGTCATATCTTGGAAATGTGTGGTCTATCGGCGATCTGGATCATCCTCATTGATTTTGTCTACTATTGAAACACTTGAAACAGTTTATAAATAAATGTTTAGAACTGCTGTGCTTTCTACTACTATGAAGAAACAAAAATAAATTCCGATATTAGGCAAATAAATAATGAGAACTAAAAAGATAGCAAAAAGTATAGTTTTTACAAATCGAGTTGGCTTGGGTCAAATGTAAGTCAGTTCTTGACATTTTCTCATAAGGACTAGTTTATTTCATGAAATAAATAAATAATGGCCCCATTAACTGAAACACAAAGAATCGAAGTATTAATTATGGTTGGATATGGAGATAGAACCAGAACACAACAAGAAGTATGTAATTTATTTACCATAAAATATCCTAATACGCCTATCACACAATCCACTGTTAGTAAAATTGAGAAGAAATTTAGAGAAACTGGACACGTGAAACATGTTGCAAATGCTGGTCGTCCACCAATGAATGAGGACGTGAAACTGTCTGTATTATTAAGTGTGGCAGAGAATCCTCAAATTAATTCTAGGCAAATTGCAGCTGATACAAACATTTCTAAAAGGTCTGTTTTACGTGTGCTGAAAAAAGAGAAATATCATCCGTATAAAATTCATAATGTCCACGAAATCAATGAGGATGATCCAGATCGCCGAATGCAGTTTTGTGAAGTAATGCAAGATTTATGTAATCAAAATCCACGCTTCATTCGTGAAATCCTTTTTTCTGATGAAGCAACCTTCTGTTTAAATGGAACAGTGAATCGGCAAAACTGCAGATATTGGAGTCAAGATAATCCCCATTGGATGACTGCGGTACACACTCAGCACCCTCAAAAACTAAACGTGTGGGCAGGGATAGTCGAGGATAGAATTATAGGTCCTTTTTTCTTCGATGGGTCTCTTACGGGGCAAATATATCTTGATTTTTTACAAAATGAACTTATACCCGCCCTTACAGACATGTTTCCAAATGAAAATGATCGTAATTCGCCAAATGAAAACATATGGTTTCAGCAAGACGGTGCACCTCCGCACTTTGCACGTCCTGTTCGTGATTTTTTAAACAGATGTTTCCCTAGGAGATGGATTGGTCGACGAGGAACAATAGAGTGGCCCGCAAGATCTCCAGATCTTACACCACTTGATTTTTTCCTACGGGGTTACTTAAAATCAAAAGTTTACATCGATAGACCACAGAATTTACAAGATTTAAGAAATAGAATTAGATTGGAAATTCGTAATATACCTCCAGAAATGATCCACAATGTTCAAGAAGAATGTATTCGTCGGTTCCATTACTGCCAAGAGGCCGGTGGGTGGCAATTTGAACATTTAATTTAAGCGAAAAGCAATTTTTATTTGTCAAATAATTTTTTTTTCTGTTTTCCGACAGTAGTACAATGTAATTTTGTATTTAATAAATGATAATACTTCTTTTTGTGACAATTAATTTCATTTACAAATTAAATATTTTTTTGGCCACCCTGTATAAATAATTATGTTGATGTTCATATCACTGAATAGAGAATTGAATAACCTTTTAAATGAGCTATCACACGACCCCTATTCTCATTTAAAAAAATCATCGATTACGTCATCACGCAAAGATGGATGACGTCACTAGTATGACATATCTGCCACAAAATCATAATTTGGAAATAAAAATCGACGTGTTTCGGGATTTGTCTCAAAAGTTGCCTATTCTCGTAAAACTGAATTTATTCCATAATATTGCCCCTCACTGTATACACACCCACACACATACCTATATATAAAAAACATCACACACATAAAAATGCGTATAGTGAGTGCTGCACTTTTCAATGAGGAATTCTTTTATCCCGACGTTCTGGTGCCAGCTTGAAGTGCGCACCGACCAACAGGGGTGGTGCTGTAGGTTTTCCAGGTTTTCCTACAGCTGAAAAGTGAATACACCACCGAATAAAACATCAGTAAGTCACCCCTGAGCGCCACGGCAAATAATAATAATAATAGCCGTCCTCTACCCGCACAGGCTTTGGGTACACTCTACGAGTATTTATGAGGGAGTATTATTATTATATTATATATCTTTGTCATTGAATGAACTGTATCAGTTGAATGCGTATATTTTTTTCTTGATATCCTATGATTCTAAAAAATTCTGGGCGTCGAATAATTTATTTTCAGGTTTTGGTTTAAGTTCCACAGTGGAATGGCCTACACGGATTACTGCTACTCCTTCGCGAGAACTCGATTGAGACCTTAGAGAGAACTAGTGACGAGACATGGGGAGTAGGCAGATTGAGACCCCGACGTCAAGTCACAAAAACCTAACTTCTTGAAAATGGCTCCAAAATCGGAGCCGAAACGTCGAATTTCAACAAATTCTAGACGCGGTTCATCCCAAACTTTCAGTTTTCATATATATATATATATATATATATATATATATATATATATATATATATATATATATATATATATATATATATATATATATATATATATATTTATATATATATATATGTATATATATATATAAATAATTTCAACTCGATGTATATTTAATTGGATTTCCTGTTGGCATTCTGCCTCTGTGACTTTTACGTTCAAACTCAACCAGGAAGAGACCTGCCAGCTTCAATTTCAAAGTTTAAAGCATCTCTAGTTCAAGATATCCTGCTATTTATCTGAATTAATAACTGGTTTTAAACATTCCGTATGTTTCTTTTCATTTCCTTTGACCTCATTGTAGATAATGCTGCGATCGCTCATGGATTTGTTATTCGAAGTATTCCGTTTGGAAAGTTTCCAGAACTATTCAAAAATGGGTTTATACTATTGAATGTCACAGAATCTATGTTTATCTCAAATCGTAACATGTTCACAATTCGTAGGTTTTAATTATGAAAATATCATCCAAAACTCATTTCTCCATTTTACTAGTCTCGATTGTATTCTCCTTCGAAACAACGCCAACTGCCTGGATACGAGTTAAAATGAGTTCATCAAAGGTTAGTAACTAACGAAAATCTGATCGTGATGGACACTGTTTCATTCTAATAATTTACGGTCGCCTGCCTATACGTAATCAAATCAATGCGAGAACGAATGTCACATTCCAACTGATTTTCATTCATTCTGATCCCACAATGTGTGTCATCTGACAACAACTTTCAGTATCAGTACACCGTGTGTCATGTCGTCCCGATATATGAAATTGAAAGGAAAAAACTGTTAGTTCAATATCGAGATATCCAGCGATATTAGTGAGAGGTAAACATTGGCAGATCAGTTTTCTTACTCACGGAGAAGAAAAAGGAGGAAACAAACAGCATGTTTCGGAGTTTGGTCAAACATAATATAGACTTACTCACTGATGCATGTGACTGATAGACATAAAATACATGAACTGGTCGAAAATTGATTACTGCTGTCTATTTCTTCTGTAAATATATGTGTTTATTTGTATTTGTGTGTAAATATATATGTGAATTTTATGATTATTTTAAATCTTTTAAAACGCTCTATTTCACCTAGGATAAATGTAATTATTCCTTTGGCAGATATTATGTACAAAAAACGAGAATAATGACCCATTGCGCAACCATTTTGATCCTAAATTGGTTTTCTCCGTATATTTACAAATGACTTCCAAAGTATTATTCAGTTATTGTAAACTTCTTAAGTGGTTAAGCTCATTATTTTTTTTACATAAGTAGTAAACCAGTCAGGCCCTGTCTACGGAGCTCCGATACAACCCAAGTATACACTCCCCACGTCCGTGGGGTAAGTGATTACAGGGTCCGAGAGTAATGTGCCCTGAGAAGACGGAATCAACCAAGAACTACGGCCTTCTGAATTCTTCAAAAAAAATAAAAATAATAATAATAATAATAATACTCCCTCATAAACACTCGTTGAGTGTACCCAAAGGCATAGCCTGTGCGGGTAGAGGACGACTATTATTATTATTTGCCGTGGCGCTCCGGGGCGACTGATGTTTTAGGTGATGTATTTACTTTTCAGCTGTAGGAACACCCGGAAAACCTACAGCACCACCTCGGGTCGTCGGTGTGCACTCCAAGCTAGCACTAGACGAGATTGGCATCTAGACAACTCACAATACACTTGCCTTTCAACAAGGCATGCGGCCGCCTATCGATGCGATATAAAGTAGTTGAGAAAAATTCTCGTACCTACATCGGATTCGAACCGACTATCGCTATGCTGGAGTTTCGAACGGCTTGTGCATTAGACCGCTGATCCACCGACCACACAATAATAATTATTATCAAAAAACTCAACAATTCTTCAGAATGATTCATGACGTCAACATGAATTTTATATGGGAGGTCCATATTTTTACATTGGATTGCCCGTTAAAAAGTAAGGCCCTAGTCATTCTTTACTTGCACAAGTTTCCTGAAGGCTGCTCGTAAGAAGGCAACCGGATGACGAAAATTTTTGAAAATTTTCGAGCTATGCCCCTTTCAATCTCAAAACAATCCTTAACAATCTTGTTATGAGTTCGATGTTTTAAAAAAATACCCATGATTTGGCTTATCCGTAAGGGACAGCAGGAGTTTTTCTGCCTCCGCAGCTTTCACGCGAGCTTCTTGCTCAGTAATAGCAAAGTTTGAGTCACCTCGTTCAGCATCTAAAACGAGACCAAATTCATCGGCTGAACGGGCTGCTGCACTTAAAAGAAATGCTCCGATCCCTGCTTTTTCATGGTCGCCGACTAAGCAGAAAAGAATGTCTGGAGGCCTGAAGGCTCCATCCAGTACTAATCTGTTATGTAGACACTCCAATCTCAAGAGTCCACGGCCTCCCTATTGTCTGATGAAGTTCAACCGTGGAATAGAGGATTTAGGTTGCAAGCTTCTATCAGTGTCGGACAAAGGTAACTGTGGGCCCTAGGCGCAAGACAAATTTCGGGCCACTTCTTCTTAAGATGTGTGAAGTGTATATGTCTCACAGGCGATTTTTTTAATAAGATCAAGGTCACGCGTTTTCCTGATATTTCATCCATGCTTGAATCCGCTTGAATCACAACAGGTATTTTTGGGTCAAAAGAACTCAGCATAGCAATTTTTACAACCATATCTTTGATTTTATTCAGTTGAGCATCATGATTATTTTATGTTCTACAATTTTTTGCAACTCGAACTCAGATTCTGCTGCACACAAAAAATCATCAAAATAAACTGTTACCACTTTGATCAAAATACTTTGTGAGCAGTTTCTGAAATATTTCAGGTAGAACTGGAAGTCCAAAAGGAGCCCCGAGGTACCAATATATCCCAAAAGAGGTGAATGAACATAGACGGCATGATTCTTCACTCAAAAACTGTTGGTGGAACTCCCGCTTAAGGTCAAATAAACAAAAATGAGTTTCATTTGCTAATCCTAATCTAATCTCCTCAGAAGTTGGAATTTCATAGTAGACTATTACTGAAAATCTATTCAATTGTTGCGGGTCAATACATATTCTCAGGGATGAGTCCGGTTTTTTAAAGACAATTAGATTGTTTACCCATTCATCTGGTTCACCAACTGGTTCAATGACACCTTAACAGACCAAATCGTCAAGTGTTAAATAAAGTTCATCTTTTATTTTAATAGGAACTCTTCGGGCAGGACAAGCTTTTAATATAGCATTTTTCTTGAATTCCAATTGAAAAATATCAGGGAATGTTCCCAAGCCATAAAAAACATCATTGTTTCCACTTAAAAATACTTTCAGGTTTTTGTGACACTGTAGTGATTGAATTCTAGAGATAAGGTTTAAATGAAGACATGTTTTTAGACAGTATGGAAGCCCACTTATATGAATCACTAACTAAGTACACTAAATTTGGCATTAGTTTGCACATTCTTTTTACTTTCAAGTTTTAAGGGTATTTTTCGAAAGTCACCAAACATCAACCTCAAAATTTGACAGTGATTGACTATCGGTTGCCTGAAAAAGCGGTAACTTTGAAACCTCTTTGGTTAAATTTTGTCACAAAAAAAGTTGGTATTTGAAAATTGTGAAATTCAAAATGAACCAACTTCCAATAGCAAATTTTTTCTTGCAAGAGCTCTTATTATCATCATCCAGTGATGATTCTGATGATGATGTTAGAGAAGTCCGAGGGCCCTTAGGTTGAAATTATGGTGTCCTTGTATGTACAACCGAATAGTTAACTTGTTTTGGTAGAAATCAGACCAAGAATTAGAAATTTTGTCACTGCAGTAGTGGATAATTATAGGGATGAAGAATTCCGGGAGCACTTCAGGATCTTTAGGGGCACTTTTAAGCATATTCTATCATTGATCAAGAAAAAAATAATAGCAGATGGTACCTTTGGTAGACATTTTGTCCCCCCTAAAGACCATATTACTCGCACTCTGGTATTTTGGTACGCCGATTGCTTACAGGTTTTTTTTTTCGTATTTTATATTCTACAGGAGAAAAATTAAATATTAGCATTTCAATGGTATACTATTATTCAGGTCCATTTGCAGCTGGTTCAACTTTGGCAAAGCCACTGCAATAAGAACGGTCTGAAGAGTATCAGATGCATTATTAGAAACGATGTAAATGTTTATCAAATGGCCCAGGAATGATTATATTCAAGTGGTAGTCTAGAAACTGCTTTCAACCAAATGGGTTTTCCAAATACCATAGGAGTAGGAGTAGTGGATGGTTGCTACATCTGTCTATACTGTCTATACTCAATTTCTATACGCTCACCATGTTCATATTGAAATTGATAATGTACCTATTCGTAAAATTGATTTGAGGTAAAGAACGTTGTTTTGAATCTTGACTACGAAATGACAGTTTTTACCGAAGCTACCAACAAAATTCGGCGGTAGATTTATTGATATTTGGTTCACCGTACTTCAGGTAACAACGTTCCAATACTAACCAGGAATATTTTAAATGCCAAACATTTCGGACCAGTAAATCATAACCGTGGTGACTTTCGGACCATACTCTAAATGCATTGACCCTACAGGTTCAATTATAAAACCACCAAAGGACTCCAACTTGATATTAGTTTTACGCATGGATAAATTAATACCAATTTTATTTTTCAAACTTTCCATGGGCAAGCCGTTAACATCTTCTCCACTGTCAAGTTTGAATAGTATGAGAGAACTATATACGACAACTTCTCCGTGCCATTCATTGGTCAAACTAATTTTGTCAATGGTTACAATACTTGATGTTGGCAAAATCATCTTCACTACCATAGTTTTGATCATTTTCACTTCTTTAACTAATTTAATTTGATCTGTATTTCGACACTTTTGGGCAGAATGGTTGAGTTTATTGCAGATGTGATAACGTTGGTCCATTGCTGGTCAACTACTAAACCTATGGTTATTACCGCAACGGCCACATAACCTTGTTACTTCAGTTTTTGCTCTGAACGACGATGAATTTAAATTTTTAACATGGTTTTGTCGCTCATGATCTTCTTCAAGCAATTTCATATTCGATTCTGCCAACTCAACTGCTTTACAAAAAGCAATAGTTTTCTCCAACGATGCTTCCTCTCCCAAAAGTCTTTCTTGTGTGGCTTTGGAATGGATCCCCAGCACTAATTGAGCCTTTAAAAGTTTATCCTCCTGATTCTCGAAGTCACACGATCCCACGAGTCCTTTGAGGTCCGTGTAATATTTCTCAAATGCTCTGTACTCATGAGCGAGTTGAATCGCGAAACTAGTCTGCAGATTTTGAAACACTTTACATATTTTGTCAGTGGCCTCCGAAACAATGATAACAAATGTAATGGAGGATAACTTCAAAAAATCATAGGATGTATTAGGCGCAACATTATTAGCGGTGGCGTACCGATAAGCCATGTGGTCCTAGTATTTGTCGTGTTCAAATTGCTTCTTTTAGCTAATTCATTATCAAAAATAGATCTACACATAATTGACAGGAAATGTTGCTTAGGTAAACGATGAGTGACTTTCAGCGTGTTGAAAAAATAACATTCATTGAATATTTAATTTCAGCACAAAATAATGCTCATATTCGAAAAACTATTTTTTTATTTGGAATTTGCAATAATCTAGGTGGATGAATGAGCCTTTCAAAGAGTGAAACATTTTTTGAATTACTCTATTATAATAGGAGTTACAATAATTATTTTTTCCAAGTAACTTTTGTCACGACTACGCTGGCTGTCGTAGGTTTCTATTCCATGTCTATTTCATTGAAGTACCGAAAGTAAAGGTTGGTCTTTAAAACAAACGATTTCGTTTAAAAATTTTGACACCCTGTATTTTGAAAACGAAGCATTACCGGACCTATGTTTATGTAAACTTTTAGTCGTAGAATCATTCATGTTTGGCCACGTACTTGAATAACACCCTATATATCAGCACAATCCAAATCGACCAGTAAAGTAACCCATAGAAATTGAGCCATCTATAAATTTATTAGAAAGTGAGGCACCACCTCCCCATCCACAATGAATGCCACTAATGTGCATTAATTAGTCCTGACATTTATTTCCAGGGTACATTTCAACCCTACACTTTGCCTAGAGGGTTCTAATTTAGTAGAATAATTATTTAGGTAAGTTTCATAATGTGTCAAGAGTAGTTACATGGGAACTCTATAAAATCAACCCGTTTCCCTATAATATCATGCCCTGAACGTGTATGAGTTCGGAACTGTAAGCCCAGTTTTTGTTCATTGCTGATTTATGTTATATCTTACGTGGTGATTATAGCTATTGGGCCCTAAGCTGGAAAATAAATGATTATGTACCAAAGCATTGAGACATCATACAGTGCTTTCGTATAGTACTGAATGAATTCATTTTCAGCCAAACTAACCACATATTATAAATTTTCTACAAAAGGTTAATTGGCCATATTTATAAGGGAAACAAAAATATTCAAGGTAATCCACGTGTGGGTAATGACGTCTGCGATAAGTTTTCAAAATGGAATTAATACCTAATATATTATTCGATTTTTTAAATCTCTATCACACGTAGGGTTTGTATATTACCAGCGTATCCGTTACAGTCAGTGCTCTCCGAAAGTAGTGGATGATTGAGTAAAAAATACAAGAAAGAAACGCTCAGAGTCGACGAATTTAATTTTTATTTGTGCATTCTGTTAAATTAAATTAATACATACAGAATGATTCGTGTAGGAGATCTGACGTCATCGATATCTTTTTACTGTCAAATTTTTTATATGGAATATTGACTTGGGTGAAATGAAAATAATAGTTATTTATGATACAAGTGTTAAAAGTGGCATTTTATTTAGTGAGTGGGGAATATTGCGAAACGAACATTAACGAGTGGAGCAACCCCATGACCAGAATAAAATCATTTTTGACACGATGAATGTTAATGACGCCTATCGGCGTCATTGTATGATTTTGCGATATGCTAATGACGCCACAAATGGCGTTTCCCTAGTATTTGGGGATGGAAACAATTATTGTGAATGAATATATTTTCTCAGAATTGATTGATTAGCTCATCCTCATCATCGAAAGCTATATTTTACTTTTATAATGGAAACTTCGTCTTCATCTACAACGTTTTTATAAATTCGCTTTCTTGTTTGTCTATATATTTTGCAAGTGCATTTTGACCCACTACGAATAACTTGAAAGGACATGGCACTGGATACATGTATTCCTGGGGCTCAATAGATTTTTTTGATTTTTGAACATATTATTCTACAAGTCAAAACAAGCAACTTTCTTCATTAGACTTTTTTCTGGCTCTACAGCGTGAGCTACAAAAATGGGTTGATTGTCTAACGCTAATAAAGAAAAATATTTTCTGCGAATGGATTTTTCTTGATTTTTGAGTATAATATCATGTGAAAAATATCAATTTCCTTTGATTATATCAATTATGGTGTACATTACTACAGGACGAGGCAGAAAACGCGATTTTTCTGAAACTCGTTTATTGACTTCTCGCCCAATTGTGGACTTTTCGTTGAATTTTTCGGAACAGAAAGTTCTCCCGAAGTTGCTCGTGTTAGCAATTTTGTTTTTTACAAGTTTGTACCTATAAGGTAAGCTCGGGTAAGTGTGAATTTGGGGCAAGTGTGAGTTTGCTCGCTATCTTCGCTAAACCGGGCGACAGCCCAATGCCATATATTGACGAATAGCCTACACTCATAATGAATCCATAACCATCATATAAAATACAAAAGAGATCTTATGAAATCCAAATATTTTCCCCAATTTTCTAACCTACAATTCATCAAACCGAACGAGTATAACGAGTTTATTTCAAGCTTTGAGTGTATTGTTAAAATCTAAGGTAAGAATCCATTTTATACACTTTTCTTCTGCCTAAACAATGAATCTGACTATAGATTGCCGTTTTTTCATGAAGTTGTTTTTTATAATTTTTCCATTGCATGTCACACTTACTCCGAAATTAAATGTTATTGGGGATAGTGTGACCTATCTTTCGGGGTAAGTGGGAACCTGGTTCATTTGGCCGATCTAAACAGTAATAGTTTTTCAGCTATAGTACGAAATTATATACGGAAATCTCAGAGAGCCAAACAATATACCTGGCCAGATGTGGAAGTCATTGATACACTTTCAGAGGATGAAATAACAACTGTGCTTCCATCACCACTCGTCAGAAGATGGGGATCAATGAGATTCTTATTCGATTTTTCAGATTTCTAACTGTAAATTTTTCTTTTCAACAAATGTTCACTTTTACGATTATTTTTTGATTTTTTCCAATGGGGCATTTCAAATTCAATATTGAAAAGTTCCTAACTATGTTTTGAATAAAGATATCTCGAAACAAATAAATTGTGGTGAAAGTTCCTTTACTGTTTACTCACACCTGCCCCAAATTTACGTGCATTGATATCTTTAAATTTGGCCAGAATCATACTTGCCCCAAATTTCCGGGGAATTGTGACCTATGGAGATGTACATCTGAATATGTAAATAAAATTCATAGAATACGATTTTCAACAGTTTTCTGTGGCGTATTACGAAGACTGAACTTCGAAGTAAATACCTGCAAAAGTTCATTGTTATATTAGTTCAGGTTCATCAGATGGACTAAATTCAATGCGAACTAATGAAAATCACGGTCACACTTACCCGAGCATACCTTATATACAAGTTATTTTCCAGCTCTTGCAACATACCCCTAAGTGTTCAACTATAAAACAAAATGATTGTTGTTGTGGTGACTATATAATCTGTCAAAATTGACAATAGTTCCTCATCATTGAAAAGTCCTGGTTCGTTGCTATATATGTGATATACCAAATGCTCGATACCAGATATCCGTCGATCAATTACTTCTCGAAAGGATGCAGGTAATATCTAGATTAGTTATCAGATTAGGTTAGTTCAATTAATGTATTCATAGCTTCCATATAAACAGAAATAAATAAGTATTCTCCCATAATTTCGTTTAAATATAGGTATTTGAGAATTCGTCTTTTTGGAGTCACCCTGTGGCGTCACACAAAAAGAATAGACAAAACTTGATTTTCATTCTCTGTGAAAAATCAAACTCAGATATCAACAATAAATCCACTATCCTATCATATCCCATTGATCAACCACCTTATTTTTTGCTCACTGTGTAGAAACGTTGTGAAATGTATTTAGAACAGTTCGTTGGGTTCATCTACATAATATGCCTCAAGAAATTCAACGAAAAGCCCACAATTGGACGAGAACTCAATGAACGAGTTTCAGAAAAATTCTGTCACGTCCTGTAGTAATGTACACCATAATTGATATAATCAAAGGAAATTGATATTTTTCACATTATATTTAAAAAGAACGTTTTAAAATTGTTTTCTCCGTTAACCAGCTGTCATATACGATATTATAGCACGATATTATACTCAATAATTAAGAAAAATCCATTCGCAGAAAATATTTTCCATAATTAGCGTTAGACAATCAACCCATTTTTGTAGCTCACTCTGTAGAGCCAGAAAAAAAGTCTAATGAAAAAAGTTGCTTGTTTTGACCTGTAGAATGATATATCCAAAAATCAAAAAACTATCGATCCCCAGGAATACATGTATCCAGTGCCATGTCATTTGGCAGAGTGTTCATGTACTGCATTATGGAAATTATGCAGAAGAAAACACAAATGGTGGTTGAGATAGCGGTTCTCGAGGTCGGCAATCATGAATTTTTTGTCAAAATTCTTCTATTAGTAATATAGCTGTTGAAAAATCTTAGAGCAAAAATGTGCACTTTTATTGATTGTTTTTTTTTGTGACGGTGTTGGTGATGGAAGCTACAACTCAATTTTCAGTAGTAGATAATTCCACATTAGGATATGTGAATGACTTAATTCGTAATTTCGAAAAGAATTCAGTGTATTATCAATTATCACAATAATCCAGCCAGTTAGGTTTATTGCACCACCAAAATAGGTACCAAGGAACCAAGCCAACCAAGAAACACAACACAAATGTTGATGAAAAAAAATATTTGTTCTGTTTTCATTTTGGAAAAAAAGTTTTTCCTAACCCTCCGGCGCAGTTTACGGAGGATCCAAAATTCACCAAAATTTTGTTTAGAATAGAATAATTACACAAAAGCAGGAACTATGACCTTTAGTGGACTATATATGCATTTATTCAAGAGTATCGAGACAGTTCTCACTCATTCCTCAACTCCCTCATAATAGGATTTCTGTTTCGGCAAATGATGAAAGGTATCGCTTATACAGTATGCCTCAATAAGTTGGAAAAATATGGAGAACTATTTTATTATTGATTCTAGGAAAAGAAGTTATTCCTCATTAGAAAACCACATAAAAAGTGTCAACTACCAATGTTACTTATGGAATAATGCCCATGTAGCTAAACCGTCCATACTAACTCCAGTGGGACATGGGTGGAAATTGGAAAATGGTGAACTTAAGTTCGATTGGATTAAAGGAGATCCGTTGCCACTCGAACTGCTTGACTTTTCAGAAACTTTATCCAGATGAATTTGAAGATGAAGATGATCCAGAAGTAGTGAACTTAGGCGACATACTACACGAGGATGAAGAAAATGACAGTTGATTATAAATTATATTGTAAAATCATATGCTGTTGAGATTTACAATATTTTTTTTATTATTAGACCTTGAATAAATACTAAATAAATTCAAAAAAAAAAAAAACAAAAATTAATTTTCTTTAGTTTTACAGTTTTTCCTCATTTTCCGGAACATGCTGTGATTTAGAGAAGGCAAACAATTGAATTCTCAATCTGGTAGGTAATACCAACAAAAATAAGTATAAGTCATAAATTCCCACGGGGGGAGGGGTCATATTGGTGGCTCGTGGTCTATTCTGCATGTTCTCGAATCTAGAATACAATTATCAGATATTTTCAGTACTATAAGTGGTTTGTTCAAAAATATTTATTTTACTCGAGACTAGAATAAGTGCCTTTATATTTAACAACATTGAAAATTGTTATCAACATGTTTAAATTGTAAAATTGATAAAAAACATTCAGAAACGAAAAAATCATTATGTGATTCATAATCACAAGAGATAAATGTTCATTCAAAATAGAATTTTTACTATATAATCCTCGAATCTCGTCCACCACCTTTATTATTAAATTTATCATAACAGAATAGAATCGGACTTTATTCAATTCACAAATTTTGTCCACCATTTTGAATCCGACCTCAAAAACCCCCCACATACTCATTTTGAAAATGATCGGAATATAATCACATATCTCATTGGCCACGATGAATTTATGAATTTTGCCAAAAAATTCATAATCTGCTATCCCGACAACCCTCACATATCAGTTTTGAATAAAATCAGATCGTAATCATATATCTCTTCCACCACCTTGGAGCCGCCATTTTGTTTTTACTCTAACAAAAATTCCATAATGCATTGTCACCGGAATTATAAACACCTATTACGTTTCAAGTTATTCGGACTACTAGAAGAGGGTCAAAGTGCTCTTGCAAAAATGCAGATAAACAAGAATGGGTAGAAACGTGGTAAAAAATAATTCTATTCACAATAAAATCGCTGAATACAAGTTTCTGTTATCGAAGTGAAAACTTATACCATTGAGTTTTCGAGGATAAGATCATTATTCAATTCAGAGAAAAAAATTTCACTCAGAATTCTCTCATCCTCAGATACGAGGAAAACGATAGTTGCGGCGTCGTTAGCATCTCGCAAAACTACACGATGACGTTATCAGCATGCAACATGTTTTATATGAAGCATACCATTTTTATTATACAGCTGTTACGGCTGTCAAGAAAAAAAAGGAAAAAGTCCACAAGTTCCATTGGATTCGAACACAGGTTGTATAAACAAGGCAGAGGCTCCCAGCTACATGGGCTACTGTCACATTACTGACTGTGATATTTTGTATTTCAAAGAAGCAAAGGATGCGATGAATTGCGAAATAAAAGAAGCTTCAGTCTATTCCCAACAAGAAAAAACTAAGTTCGATTGCTCTGAGTAAGGAAGAAATATACGAAATAATAAATTTTTGGAACGGATATTGACCAGATGGACTTTAAAAAAGTTTATCATATAATGTCATTCGAGAGGGGGAGAAGCAGCAAGATGCAAAGTGCACTTTCTCAAGGAGGAAAAGAAATCGATTGGTATCCCAATAACTGGGAGAATTGAAAACAACCTATTTTTTTCCAAAACGTGCCAGGGTGGAGCTTAAGAGTTATCAGACACTAAGTGGTTAGTGCCTAATCACAATAATCTTCATGTGTGCCCGGTGACGTTATTTAAAAAGCTCATGTTCAAACGCACTACTAGAACTACCTCAGACCGTCGATTTCTGGCTGTAAATCGATCAGGAGCTGTATCAAATCTTGCTCAGGTGTTCCAGAACAACAGCTCATTAAAATGACTGGACAAGCAAATGCCATTAGGCCATTGGGCCCCTATTACAGTTAGACGGGGAACATCATGCTGATACAAGAGAAGCGAACATCATACCAGAAAATTCTACTACGGTCTCTGCCTATATCCACAGGCATAACGCGCCGCTACGAGTGTTGTACTACCACCTACGACACTCGTACGGTATTGACGAGACACCGGTGTTGCCTTATGCTTCGGGGAATATTGAGTCCGTTGTGGGGAATGAGAAGTGCCGAATCTATTGGAACTACCCATTCCATACCCTCAGGCAAATACAAGCCAATAAGCCTGATGTAGTCCTCCTCGAATCAAAGTAGGACGATTTTCGTCATAGACTTTTCGGGTCGTAGCGAAACGAACATCGTTCGAAAAGAGGAGGAAAAACGGACTAAATGTTGAGATCTATTCTTTGAACTCCGCAGGCTTTACCTAAACAATTCTATAAAAATAGTGGTTCTGATAGGAGGGGTCCTTGGTGGAATGATGGACACACTGCTTTCAAGCTTAAAAATCATACCGGCTTGCCATGATATGGCAAAAATCTTAGCCGGACGAATGCAGAAAGCCGTAATTCTTGGTTCACTTCGCCTACTCAGGACATATGATTCTCGGACCCAGTAATCACTCACACCAGCGCGCCCTCCGGTTGTATCGGGGCTCCGGAGATAGGACCTGACTGGTGTTATATATTCATAATGGAAAAATAAAAATAAATAAAAAATCTACTCATGATATAATATACAACTATTTCACTTTCAATTATCATAATATGTATGTTTCTGCAAATCAGTAAAACTCAAAATAATTTGTGAATATTTTTTGTGAAATGCTCATTGTTAATTTGAAATTCTTCTCAATTGAATTTTTTTTTTAACATTAAATAGTCCTTATGATGAAGTTCCCCCTAAAATACATTCGATAAATGACGTACATAACTTCCTAATAGGATATTTTCAAGTACTTTTCTGATTACCTCGATATAGTAAAACACTATGTTTTTATCATAATAGTATTTCTTTTTCAAATTGTAAACATTACCCAGCCATATCTAGAAATTAAATTAGAAAATATCTCATTAATACTAAGTGGAGTAAACAACGTCGAAATTGGATGTTTTCAGTTCCCCTGATAAGCTAAATACTGTTTTGGATCATAATAGTATGGCATTTCCAAAGGCATTACATATTTCAGCCAAATCACGTGAATAAATCAGAAATAATCTCAATTTGTGTAAATTACCTTCATTTTGTGTTTTCGTAACATCTTTCAAAATCACTCTGTTTCTCCGAAACTAATCATACGATTTAATTTTATGGTCCATTTAAAGTGTTACTGACAGATCGTGATCTACAACATACCCGAGTTTTATTGAATTCCGCAATCAACCAAAATACCATGTATTCCGTGCGGTGTCCTTAAATGTATATTAAAGGTAGTATACTTCCCAAAATTCTACAAGAAAGTCCGTGATAGTAAATATTTACGTTTTGAAATGTATTCCAATTTCACATGAAAGATATGAAAAATATAAATAAAAAATCTTTTAAATACGCGCCTTTATTGAATTGCGTTAAAAAAAATCATATATCTAGAGGTGTTACGATATTCTGTGTTGAAGAGTAATAAACGAAAAAGTATAATTGGTAAAATTGTTTTATCCGTTAACCCGCTGTCATCCCCCTATGAACGACAGCCCTCAGAAGTCGAAATATGTACGAGCTAAGGATTAACGAGGTCTTACCTTTTTACGTGCGATTCCTACAAGACCAGTGACCATGCTGGGAATCGAACCCACGTCCCTCTGATTGATAGACTAGCGCTCTACCATCAAGACCACTGCGGTCCATAAGTCAAGGGAAATGGTACCATCATTGAGGCATGGTATATCAACTTTTTCACCCTGTATTGCGAAAACTAGTGGACCGATTTTTTCGTGGCCGTAGGCAGTTTGCCAAAGAATTCAAATTCTACCACATACAAAAGATTCAGGGTATTTCACCAAAAGCCATTTTTCATGGATGGAACGGAGTCCTTTGAATGATAATAATAATAATGATATATATAGTATATCATAATTCACTAGCGAGTTATGGATTATAAGTCACGTTCATATTTGAAGTAGTATTCTATTCATTTATTGATATTACAAGCAGAATTCACATTCATATTGAAATTAAAGGAAAGCGCTAACGGTTAATTCGAATTTGAATTCATTACAGCTACAGTACAGCTGCTGATAGTGAGGGAAGACGTCGACACATTAGAACCTTGTATTTTGCCTGCAATTTGTATTTTGTTATGAACCGATTCTTCTAGGTACAGTCAAGGACTTCCATCCTCCGTGACGCTTCAAAGTAGTCATGTTAGCCACAGCATTGGCCAAAAGAGTCGCCGAAGTCCTTCTCAGGCAGTGACCGGTGTAAGTAGAGCGCTAGTTCCTCCAATTTCAAAACCATTGCAATTCTTGAAGGAATCTTCGACTACGCGGTGGTGTGCGGGTTGAGTTCTCGCCTCATAAGCCACAGAGCGTGAGTTCGAATCTCAGCATTGCCACCGGTCTCGTGCATGGCATCACACGTATTAAAAGGTAAGGGCTACGTCTTCCCCTAGCTCGCACAAGTCTCTGACTTTTGAGGGTTGCACGTAGGGGTGTAACCGGTTGACGGATATAACAATTTTAACAACAAAAAAACAACAACGTATTTATTGCCACACACTGGCTGGTACACCTCCCATTTTTGCAAAGAACAAAGAAGCGGCTAAAACTAATATTCTTTGGTCTCAAAGACATGTATTTTTTACACAAATTAATCGGGTTGACTGGAAATCCTTCTTCAGGTATGGTGAAACTTCTTGATTTCATGGTTTAAGTGTCTGGCAAACCAAGTGAAAATATTTCCCTTTGTCTTGAATATTTTCTATTTTCAATTTGACCAGTTCATCGCATCTACAAGCACCGCTAATCCCCATTATCAAAGCCACTTTCATCAACAAGTACTCGTTGTCGGGAGCTTCGTTCAAAAACGTCTCTACTTCGGGTCGTTCTAATGTATGTCTTGGACTTCTTTGGCTCGTTAGTTTGCCATATTTTGGAATGTCGATTTTTTAATAAAGTTGACAAGTCGAGCGATGCATCGAGTATTTGGTCCATACCGACGATGGGGCAAATTTTTTTTGCAAATGTAAAAAATATGCCATCGACACCTTTTATCTTCTGTGAACTCATCCAAGACTCAAACATTTTAAACTTCTTGTCGTAAGCATCTCGGGACTTTTCGGTAAAGGTATTGAATATGGGTCCAATTCCGATTCGAACGAAATTGTCACAGACGTTTCGAAATGTCATAAAAACACTACAGCAATCGAAAATGTATGTGGGTACTCACTTTTGAGAGACACAAAAATAAACCGTTAGAGGAAGTATTAACGTAATTTTCAATTAAATCCACTGTATTGAACCAAGAACACTTTTATCCGCATTGTGTAAGTAAAATAAATCTCAGAAAAATTAAAAAAATAAAAAACTGGTCTTTATTCAAAATAAATAAACAATCACTTCATTTAACAAATGACAGGCCACTTTGAACTGTCAAAATTAGTAATGCGACGTTGCCAATTTTATTACATAGAATATTTCAAAGGATAGAAAATTCTCAAATATCGATCGGGAACCAATTTAACTTTTTATGCTTGATTTCATGCCAATTATTGTGTCAGTTTATTGAGGGCTTCTGTCATACAGCAGTATTAATTGCCAGTATGATAGAGACTATGTTAAGGTCGATCATTTTGAGTGAATTGAATAAATTTCCTCTTTTTCGTGAAAGACTGATTGCATCATGCGAATCATAAAGCTCGCTTTACATTATCCCTACCTGTATCCTAATTATTTTGCCAGTGATTGGCACCCAGTTAGCGTGAGGTTAGGTAGGAACGTTTGCAGGTTTTTTATACAACCCTTTCCATGGACCAAGCGAGCGCATTCGCGCACGCGCATATTTTTGGAATGTCGGCCAGGACCAAAAGTGATGAGGAAACTGTGCAGGTATGCATGTCCTCATCTTTTTGAAATGTTCGTGGAAGATGAATAGAAATATGGAGACCAGTAAGGAAAATGCGCGCGTTCTCTTCGCTCGCATGGTCTATATTGTGATATAGTTCCCATTTGAAATCATATTATAGGTTGGAGGAAAATTAATTATAAAATATGTGGACAAATGAGCGCATGTGCGCACGCGCATATTTTTGAAATGTCGGCTAGGTGCAAAAGTGATTTGGAAAATGTGCAGGTGCGCAGGTTCTCATCTTTTCGAAATGTTCGTGGTAGATGAATAGAAACATGGAGACCAGTAAGGAAAATGCGCCCGTTCGGCAGACATTTCGCAAATCCGCGCGCATGGATTTGCGAAATGTCTGCCGAACGTGCTAGCTTCGCTCACATGGTTTTGAGGAAGGTGGATCATAAAATAGATAGACAAGACTAGCGCACTTGCACGCGCACCTATTTTTGGAAATTGGCCACGCGCAGAAGTAATGAGGGAAATGCACAGGTACTTTTTGAAGTCCATGTCTCTCATAAGTTGCTACTTCTGTATCTTCAAAATTGATATCGATACAATACAATGCATTTAAATTGGAAAAATATGTTAAATAATCCGTCTAAAGGATTGTCTTAAAAGTGAGTGCCGACATACATTTTTTCAAAAAATAAATACGAGAATATTTCATTGATTCTATTAATTTTATCGTGTTTTAAAGTATCTGTGAAAATTTCATCAAAATCCCAGTTGGACTCATATTCTTCACCTTTTTTCAATTTTCATCGGTTTCCTCCATTTTCTATACGTTTTTTCCTTAAAAAAACCTTGCCTTTTCTGCAGGGAAAACTGACAAGTATCAAAATCTATTTAAACATTTGCTAACAATGTATCATGCCCGTGGCAACCAAACAAACAACCTGCTTTGACCAAAATATAAAAAAGTACCTGTCAAGTCATTTTGACATTTATTGGGTACTGAGATGCAAGAAGCTTTGATTTGATCACCAAACTTAATAATTATTATCTCATAAAAAACGATTTCTTCCACTTGTTGGATAAATCATTGTATGCCCCTCGTGTGGTATGATTCCTAAGTCACTTGAGAATGTATACCACATGGCCTGACTCGACTTATTTTCAACATAGTGTTACGTAATTTTTGTGCGTTGACAAAAATAATGAGGTGCGCCGACTTCCAACAGTGGAGACGGGAGTGGGTATTAAAAAAAAGGTGAATATTACAAGGGCGCCAAGTGATTTGAATGAAGCTCACCCCAATCAAAGAATCTTAGCCAAGAAAAAAATCACCAAATAAAATGACCTATTACCACAAAAATAACAATGCTCTGATAATGAAACTCAAACTGATATTGGCGTGACCAATTTATTATAACAAAAAATTATTACGTGAACATGTATGTGCTTTGACAAATTAAGAGAGGATAGGAAGAGCTATACTTTTCCTACGTAACTCTCGAGAGTACGGTGTTAACAAAAAAACACACCCGCATGAATAAATGAAAGGTATCTGACAACTATTTTAAAGTACGTCCAAAATCGCTTGAAAGGATGAATAGCTGGGTGACCCTTAAATAAAATCTCCCAGAATATATCACGGTCAAAATCTTGAAACTTGAAACCCTTGGTCACATTCAAGTAAATGAAAAATGAACCACTATGTTGTACTTATCCTTCTCCTGGTATGATTTATATTCCTTCCAAAATAATTTTGCCTAGTTTGATAATCTCGGATATAGTTATGCTTTATAATTTCGAACAACTTCTGGAATAGCGGTACTGGAATTTTCTAGCATTCGATTGCGGCAGTTTTATCAGGAGTTGTATCCCAATAAAATCGTCTGAAAGTGGATATGAACCTATTACATTGACACCCAAATAGCAGATGCACATATCAAAATCAATATGAAGCCTTAGTCTTCGTAATTGATGTTTAAAAAATCCGTAGCACGTTTACATTAAATAATGAATATCCACAAGTCACTTTCGGTGTACGCATTTCACAAAAAAAATGAAAATATCCAATCTAGCTATCGGCTCGCCAAGATCGCTATCGTATTTTTTCCCATGCCCATGTCGGCAAAATGTTCATTGTTAAAATTCAGCAATCCGAACATGAAAATAATAGCGGTGTATTTAAAAAAACTTAATGGAATTCGTTACAATAGTACCATAAAAAACTATTCATACTCCTGGGCAATACTTGAAACCTCTGTTCATGAGAAGTTACTCTCAACCAAAAAACCGACGGTGGTGAATCACGCAAGTATCGCGGGATATTTGGAAAACAGAACGCAATTTCACTTGTTTTCTCATAATCAAGCTGGCGAATGTCTCACGTTAAATCCCCCAGTTTGCAGAGTTTTTAGGCATCTCATTCAAATGCCTCGAATTGATAGATTTTATAGTTGGTCACAGTCAAACTACTTATCTTTGTCCATGACCTCAGAAGTGTTAGTTAGTCCCTAAAAACCAAACAATATAAGGCAGAATATCGAGTGGCTACCGAGATCACTAGACTAAGCGCTGCCAGATATTTTCCGTGAGGCTTTTTCGAATAAAGTAAAGAACTTTGGAAATATCACGTCACGTGAAGTATGTCGTGATATTCCACAGAAACTTTTGCCTTCGTTGTATGATTTGGTACATTAATAATAGAGTTCCTTAAAATGACACAAAATTGGATATTCATTAGAATATTTTGTTCAGGACTTGTGTTAAATTTTGCAATAAACCAGTTGGGTGCATGAAGTCACGATCAGTTTACCGCTCCGATCAAATAACACAACCTAGATGAGTAACTCGCCGCTCACCCCTTGAACTTTATTTAGATATGTTCCGTATATCACGTATATACCGGGTGACCACGAGGTGAGGTACGCCCCCCAATTTTTCTATACTTTTGAAGATACAGGTTTCAAATTTGGCACGTCGATATATTACTCAAATACGCATATTTTGACTCCATAACCGAAAATTCACCACTTCCGGTTTAACCGGAAGTGACCCCAAACTTTTTTTTCAAATGACACCCTGTACAATTTTTTTCATTATCAGGAAGAACACGCAATTTGTGATAACACTGTTCTCCAAAATTGAAAATCGGTTGAAAAATGGCGGAGATACAGTTGATTGTTCAATCGAACAAAGTTGGCCGTGAACATCAAACTCAAATCATCACAACTGACGAACGGCGTCAGCATTTACGAGAGGAAGGTTCGAGGTAAGATACAGCTGAAAATCGAGCTTCCCATGTAATTGCAGCAACCATATTTCCCATCAATTATCAAACATTTCCTCAAAACGGATTAGTACCCATAAAGAAAGGCTCACAACTGCCATTTCTCAAATAGCAACATACTCTTTTCACATTGTTATGTTGAAAGATGATGAATTATCAGATTACTCGAATGAAAAGATTTGAAGAATTCCGAAAGGAATCGAAGATACGGGATGTTTCATTATGAGTGTTCTCAAAATTGACTATTCTCAAACATAGGCGGCTTGAACCTACGAAAGCTAAACAAAAATTCATATTTAAAAAAAAATAGTGAAAATTTGCGGTACATTCTGAATAATGGAACATTGTGAGTTGTCGAAAAACATTCTACGGCGATGGAGCGAACTTTTTTCTCATTACTCGTATGCTAATCGTAATTGATGGTGGATTCATACAGCAGTTTTAAGATCGTTGTTGGAATAAATATTCCATTAACGAACATTCTTATGACTTCTTACTAGTGACTATAAACTCATGAATTGGAACTGCTGTATAAATCCACCATAAGAATATACCTGCAGAGTAATAAAAATGTATTAGATATTTATTCCAATTTCTAACATTTGATACAACTAATTTCTGAACGAAAAAAAAGGCATGAAGTAAATTGTTTATTGGTTCTGGTCACTTACTACAATAACAGAAATCAAAGTAATGAAAAAATGATTTACAAGTACTGTTCAAAATGTTCTCCATTATGTTCTCTGCACAAAATTGCACGTCTCACTATTGCTTCCATAACTCCATTTAACTGAGATTGAGTAATACTTGCAATTGCTTCTCTAAGGCGATGTTCCAAATCCTCCCTTGATGTAGGACTAGAAGAGTAAACCTTGTTCTTCAGGTAACCCCATATGAAAAAATCCAGTGGCGTGAGGTCCGGTGACCTCGGAGGCCATCTTGTAGGACCATTCGTGCCAATCCATCGATTTGGGAATGTTTCATCTAGGTAACTGGTTACTATTCGGGAATTATGGGGAGGTGCACCATCCTGCTGGAAATACATATTTTGGTAGAGGTCGAGAGGTAAATTCTCCATGAATCCTTCTATTTCGTTTCGTAGAAATCCCAAATAGCGTTGCCCATTCAACATACCATCAAATATTATGGGCCCAATGATTCGAGTTCCTATCAGACCTATCCACACGTTGAATCCAAAGCGTTCCTGAAAATTCCCTTGTCTTATGAGCCTGGGGTTTTCAGTTGCCCAGTATCTGGTGTTGTTTCTATTGAACATACCAAGATTCGTAAATCTTGATTCGTCGGAAAATATAATGTTTCTCGTCATATTCGGGTTCCTTATGTGGTTCTCAAGTAGCCAATTGCAATATTGGACCCTTCTTTGATGATCATTTTCGTAAAGGCGCTGATGTATCTGATATTTATACGGCTTAAACCCATGTTTTTTTAGAATTTTTCGAGCTGATTCTCGTCCAACTGGTAATTCATGTTCGATTTGTCGAAGTGATATGGTGGGATCTACATAAACAACAGCCAAAACATTAGTTTCCGTCTCTGCATCAATAATAAAACTATCCTGATCATGTACATTGTCATCTGGTTCTATCCTGAATTGCCTTTCCAAACGTGCGAAATAGTTTCTACTTGGTTGGCGTTGTCTGAGAGGGAATCGTTCACTGTAAAGAATGCAAGCCGCAGTTGCATTTTTTCTACACTCGCCATAAATTAGCAGTAAATCTACTTTTTCATTTCTAGTAAATTTTCGCTCCATCGGAATGTTTTTCAACAAGTTACAATTCTCTTGTATTGAATGAGTAGAACAAATTGTCACTTTGTTGACAAAATATGCTTTTTTGTTTAGCTTTCTTATGTTCAAAGACGCCTTCGTTGAAGAACATTCAATTTTGGGAACACTTATATTGTATTTCTGGTTCCTTTCGGAATTCTTCAAATCTTTTCATTCGAGTAATCTGATAATTCATCATCTTTCAACATAACAATGTGAAAAGAGTATGTTGCTATTTGAGAAATGGCAGTTGTGAGCCTTTCTTTATGGGTACTAATCCGTTTTGAGGAAATGTTTGATAATTGATGGGAAATATGGTTGCTGCAATTACATGGGAAGCTCGATTTTCAGCTGTATCTTGCCTCGAACCTTCCTCTCGTAAATGCTGACGCCGTTCGTCAGTTGTGATGATTTGAGTTTGATGTTCACGGCCAACTTTGTTCGATTGAACAATCAACTGTATCTCCGCCATTTTTCAACCGATTTTCAATTTTGGAGAACAGTGTTATCACAAATTGCGTGTTCTTCCTGATAATGAAAAAAATTGTACAGGGTGTCATTTGAAAAAAAAAGTTTGGGGTCACTTCCGGTTAAACCGGAAGTGGTGAATTTTCGGTTATGGAGTCAAAATATGCGTATTTGAGTAATATATCGACGTGCCAAATTTGAAACCTGTATCTTCAAAACTATAGAAAAATTGGGGGGCGTACCTCACCTCGTGGTCACCCGGTATATAGACATGGACTGACGAAATGATGAAGCTGTTGATCTACAAATATCACAAACAAATTTGATTCTCCAAACTTCACCAAAAAGAAGGTGTGGGAAACAATCAGCTCAAATCTGAATAAATTTGGATACAACAAAAGCGCTTCAAGATGTGATGAGAAGTTGAGCAATTTGAAGAAGAGCTACGATAATGTTGGCGGGAAAAAAATAAAACGGGCAACTCATGGTTACCTGGAAGTTTTTTGATGATTTCTAGGCATTAAATAAAAAAAAAACGCTGCTCATTACCTATGATTCAACAATATATTGATATTATTATAATATAACAATCAAAAACATCAAAAATATAATAGCCAGCTATCGCTAATTGAAACAAACAATTGAACATAATCACACTGAAAGACTGAAGAGACAAATGTCCCAGAATAAATTGCAACCACCAGTACCAGACAAAAACCAATGTCAAAACTTATGTCACCGGTCCGGTAAGCAGTGGTAACTTTTGTCCATTTACGGAACATATCCAAAGTAGGGACATCTTCTCTAACTGGCAGTATCGTGCGTCGTTTAAAGAAATGTTGAGGTTCAATAAAATAGAAATAATGGAAACCTAATATGGAATGGAAACTTAATATTATGATGGAAGAATCTCCACATAATTTTGAGAACGGCCGATACTTTAAATGGCATGTTTTTTCATATTTCATCAATTTCACTCTTTTCCAATTTGGTTTCCCTTTCTCGATAGTTACGACACTGGTAGCTTACCTATGAAATGACGTTTTTCATTTCCAGCTTCAAATGGTTGGTCTGTCAAATATCAAATGCAGCGTTGCCAGACTATATCGACAACAAAGAATCTCCGTTCGGCGATGGATAAACTATCGTTTTTACATGCTCCCAACTAGCTGCAATGAAGGTTTCAATTACCCTCTTTGTTGTTATATATTTCATCCAAGACAGTATTTTGGGATTTCGTTGCCATGGATATACCCGACAGAAATCAAAATCTAGCTGACGTGCTTATTGTATCCTTAAAAAATTGCGACATGACAACAATGTCATGACTTGAGGAATAACAAAATGGAAAGATATTCCCTTTAGTACTTTTTGAGTATTTCTCATCTATGTTGTGTTACTTGATCGGAGGTTTACCGAATCATCAATATCATAGACGTAAAATGGTGGGATAGTTTCTAAAATATTTCAACTTTTTATATTTATTGAAATTCATACACATTTTCTCTTCTTGGAAATTTTACTGATACTCTAACTATAAATTCTAGGGCACAGAGCTGTTCAAAAGGTCCGTCTTTCCATCTTGGAATGGACACTTTCACTTATGGAAAGACAGTACTGCGTGAAATGATGACACGCGTAATGCCCCGATATTTTGGGGTATGTACCAGACAAACTACGCTTGGTATGCTGAAATGGCTTTCATGCATTCGATATTGAGAGAATGCAGTCATAGTGGTAGGAGGAATGTGTACGGTAAGAGGGTTGGTTTTTCGGTAGAAAACAGGAAAGTGAGTTGTAGAATATAAAATCAAATTAAATAGTTTTTTAATTATAATTCAAGTTCAAGTACTGATAAAATAGTATACAGTGTGGCTATTTAAGTGTGCAACATATGGATTTTTTTTCATTAATTGCATTACCAAAATACAAATAATGACAAAAGTTGGTCGATAATCAAATGAGATGTCCTTAGAATGGTTGCAAGTCAAACAGCATACAATGTCGATCAAAAAATATAAAAATTGTACAAGATTGTACCTTTATTTCAGAAAAATATCATCAGGAAAAATAGTTAACAATTGAAAGTTATGCCTAAATACCAAAATCATAACAAATGTTTTGTTTTTTTTAAACATCAATAATTTTACAAATTTTTATTGTTTTTATATTCACCCTAAACACTTTCATAAATCAATCACTATCAAATCAATTGCACGACCAAGCCTAATTCTGAACTTTGGCCCATTTTAGGACAAATAACTCAAGTTTCGTACTACTGACGTGAAAATTTCATTTTTTTCTTCTGGAACTAACATCACTCTTGGAGAAAAACTATTTTCAAACAATTTTTGTTCAATAATTATTTCTCATTAAGTTGATATTCAGACCGTAAAACGAACGAATGTCTCAAAATTTAAGTATGCGCTGGAACTCAAATCAGAGATGAAAGATATATTCATTGGCTGTCATACATTATTCGTAGATATAAAAAAACTTTATTCATTTCAAATTGTCGAATAAAATGGATTGTTGCAAGTATTTGTTGATTTGCATGCACAAAATGAATTGACGATACCCCAGAAAATCTACAACAGTGTTTTGTACGGCATTTTTTACTGTTACATTCAGGAGGTAATTATTCGATCGACGAATATAATACATTTATCCAAAACATGATAGTTATGACTGTCATTATTGATGTCATTTTAGACAAGTGAACTAACAAACAAACAACTAAGATGTCTAAAAACCCTGGTGTGTCGACTGATTAGATTTAGTTTAGAATTTTTTGTAGACAAAACAAATGAAATCGTGGTCTGTTTCTGTAATCGGATCCAGAGATGGCACCTGGTCCTCGTGTCAATATTCCAGGGATATAGTGATTGTGATTGTTGTAAATTGAATTTTACGGAATGTCAATAAACTTTTTAACTAGCATTCTGAAGTAATACAGTGTCTATACTCGAAGTGGAAGACCAAATTTTTTGGAAAAATAACACCACACATTCTAAAATGATCTAAATACCGTTTGAAAGTCAAAAATAGTTGTGTCAGACTGAAAAATTTCGTAGTGCAATAAAATAGACTATTAATATGAATAATTTGACCATTATTCGTTTTTGTGTGGATAAAATGCTGGAAGATGAACACAATATCTAATTATTTATATCGAGTACCGAAAGTGAGTACCACTTAGAATCTGTAACATACTTTGAAACCAATTTGAAACTTACATTTTATTTCTTAATTCTTCGTGGTCTAATTAACAATACTTTATGGCAAACATTTTTTCAAGTAAATCAACTGGGTGCGTGTTGTTATACCCTTACTGTTTCTTTAAATCTTCTATAAGTTCGAAATGGAAAGTCCGTGATAACGTAAATAAAAATCATCACTCCTACTGAAATCTATCAATTTTGCATATATCATCAAGCTTATTAAGGTGTTTTTATTATTTCACCTTTCGTTTTCGTAAAATCGTTACAGTGTTGTTAGATCATCCACAAACTATTAATTTTCTGTCGAAATAAATTGCACAAAAAAGAAATAGGTATTTGCACTATTACATAACGTTAAAAGTTTTCAAAATTGTGCAACAACAATGTAACACACAACTCATCACACATATCTCTTAAAAAAAGCAATTATGAACTCAAAAAAGCGACAAAATTATTACTTGAAGAAGTTTTTGAAAAAAAATCGGATAGTTGCGAAGATACTTTCGCATGCGCATGCTTGGGCAGATATCAGATAGGCACAAGGTTGACAGGTTCTAATGGTGAATTTCCATGCAGCTGAATTTCAATTCTTTTATGTGAAATGTGACATTATTATTTATTCCAGTAAAATGCATTTCAGCAAAACAAAAATAATTTAATAAGTCGAAAATGTAACGAATAAAACTGCTTGCAGAGAGTGATTCCGTAAATTTTATTGTTAAGAAAAAATATGATTTCCGTCAACCAGCTGCACGCTTAAGAGTACAACCCTCAAAAGTCTTCGAAAGACTTGTCCGAGCTTGGGAAGACCCTTACTTTTTAACGTGTGATGCCATGCACGAGACCGATGACCACGCTGGGAATCGAACCCATGACCCTTAGGTTAAGAGACAAGTGCCCTACAATCATGACCATCACGGCCCATATTGATTATGATGTTTTATTCATTTCATGCTCCTGCGCAATACTTGGAAAATCAGTTCGTGATAATGTACCTTAACAACAAAACCGACGGTGGCGTTTCACCCAAGTATCGCGGAATATTTGGAAAACAGACCACGATTTCATTTGTTTTCTCATAATCAAGCTAGCGAATGTCCAGCGTTTTTGTCTACAGTTTTACAGGATGAGTCGGCACAACAGGGTTTTTAGGCATCTTACAAACAACCAAAATGTAAAAAAATCACTGTCAGTCATTCTGACATTTATAGGGTACTGAGACGCAAGTAGCTTTGATTTGATCACAAAATTTAATTATTATCTCATAATAAACGATTTCTTCCACTTGTTGAATATGCCACCCGTGTGTTATGTTTCCTGTCACTTGAGAATTTATACCACTGGGCCTGACGGCCTCGTATAAATCTGTCTCACGTGACTTATTTGATAACAATAACATGAACTTTCAACCCTAATTTATTTCGATCCATTGGATTCCGCAATTATCATAGTAGCATTTCTTGTTTGCCGATTAATTTCTACATTTTTTAAAGAAACATTAAAGATAAAAAAATTGTATTATGTAGTGTAATTGTACTTTGTAGTTGCGTTCAATATTTTAAGTTAATTGATATTTCATTCAATTTGAAAAAAGTTATGTGAAATTGATTTGATAGTGATTGATTTATGAAAGTGTTCGAAGTGAATATAAAAAAATTTGGGAAACTATTGATGTTTATAAAAATGAATAAAAACATTTCTCAGGAGGCCATGTTTTGGTATTTAGAAATAAGGGTACTTTACTGTAGGTACAATTTTTATGTATTCTGACCTAGCCTGTATGAGGTTCGACTTGCAAACATTCTAAGTGCACCTAATATGATTATCAAACATGCACCAACTTTCGGCAATATTTGTATTTTTGTTGGGCAATTATTGAAAAGAATCCCATTTGTTGCACACTTAAATAGACCATAATGTATTGAGTTCATCAAAAAACGAGTGACCCAAAACTTTGGTCCTGTTTTGTCGACTTTACTTTACTTTACTTTACTTTAGTGAAAAAGAAAATGATTATGTTGAGTGATCATGAAAAATAAAGAAACAAAGAAGTGATCAATTCTCATCGTTTATTGCTGAACAACAAAAACGTCATAATCATTCACATAACTGAAGAGTCACATTACTGAAATAATATCGTGAAACTTGATATGGAGTTTCCGGTAAGATCGTAAAGGTATTAGCTGACGATAGATCATTTTCTGGAATTTTTGAATCGGTTCCACAATTAACTTGATGAAGAAAATTTGCTGAACCTTTTCATATCCCCTGAAAAATTTAGTTCACTCATATTATTTAATGCCCCAATTGGACAGGACGAAGTAGGTACAACAGGTAGGTAAATAACAAAAACGAAAACTGGTACCTACAAAAAGCCGTGTCATGCATACCATTTTGTATGTACCTTGGGCTTGTTTAACGTTGGATATAAGTTATAAACGCCTGAATGAACTCAATCGTATGTGAACTCACTGCAATCTTTAAATAATTGTAATCTGTCTAATTTCAGTATCCAAGGATAATAATTCTGCAAAACAAACGACTCACTTTCCAGACGTTTCAATGCGAAACAACGATAAACTTCTCTCAATCATTAGCGTAGATGGTGTGGAATATTTTAGTCTAGTATTGTATGAGAATGCGCCTGGGGATAGGGAATCATTTATTATTTTCAGTCCTAGAGCATGCACAAAAGCTTCTTTACATATAGAGCGATTTTCTAGATGACAATAGCTTCCGCTTTGTTCTGTAGTTTATTTTTTAAATAGTTCTACTTTATCGAAATGAACCTGAGGAGTATGTACGTCACTTTTATCTGTTATACAAGATAAAACAGTGTGATGAGTAACAGGTTACAGTCAAATGATAGAAGTAGAAAATGTTAGTTGAGAGATGAAAATATAGAATTTCATTAACACAATTCACCCGTAGCTTTTTCCTTTGGAAAAGCAACCTTCAGAATCATTGTGGCCAAAAATATTGGGTGTTTCACGATGGATGCAATATTATAAGTATGTGGAGAAAGGAACGACAAATCAATTCAATTATTTAAATAGGCTAGGACAATGAAACAAATTCTTTTAATCTATACTATCTTCATCGATACCATGACACCGCTTATATCAGGAAGTCGTAGCTATTTTATTATTTCAAATGGAACACTTCTATGGAGAATTGTCTCACATATATAATTCCATTGGCAACAGTGGGTATAATATAGTTCCAACGGCAACAATGTGTATAATTTATTTTCATTGGCAACAATGAAACTAACAAATTTAGTCCTAGGTATCCAGGATATATGATGACACATCAGTCTGCACTACCAATTGACCCGAACAGTTCTGCACCAGTTCAGTGCATCGAGTCACAGCCGTCCTAATTCTCCGAGCTGTGGTGAGAAAATCGGCAACACCGCACGGTAATCAATTTGACGACCGACTCATTTATTTGTTAGTATCAATTTCTCGGCATATTTGGAAAACAAACAATAAATTTGTAGAGAAAAAAACGCCAATCAATGTGATTGTCTCGTTTTCTTCGTCACAATGTAGAAACGCAATGTATTCAATTTCTTAGAAACGGGAAAACCGTCAAGTTCGGTTTTTCTATGCCCTAAAATTCACATTTTGAAAGATTTTTTCTGATTTTTTTTCTGATAAGTATCCAAACCACAAAATAGATTTCTGATTTTTCTCAGAATTTCCATATGAAGTCTGACTTATTACAATAATATGTTATTGGAAGGCAAGTGTACTGAATGTGCCAAAATCACGTGAAAATTAAAATTCTGTCTCTCACAGAGACAAAAAACAACAGAAAATAAAATAGCTTACTCATAAATGAACGAAAATGAAAAAACTCATAATAATAGTAATAATAATAACAATCTCTATTACATTTCTTTCAAAAGGCAATGAATGTGTGAGTAAATGTGAGCGTGAATGTTGGTCGCCTAGGGCTGATATTTGGTGGCGCATTCGCTATTTCAGCTGTAGGAAAAACCTACAGCACCACCTTGAAAACTGAAATTTCATTCCGAGGATTGAACAAATTATGATTCCAGGGGCCATATCAATCACGAAAATAATAGTGAGAATTCTTAATTGAATGTTTGCAACTTTCGCTTCTTATAGGACTTTTGAGGTTGTATGTTTGGTATTGAGTTGGAAGATTTAACGGATTTCTGTTCTTCCAGCTTCTTAGACTCTATACTCGTTCAAAATTATATTTGAAAAAATTGATAAAAGGTGAAATAAAATTTGTTCATATGGTTAACCACAAATACAAATTTGAGAAAATTCTCCGGAGGAGTAGTCTGATTGAATACTTAAGAATGTTGATTTTCCAAGCAAAAATTATTGATTTGTTGAACGCAAAAATTATATTTCCATTTGATAATTATTAATAATTGATTCAAATATAGCATACATATGAAAAAAAAACATATTGACATGTACAGTGGGAATTGAGTGACCTCCTCTTTGCAACTCATCAAAATATTTATTTCCTACAAAACTACCCTTTTCTTCAATTATTAGAGATAAGCAGATACTGTAGTTCAATTTCTTTGAAGCACTGTGAGATCCTTAACCTGAAACGTATATTCTAGCAGATTCACAAGCACATAAATAGTCAGAATCCAATATTTCAATAAAAGTACTTAAATCATATTCATTGTTCTCAAAAAAAAACAATCCGTTTCGTCAGCTTCAACTGCGAATTTTTTCTCCATTTGATTTGAATATTTGCCTTACACGATTTTTTTTCTGCATTCAAAACTTCATCTACTGACCCATTATAATTACGACCACTCAAAAGTCTGTAATTTCCAAAACGTTTTTCCAGTTTTTCAATAGTAAATTTGCCTGGCAAGAAGTTCTCAATATCATAAACTGTAAAACTGTACTGTATCATTTCCAAGAGAGTTTTTGTACTTTGAAGAAGCGCTACGTATGTATCACTTGTAAGGTGTCCATTGGTTTCTAATTTGTGCCACTTATTGATTCAAAAAACAAATTTTTCCAGATATTTTATCCTGTAATCATCAATTTCAGAAATAGGTTTTGAAAATTCATTCCTCTTGATAACCCTTTTTATAAAATTAGTATTATTAACTATATCCCACCAATTTCTCATTAATTCAAAAAAATCTGCAGTATCTGTGAAACCAAAATCTTGCAAAGCAGCTATTGTGGAATGATGGAATAAATTGTCTACCAATGGTACTTTTTGATTCTCAAAATTATTAGGATATAATGTCTTGGAGTTTAATTTGTGTGCCTTTTTTATTACAGAATGTTTCTTTAATTCATATACCCCCTTAATTTCACTTAATTTAGCATATTTAGATTCACCTGTTTTGAAAGATTTTTTAAATTAAACCAATTGTTTGGAACATTCTTCATAACATGAACAAAATCATATATCAGAAATATAGATTTTCCATCTTTGGATGGATTCAAAAAACTGTTGGAATTTGACAAATTTTTGAATTTTGGAAAAATTGAAGGAACTATATTTTTCACCAACTTTGGACGTTTAAGCAAATTTTTTTTATTGGTCCATCTGTCAGAGGAAATGTTTTATATCTGATGATATCAGTATCATGAAAATGATTCGCACATACAACAGACCTTTGAGAGGGACTCCAAATTTAACGAGGTATTGCACAAATCCACCTTACTCGCAATTCTTCATCTTTCGGAAAAGAAAATACTTAGATGTTTTTTTTTGAGAATCGTAATTTGACTTACACAACAACGAGTAGGCATATTGGCTTATAGTAGATATTCCTTACAAAAGCCGGAAATGGAATACGTAGATAACCTCACAATCACATTTGAATTTAATACTGATTTTGATGGGCTTTGAAAACACTTTCACTAATAAATCGAACATTATAATTTTACCAATATTTCGTAAATTATTTCAAATGAATCATACGGTAATTCATCAATTAGAACACAAATGATTTACCCTAGAAATCTACTTAGCTTACTCTAACAATCACCATTCCACAATAATACAATGACTGATTTCGTTTCGTCGTCGATCGTCGGGCGCAATAACTTTGTTGCCAAATTTCTTCACCATGGCTCGGAGAATTAAGACGGATCTGATCGAGTCTATCGAGTTCAAGTTAGAGTTGTAGAGCTGTAGCGGCGTAGCGGAATTCAATGATAAAGTAGCGGAATATCCTGAAATGTTCGAGGAATGAATGACAGATAATATTCTACTTCATAATTTCAATCTATTTACTTCAGTGTCGCTTATTTCAGAATGAGTTGTTATTAATAATGAGAGCAGCGAACACAGAATTCGTAACCGAAACCATGTAGCTGAGGTAAAAAAACGAACCTGTTAAAGAAGAAGAGTTGAGGTTGAGAGTTCTATCTATCCTATGTCAACTGTCAAGAGTCACAAAATATCAATCAAAACAAATACCATTGTGTAATTGTTTGGTTTGCCGGTGTGGAGTTATCTCATCTTATCAATCTTCCATGATTTTATAAGAATTTCAATTATTCAAAGGTCATCATTAAAAATAATGCTCTCAAAAAAACGCGGAATTTTCGAGACATAACGACCCCAGCGGCTTTGGCTATAATGTAGCGGAATTTTTCGACTAGAGTAGCGGCATGCTTGGTCAACTTGTTGGCAACACTGTGCGGAGGCTATAGACAATAATGTTTAGTGTACCACGGTACCACCGCGACGGTATAGCAGCGGAGTGAGTGATATTATACTACCGCCAGCTGATGACTAATCTTACCCAAGGTTGAAAATTGAACTCATTAAGCGAATGAGTAAAAGGCGGGGTACCATCACTCTACCAGATTCATTGCTGCAAACTGTATGGCAGAATCGCTGGCATACGGATATCCAAACCATTATTTCGGCATCTAGGAGCAACACGCCTAACAAAGCAGCAGAAACCATGAATCACCGAACGAAATTATATCGTCACGATCCTCCATAGCTGCGTCAACGGCGCCTACAAACACCAAAGCTATATTCGTTGTGATCAAAGTGAACGAACTGAATTGAAGCGATCCGACTGTTGCATTTCGAGCTCGTAATTCAACAGTCGTATCACTCAAATTCAGTTCGTTCAGTTTGATCAGAACAAAAAAATATACTTCAGCAGTGACCTCGTAACTATGAAGCGGATCATGGCACGCCTAGACGCAATAGGCGATCGATTACACGACCTGATCACGACCCAACTCACACCGCCCGCAAGCCAATTCATTCTGAAGCCAAGCAACGGTGACTGTGGCCATTGGTTTGAATGGGTGGTGGACGTACTTGGACGATCTTAAATAGTTTAAATTCTTATTCGTGCACGTTGAAAGGAAAGGGCCTTGTCTTATCTAGCTCGCTCAAGTATCTCGAAGACTTCTGAGGGTTGCTTGTGAAGATGCAGCTAGTTGACGGATAGAACAAGCTTCATAGCAAAAAACTGAACAAATTACCCGTACACAAATGGATCAGTGACTGACAGCAAATCGGTTTTGAAAAGTAGAAGAGACAACCTACACTCTCGGGCTGTGTCAAGTCTTTCGTGTGACGAATATGGATAGACTAGCACGATCATATGGTTGACTTGACGATCTAGTGACGTCTTCACAGACCACCTACTGAATCATACGTCAAACGTCATATTTCATACTGAATGCGCGTGCCTTGTCCGACCGGTGACTTGACACAGCCTCGGACTGAACTCGTATTCTATGCCTGGATGAATACGATGTATCAACATATCCATGAGGATATGACGAGAACCCAGATGGCACTGAGGAATTTAATAATACACCAAAAATTCACAGAAATCTATCTCCAGACAAGTGTTGACCAATTCTAATGATATATTCCACGTTCGTCTCACTAACAAAGTTAGCATCATCAGGAGGTGAAATCAACTGAAATGCTAAATTTGGATACGTTAATAAAACGTTCTACCAGTATGGTTCGGTTGATCTATCGGCAAAAATTGTTGTTTTGAATAATCATTTCTGTCAGAGGCACTGTAGCGTTAACCTCGTTATTCCCAGCTCGCACAAGTCTCCAGAGACTTCTGAGAACTGCTCGTAAGCCGGGTGACAGTATGAACAGAAAACATACCCTACCTTCCATAATACGTTTTACTGCAGCATATTAGAATAAAAGATTAAATGTTATTTTCATTTCACCAAATTCATTTGGATTGTCAGCAGATAAGCAATTACAACTACGGCACTCAAGATCTGCTCAAATATATTCAAGCTTATGATTTGCCTCTTGTTCACAAGCAGGTGAATCAAATTTGAGAGAGTTCTGTCGAAGAACTCGTATATGGTGTGAGGAGGCGGACGATTGTTGAAAAAGGTAAACGGTTAGTGTCAATGTGAAATCTCTAGACTTTGACAATGTTGACGGGCAGGTCAGACACGTGAACGAATCCAGCTTTCAGTACACAACTCAACAGCCTTCTGATGGAATCCTCAGGACGAAAGTATATGCTTTGGTACTCGCTATAAATTCCGCATTGAAGCGTATTGGTATTGGGTTTGAAAGATAACACTGCCGCTTCGATGCTGTTGTTGTCTCATCCTATGTTAGGTTCTTCTTTGCATTTTTTGCCTTTATTGATGTATAATCTTGGTAATATCTACTTGATAACATCTATCACTGAAGACAAACAACGTTGAATGTAGCCATCCATTTGGATGAGTGACCGACTTACTTGGACAGTCTTAAATAGTTTGAACTTCCGTCCGTTCTTAGCATTACACATTAACAGGTAAGGACCTCGTCTTTTCTAGCTCGCACAAGTATCTCGAAATGTTTTAAGGGTTGATGGTAAGGATACAGCTGCCCTCAATATATGGGAATATTATTCCAAAACGGCACGTATCTGATTATATAAATAACGTTTATCGTACAAAACTCTATTTGTGTTAAGCCCGTGGCTTACGGTCAAATAGTTTGGTCAAACTACCTTCAAGTGACGTCATTTATAGTGGTTTGCATAGAGTTTTGTGAAATAAACCGATAGAAATTACTTCACTTCGGAGCAGTTTGAACAAACTATTTGACCGTGAGCCACGGGTTTTATGCAGGACTAAGCATTGGTCTATATCTAGTTATTTCAAATGGCTGGCATCAACTTGCTTTGAAGTAACCTCAATAACTTCGAATTTACATACGTTTGCTCCAGATATCTAAATATTTTTTGAAAAGGATTCATAGATTTTTTTTTCAATTTCAGAGCCCTCTACGAAACATGCCTATCTCCGACTTCAGGAAAAAGAAGCTCCTCTACGTTTTCAACGTATTTTTTGGTGAGTATTTTGTTATAGTAATAATGGCTATGATTGTTTTCAATAATTCAATGGGGAATGCCACGTTTCATCAGGCTATGCTTTGTTATTAAGCAATAAACAATTTCTACTACATGTGACGTCATTTGTTCACAAAGTCAATATGGCAACGGTGCCTACTGAATTTGCGTATATTTAATCTTTTGATTTAGACAGCTGTCAGAGCGATTTAAACACAATTTGTGTTGAATTTCGTATAATTTCTATTCGTTTCTGGGTAAAAGTTGCAAATGTGGACACAAGCCCGATTTCAATGAAAGGACGGGGCACAAAACCCTATGAAAATGGCCCTGAGCAAATTTTGACAATTTTTGATATTTTGTATGGCTCAAGGACCTAAAAAAATTTGATTGGGACAGCCGCTAGAGGGCGACAAAGTTGAATAATCCAAAATGCATTGTTATGGTGTCTTCCATAAAAAATCATAATTTATTTTATTACAATTCCTTTCCAAAATATCAAAAAATTATAAAAATTTGCTGAACGATTCAACAATCGAGACCCTGAGATCATTTTTTCGACAAAAATCTTTCCAAGTGGTCCCTTCATGACTTCACGAATACTCCCTTATAAACGACGATTCATGGAGTTATCCACTCATTTGCCAATCTAAATACCTGGTAATCAACTATGAACATCAATTTTCATAAGAATGAAGGACATTCATCGACTGAATGTAGCTCATGAAATTACGAAGGAGTGCAAATTTTCAACTGAATATTCTTTTATTTGCCAAATAAAATGACAGCTCTCGTCAAGCCAAATGTAAGGTTAAATATTCAGTGAAGTAACACAGACACGTGTGTAAGAGTCACTCGTCAGCGATCACGGAACAAAAATTATGGTGTCAAAACTGATGAAATACATCTTTTTGGCATGCAACGTTGCCAAATGTGGTTTTACTACATATGACGTCACAATTTGATTTTTCGCTTTTTTAACAAATATCATGAAAATATTTATAAAATACAAAATACGTATCCCCTATTTTTGGAAAAGCAATACATTCATGACAAAATCATAATGTAATGGCATTTCCCATTATAACAGCTTCTCCATTCTTTCTCAAGAATCAAGGAAAAAACACCTCATAAAAAAAATGTAATTGAATGTTTTCAATGAAATTGATAATATTCGGATGATCCCAATTAACTAAATTATCGTTTCTTCTCAAAACATCTCCTCAAAAAAAAACCTGCAATTCTTAATGAAAATGGTGTTGTGCCGAATTAAATGAAATTTTCAAACGTTGTAATAATGGAGCTCCAGCGATGGATGGCACTTAGTAAATTTGGGCTGATTACTCCAGTTTTGTTGAAGGCCTCGTATTCCCCAGCTTGCTCAAGTCTTTCGAGGACCATTTTTCCTTCAATCCCTTTGTTTCTTGAGATCATCATACCGCGTTTCATCAAAGGTCAGACTGAGTATGAATATGATGATATTAATAATAGGGGGGCAACATCGTCCGAAAAGAGGAGGAAAATGGACTGAATATCAAGACCTAGTCTTTGAACTCCAATATACCTTTAGTCATACTGCATTTTTTTACAAATGAATTCAATCGAAATATAACTATCGACAGTATGGCAGGGCGGAATTCAGTAGGCAGTATCCAAGGATATCAAATCAGCGAGACAACAAGCGTCTCATATCCAGTCGGTGGTGGACTACGTGGTGGCCAAATGGCTTTTCACGCTCATAGTGCGACGAATTGCCTTGAAATTGAGACGAGTTTATATCAGGGCGTGCTGTTCACGATCAAACAGCACTGTATTGACAGGATACGAATGCTGGTGGCTGCAAGTAAGTCACTAGTGAGGCAAGGGAGACGCATCATGGATAACATAAAATTCCGCAATAAACCTTCTCGTCTATTCCAAAGACCTCCAAGTGTTGTGGATGAACCGCCAGCGACTGATCAGGTGGAAACCTTCTGGAAGAACATTTAGAAATTTCCGTAACCACTCCAGCCCCAGTGCAGCTCGAAGCTTTCTGCAGGGAGATTTACCACGAAGCATGTGATGCTTATCGAGCATTTGTTCAGATGCCTTGCGGTACCTGCTCAAAAATGAGATTCATTGGATAGCTGATGTCGCTCTGGAGGACTCGCTTCATGATAAGATCTGGTCATGTCAAAGTCCAAACAGAGCAAGTAATTTTTAGAGGGGGCAAATTTCAGGGAGACTTTTTCAGCCCATTTCCTTTCTGCATCTCCTTTTTGCCATTGTTCGAAAACCCGCAGGTACAACTGCAGAACTCACAGCAACTAGAGGCATAGGGTAACCCATCTGTTTTACATGGATGACCTCAAACTATATGCCTATGGAAAAAATGACCTTCAGTAGTCCTCAATGGTGGTGGAAGGGTACAAGCATTCTAGAAGGGATCGACAAATGTTCTAGAATTCATCCAAAAGAGGTTGATGAACTTTTAGACAGAAGCATCTTATACATTATCTTGATGGTGGGGAGACCACAGCGTCAAGTTGGTGACTCATATGAAAAACTCTAAATATCTTGAAAAGTGAACGAGCACGAAATTCATAACATACAGCACAAATCAACACAAGATGAGCACATTTCACCAATAAAATAAAAATACTAAATTTGCAATTATGGATCACCAGCTTGACGCATCTGAATATTTTTTGATTCGTCTCACCTCTCAGGTCCATCGTTAGTGAGCTACAGAGCTTTGGACCTAGGTATTGGTAATTTTTTTGACCTACTGCCTTTTGCAACACTGGTATACCAATATCACTTTCATGACGAGTACTATAATATTGATGGTCTGAGATGATTAATTCATTTCTGTGTTTATATTGGACTGTGATTATATTAATATAGAATAGCTGCTTGAGTAAAAAATCTCTGATTCTGTGTTGAGGAGATCGCTAGGGTAGGAGATATCTTTCTCCGGAATACATCTCTGAAAACGCTTTTGTATAACCTCTAGAGAGTGTAGATGGGTTTTTGAGATTCCACCCCAGCCTATTATGCCCTAATATAGATATGATTGAACTTAACATTTGTGTATCATTCTTCTTTGTTCATGGTGGAGGATGCTGGTTATATTTCTGAATGTATATAGCATATAACTTAGTTTTTTCACCAAATGATTGATATGTTGATCCCATCGGAGGTGGCTATCTGGAATTATACCAAGGTACTATCAATATCATACTCAGGCAGGTCAATGTCATAGCTACTGAATGGTATGTAGAATGTTTTCCAAAATTAATTAATAGCAGCCGTAATAAAACCATCTTTTCACTTGACTCAAATCCTGTTTTAATTTCAGTTTCTGTAGAACAAGACTAATAGCTAATGATTTTGAAGAAAACGATTGATGGGATATAATATGTTAAATGAAACTGGTCCTAATACTTTTCCATTCAATCACCTATTTTTACTATTGCTTCAGTATATGTCGTTTATTTCATTAGATTTGAATATCCACAAAGAAACAATGTTTGTTGTTGGGTTAATTTAAAATTAAAATGATATTTACTCGGAATGTTCTCTCCCTTTCTTTCAATTATATTTCCGTGAATATTTTAAGAATATTTTAAGATACACTGAAATCATTAACATCTATTTTCTTAAGATTGATATACTCACTGCTGTTGCGTCTATATTCGTTGTTAGTGATATTTGGTCAACGCCCATATTTGATTTTTCAATTAACCCTATGTTGTATCACTTCCGCTATGATTGGTAATAGCAAAATAACTGAAATGGCAAATAACGGTGACGTTGTTTTCAACGGAAGTGATACAGCATAGGGCTGATTCATAGCGATATCTCTGGCTTAAATTAGTTATTGAATTGTCAAAAATCTTGGACATAAAATATACGAAAAGGAAATATTGCTCCCCTACAGGTTTCCCATACATACTATGGTTAGAAGTACTACAACTTTCAATAAAAATTGAATACAACAGTAAAAAATCTGCGATTCGGGGCGACTTGAATGAATACGGTGGCGCATTCGCTTTTGCAGCTGCAGAAAAACCCGGAAAAATCTGCAACACCACATCTGAAAGAGTTGAAAATAGTAGAAGAAAAACTTCCAGAGATGTTCGTCGAATCAGAATTATCTTCTTTTACATAAAATAGTATGGTGTCTCCAGGCTTCAATTTGAAAGAATGCATCTTGTTGACGAAACTATCATCAAATTTGTACCAGTCTGTTTTGTCTTTTGCCAATGTATTATAGTGGCTAGAATCAGCTCCAAAATCGCAGAGAACGATGACTCATTCATCACAACAGTCAGCTATATTCAGCTAGTATGTTCTTCTAGCTTGATTCGTTGCAATAATTTAATACTTCTGTGACATGCTGAATCATAACTGAAGAACTTCAGAGTTAGGGTCAGATTTGCAGGTGCTTCAACTATATTTGTTATTGTATAGCTGTCAATTATTTTGTTACATATTTGGAGAAGGGTTCTACACGGACTGGATTTTCGAAAGGTTGGAGCTCTAATTCAAAAATATTACTGAAGTTTTCGCTTCAATGATATGGAATCGTGTACCGATTTCTGTTGGTATATCGAGAAGGGCTCCTGGTATATTGAACGGAATAATTAGTCTATGGGGGCCATTTTCAAAGGGGCGCGTGGCCGTTACAAAGCATTTACGAACCTAACACAAAACATACCGAAATAATTTTTTCTCTTTTTTAACCCATAGACCGATTCTTTATCTTTCACCCTCATCAAGAAACGATTAGCAAATAATTTAACTCTCAAGCGAACTTATAAAGCAAGCTATAACTCCAAACTGAATCCATATAAAGAAGTAAAGAAGTGCTTAGCCAGAGATAACTCCAGGAAAAACTGATTTATCACTTCGGTAAATATTAAACTTTTTTAATACGCCTAGGTGAAATTCAAGAACAGCATTCGGAAGGCAGATTAGGTAATGTGATAGCCTTCAGCAAACTTGAGAAACTTTTATCGTTCTGAAGTTCACTTTGAATTGAAAATTGTTATTGCTGATATCTGCGGGAATTCATGAAATTTAATTTTTTATTAAGGAGCTGGGAAAAATAAAGTAACATCGTTAATTTTCTACTTTTCTGATATAACCATAAACATTTCTTTCTTTTTTCATCTTTTGCAGCATTGGAAAGAAATATTTCAAACGCATAAGTAACTGCTCGACTTGAACGTGTATTTGATCGGAGTTTAGATGACTTTGACCAAGCAGAGCATGTTCTCAAGTGAATGATAGTAATAATAATAATACTCCCTCATAAACTCTCATAGAGTGTACCCAAATGCATAGCCTTTGCGGGTAGAGGACGGCTATTATTATTATTTACCGTGGCATTTTCCTAATCCCAGACGTCGAACCAATCTCTTTTTCATATTTTTCTCATTGACTTGCAACTCTAGCATCAAATATGTCATTCTTCTAGTATGACTACCCCAAACCACTTTTCTATAATGGCTAGAAGAAAATAATTTTCTCATCTATTAAGAACGCTGCAGGATTCCAAATATTTTGCTAACGTTAATTTCTCAGAATCAAATTACATTGGCACCTAATTAATTTAACAACACATATTAAGATCTAATAGGAAACAGGATCGAGAAAGTGAAGGGTGGGGTGCAGATAATAATAACAATAACATGATTACCTGTTCTAAACTTCCAGATGATAAAATACATGCTGATGGCCACCATTGCTACTAAGCGCTATATTGAAAATTGATATTGTTAACATTTTATGATTTTTGAACAATGAACTAATATCTGCGATACATCGGGAACAAAATGGCAGATTTTTTTAGTGGGCACTGAGGATTAAATTACACGTGTCCAAATTTAATGAAATATGCATTTCTCGAACAATTCATTTACATTTACCAAAGAAACATTCAATCATTTGGCTCAAGTAGACATCAGAAAAATCATCACCAAACTGTTCTAAACGTCCAGATGATAAAATACACGCTGATGCAATCATTTCTTTGTTATTTTTGAAACGGAAACTGCTCAAAGCAGATTCCTGTTGTGTATAAATAGTGAATCTCAGCTCGCTTGTAGTAGTTCAGCCGGATGATAGTTGGAACGAACAAATTTTTATTTAAGATTTATTGTTTTTTCATCGACCTCTTAAATTGACGTTGTACTGTGTTTTCATTTAATATATTTATTTACAATAGTCTGCCTCACATATGGACCTGCATTTAGCAAGAGAAAACTTTTCATTTTCCTGTGAATTCCATTGAGAATTCCAAATTGTACTTACTGTGAAGTGTCAATTTTCAAATTTCATTTTGGCGTAATATCTTTTACGTTCAAGAAACTATTCATGTATCTATATACAGTGTCCTTCATAAAGTTCGCATCATATGGGAAAAACTTTTATTGATAATTTATTTTGAAATTTAACTTGGGCGTTAAGTTGTGCTTTAAATAATATGAAAAATAACCTACTCGAATGTGGACACGTGACTTTCGCTACCTGTCAAAAGTATTTTTTTTTTCAAAGTAATCGTTGAAAATAGGCTTATTTATTCGAATTTCAAAAAAAATTTAAGGAAAAAGTTGTTTCTTTTTCGACTTTACAAATACGTGTCGAATTTGAACGTTCTATTGGAACTTTCACATTTTGCCATTTTTTTGATAATTGCGATATTTCTGTAACATTAAAAAATTCGTAACTTCGACAAAACTGCTTTATACTAGTAGCTCTAATGTGCGACTAACTTAATCACGAATCATCAACAAAAATATGTTTTTCTCAAGAAAATGAGAATTACTGCTTAACATTTCTGTTATGTTTGATGCAAAGTTGACATATCTTCAAGCATGTAGGATAAGAATTCATTTAAGTGGATTTTTTGATTATTAAAATAATACCAAAGCCATGATTCAAAACATCATAAAACTCCTTTACGTGTCTAACCAAAGTTTACGACTTTTTACGGTACAAATCTCAAATTAAATTTTTACTCCTCCGGCTATGAAACTTTCTTCAATTTTGTGAGGTAGGCTATGGAGATAAATGAAATGGGTAATCTATGATGAAAACTAAATATATTTAAACAAACTTGCAAAAAAAATATTGTCAACCTCACTCAAATAAGAATTCTAGAGTGTAAATAAAGTCAAACATAAAAAATTTAAACATATCTAATGAAAAAGCACAAATTATGAGTAAGAATTTTCTGAGCCTCACTCAACTTTACATTTCTGTATGTCGCCCTTCTCTTTCAATACTTAACATGGTTCTTCTTTGTAAATCTTTTACTGCATTTCTGATGAACTGTGGCTGTATATTCGCTACACACTTCCGAATGGTCTGCTCCAAATAGTCAATATCGTTGAAAGGCCGGTGCTTGTATACTTGCTGCTTCAGATAACCCCACATGAAATAATCCAGTGGGGCTAAGTCAGGAGAACCGAATCCATGTCAAATTAGCTTGCAAATGAAGTATCATAATTTGGAATACGGATCAGTTGTTTTTCCCGCAAAAGTGTGCCAAAATAGAAAGTTAGGTAGCGAAAATTGACATAGCTGAATTCCATATGAAATTACCTTTTTAATGATGTGTCACACTTACTACTTTCCTTATTGTACCAAGGGATGGGAGGAGAGGTAATACAGTTGAGGTTATGATAGGAAGATGACCCCCTTGGATTAAAAATCGATGTGTTTTTGCATTTTCTTCACAACACATGTGTTTTGAAGATATTCGATCTGTTTCGTTTTCGGTGCCCCACCCTGTATATATAATTATAATCAGGATCAAGATGCTTATAAATCTGTAATACTAGATGACAATAACCATAGTTACTACCGAACACAGGCTTGACATCGAATATTAACAGGATTACCACAACTGTATTCCTAAAAATATTATTTACTTATAAGGATAGCCAAAACTATAGAACATAACGAATGTCGCTACTAAGAAGGCCTTATTGAACAGGATGTGTTGGTACTTTGATGGATTAAAGTTTACTAAAGATATGGTGACATACACCATTTTCAAAGATATGAAGTAGTTTTGTATGAATTGGAGAGATTAGGATTAACATACAAACGACTAGAAAGCTACCTCTCATTCTCTAATCCAATATGTAGAAAAATAAAATTATTTCAATATGGTGTATTTCAAGATACAGTCTTAGGCCCACTTTCATTCAATATTTATCTCAATGACCTATTAAATCTTGAAAGTAAAGGTAAAATTCACTGTTTTGCTGATGATACCGTTATTATATATGAGGCTTCCACTTGGAATGAACTTCAAGAAATAGTTGAGAACGACATTAAAATTATCAAAAGTTGGTTTGATGATAATCTATTAACAATGAATTTTGAAAAAACTAAATATCTATCAGAGGTTTCACCCACTACAGTGGTATTGGTTTCGAAATCAGGATTACTAATAACAATGAAATTCAGTTACTGATTTTTCCAAGTTAATTCTGTTTCGTCTGAGTACAGTATTATTTTGATCTCTCACTAAATATGTCTAGGATAATTTCATTCTACTTTTCAATAATATCAGCAGGTTTCCAAATATCAATCTTTCAATTTTGTAAAACTCGCAGATTCACCTTCATCAAATATTTTCTTTTGTTTTCAAGTTTGATCATAATAACATTTATGTATATAACGTATTCGTTCTATTTGATCCTTAACCTTATTATCATCAAGTCTTCAAGGAAAGAGGACATTCTCAGCATCTGGCAATTTATAAGCAACTGATGAAACGGACTCAAGTTCAACCCTAACCATAATTAAACAAACTCAGTTATGAATCTTTCGACATTCTGAACATGTTATTTGCAATGCAAACAGCCATTTCAGCTAACCTACTCGATAGTTCTTCATTAAACATTTTCTGATAAAATCTGCATTATCTGAAAACATTTTACTCCAGTTTGCCTTTGCTTCGTTTTTGTCATTCACATATGGGATTCATGTAATATTTGTAACATTTCGCTCATTGATGATTCTAAAAAATAATTGAGAAAAATGATAGAATAGGTACCTAATCCAAATCTTCCTCAAAAGATCTATGCAATAGGTATTGTCGTCGGCAAATATCCAACAGAAAACAACTACTGCTCCTCTTCATGAGATTTTGAACAAATTTAATCACTTTTATATGACCACTAGAGACTTGAGTGCTCAGATAAAGATCTATGAATTTTTGACCATCCAATTTTGGTCTCTATTATTTCGTAATTTTAATATTTTTTCCTCTGTTATATTGAAATGTGTTTCAATACTGTGTACAATTTCACGTAACTCGGGATCTTCACCCACATGTTCTTCGATGTATGCATCTCAAAAAGTTTACCCTTCCAGTTCTGATACTCGCTATCTAGCTTATTCTCAGACATAAACATTGACATAGGAAAAAAAGATTGTTATGATGTAGATAGTTACTTGAATAAATTAAATTCTAACGGCATCATATCCTATATAAATAAACCCACGAGGGCCACAAAAGATTGCACATCCATAATCGATCATATATTTATGAGAACAACCCCTGATATACACAAAATTATTAAAATTGAACCAATTATATTCCAAAGGGACATGACTGATCAATATACCCCATTCATTTTCATTTCGGCATCTCCTTGTACTGACAAAATTAACGCATCTGAAAATGAACAGTCATCACCTAAATCTCCAAAAATTAGATAAATTAATGGGCGACCAGGATTGGGAGAAAATTTTAAATAAATACAATTCACAACTAGCTTACTACTGTTTCATTGACAAACTAAATAGTTACATAAAAAACGCAACTGAAACTAGAAAAATATCATAGAAAAACATTGAAAAAATCAAACCATGCATCACTTATGGAATAATTTCATCAATCAAACAAAGAGATCGACTCAAACATCATTTAATCAAAAAATACCCGACTTGGAGGATGAATATAAAAATTACAGAAATAGACAATTAGAAAAACCAAAAATTAATATTATCAAGGTAAAATTGAAGAAGCAAATGGGGACTATAAAAACTCTGGAATGATATCAATGATGCATCCAGAAGAAACAAAAAAATAAACAAATTGATAAAATAATTTTTTATTACGAAGCAATAGCAAAATAACGGAAATGGCGAATAACGGTGACGTTATTTTCAACGGAAGTGATACAGCATAGGGCTGAATGACAGACATTTCCAAGAATCACTAGCATAAATGAAGTATAAAATGCTCCAAATGACTCAATATCATCCCGGGTTTGTGTATTATTGATCATAAGGCCATGGCAGAACTTGAAGTCGTACTTGATAAGGTAGACCTGACAGTACCCTTAGGAGCGGATATTGCTAATATAGCAATAAGTATAACGCGTTCAAATGAATTATACGATTTAGCGAGGAAAGCTAATGTCATCACTGAAGTTTTTAGCAATGGAATAAAATTTTCAATTCAGCCAAAACCTCATTTGGAGATCGTAAACAATGTTACGTTTCTCTCAGCCCAAGTCAAATACCGTGATGTTTATTTATAATCCTACAACAGATATTATAAATTGAAAAACCCACATAATCCTGGTGATTGATGCAGGAAAAGCCGCAAGGCAGCAAATAGAAAATGTAAGAAATAAAAACTTCGTTGCTAAATCACCAGCCACTTCTTTTATGTTTGAGCAGTCCTAATCACGTAAATTAATATATCTTGGAAGTTCGAGCCTTTTGAAATTGATAAAACGCGAATCTCAGATAATATCGCAGAGAAGATGTAAATTAGGAGATTGTCGGCATCGGATATTCATTGCTGCCTCTATGAATATTCGTGTGGGGAACTGGAATAAAAGGACAACTTGATGGGAATCCCTTGAATCATTGAGGTTGAAAACGGCTTCAGGATGATCGTTCACAATGGAGTATTTGGCAAATACAATGTAATCCACTAACAGTTAATATGACTACAACAAATAGGGTTATGAGAAATTCAATATTTTTATCTCCCGTGACTGAACAGGAAATGATTAATCAAATAAAAACACCAAAGGCAAATGCTGCGCCAGGCCCTGTCTCCCTAAAAGCAAGTACTGTAAAACAAATTGCCATGCAAATTTCAAAACCATTAGCATATATCATAAACTTATCAATATAAATGGTACAATTCCTGGCATCATTCAAAAGGAGTATTATATCACCGATATTCAAATCTGGACCAAGATATGATGCCGGAAATTATCGTCCAATATCTGTTATTAACAATTATGCAGATATTTATGAAAAATTTATAAAAACAAGACTAACAGAATTCTTCAGTAAACATAATATTGTATCAGAGACAATATGCATTCAGGGAGGATCTCAGTAGAAGTGATCCTGGTGATTTTTGAGGTAACAAACACGTTGTACAATTCAATTGACAGAAACAAAATGGTGATTGCCATTTTTGTAGATCTGAAAAAAGCATTTTACACGATTTCCCATACAGTATTGCTGATAAAATTGGAAGCACATGCGGTGTCAGATGCAAAGTCGCTGACCTTGTCTAGTCATATCTGACTAATCGGATTCAAGCAGTCAAAGTTAACCAAAGTATGAGTAGTGAAGAAATAACTGTTTACGGTGTACCACAAGGCACTGTACTGGGACCGTTGTTTTTCAACGTATATATGAATGAGATCATGAATCTATAACTGGATGAAACAAAGATCGTGGATCATGTTGATGTCACCGTGGTCCTATTCAGAGCGGACTCTTGGGAAGCCGTAACGAGACGTGCTGAAATGGGGATGAAAATTATTTATTCAGATGTATAAAAATTTTCTGACTCTCAATTTACAGAAAACAAAATTCATCACTTTCTCGTTAACGGAAGCAAGATATTCAAATATCAACAAAATAAAAATTTATGACAAAATATCTGCACTAATGTTTGTGACTGTGAATGCAGCATTGAGGAAGTACACGAGATCAAATACTTAGGCGTATTTATCGACAGATTCTTGAAATACATATTGATCATATTAAAAAACTCCTTTAGTGTACTCTACCTAAACTTCAAAATGTTAACAATCATTTTTACGATATATTAAGGGCAAGAATCCCGGTAAATTTTCTATGACCAATTAACTGCTCACCATAATAGTTACCTTTTTTCCCATTTAATCGTCTTTGTATTGTTACGAGATTGATAAAAGCCCCCTAGCTGCGCCGCTGAGTCCATTCCGCGGGCGCCTCATCGATAAATCAATTCCAAGAAGTGTTTATTTGGATGGATCGTTTTCTGTACTGCATGAATAGTCTAGATAACGGAGCTGCCGCGTCATCGCTCAATTCCTGGAAATGTGTAGAAGTTCTCCGTTTTGAGTATTCTCGAATCATCGCGATTAATCCAGTCTTCATGATGAGCACCTATATAAACGGAGACGTTTGACTGGGAAGGAAGTTTTTATGAAGAGAATTATTTAAGAAGATTAGAAAGTGATAATAAGCAGAAGTGTTTGGAATATTTAGCTAGTTGTATTGTTGTATAGATAGATCTAAGTGTTTTATTAGTCAGTGAAGTGTTGTATGTTTGTTTATAGTGAAGTTAGAAAATAAACAGTTTAGTAGTGTGCTCGGCCTATTATTTAGCAAAACGTAACAGTGGTGTCCGAAGCAGGATATTAGTGAAAAACAGAAACTATACGAGGAGTACATCGTACGATACGATGGAGGACATTATGAAATATATCCAAAATTAGTTTGCGGATTTGGAAAGAAGGCGCCAGGAGGAAAAACAAGAAGAGGAAAGAAGGCGCCAGGAGGAAAAACAAGAAGAGTAAAGAAGGCGCCAGGAAGAAAAACAAGAAGAGGAAAAGCGGCGCCAGGAGGAAACGAAAGAACGAGAAGATGAAAAACGAGAAGAGGAAATACGACGGTTAGATGAAAAACGAGAAGAGGAAATGCGACGGTTAGATGAAAAACGAGAAGAGGAAATGCGACGGTTAGATGAAAAACAAGAACGAGAAAAAGAAAAACAAGAACGAGAAGAGGCACTCCAGAAAATTCTCGAAGAACAGAGAAAAGAGAGAGAAGATGAAAAACAAGAACGAGAAAAAGAAAAACAGGAAAGAGAAGAAGCACTCCAGAAAATTCTCGAACAACAAAAGAATGAATTGGAACGAATAGAAAAACAAAGGAAAACGGACTTCCAGACGGTTCTACAACATCAAGATAAGTTCTTTCAACACGTTCTACAGAAAACCGAAGTACAAATGGAGGAACTGAAAGGAAAAATAGAGGAAGACGTCAAGAAAATCGACGATGAGCTTAATTAGAAAGTGGATACAGTGCGAGAGGAGGTGAAAGGACTCGAAAATCAGATAGCACTACTCAAGAAGCAAGATCGTCGAGACAGGGTTGCCACATCAGGAATTTCCGTAAAACCATCGACTTTTGATGGACAGTCCTCTTGGTCCATGTATCGCCGGCAATTTGAAGCTACAGCAGTGACAAATGGATGGGGTGAAGAAGAAAAAGCTACGGCCCTTATAGTAGCTTTGAGAAGGCCAGCTTTGGGTATGTTACAGACGATACCTATCGAACAGCAAAATAAATATAAAGACCTGATTACTGCATTAGAGTTACGGTATGGCGATCAACATCGAGAACAGCTGTATCGGGCTCAAATGAAAACGCGCACTCAGAAATCAGGTGAGAGTCTGCAGGAATTTGAATCGGATGTGAGACGCCTAATTCAGCTGGCTTACCCAGAAGCACCGGGAGATTTCAAAGAACAGTTAGCGGTGCAGTTATTTATAGATGGACTCAGAGACACCGAAATCCAAAGGACTCTGCGAATGACACACTTTAAGAGGAGTAGCGATGCCTTGGTACGTTCCTTAGAAGTGGAGGCGGCCCTCAACTCCTTGAGTACGAAAGTACGAGCGGTTCCAATAGAAGAACCCGAACAACGAGCAAGCACAGTTACTAGTTTATTGGAGAAAGTTCTGGATGCGCTCAGATCTTTGAAAAGCAGAATGAGCACTCAGGAGAACAGGGCTTGCTATCGATGTGGAAAATTGGGACATTTTATTAGAGACTGCAGGGTAAGAATGCCACCACGTTCGCTATCACCTGTGTGGACAAGGTCTTCCAGCGAGTCCTCAAATTGGCGACAGGAAAAATTAGAATCAGCCAACATATCGGGGCGCATGCCGGTTAGCAATGATGGAACCCCCAGGATCATCCCTGTTAAGAGGCTACGTACAACCGAATTGATATCGGGGCGCATGCCGGCTAGCGAAGGTAAAACTCCCACGGCCATGCCTGTGAAGAGGGTAAGAACAACCGAAATGATACCAGGGCGCATGCCGACTAGCAATGATGAAGCCCCCGAGGCTATTCCAGTTAAGAGGCTAAGAACAACTGAATTGCCCAACAACACAGATACCTTGTCCAGAAGACCTGATTCAGATACTTGCGAGCGAATTGTACGTCGCAAAGGAATCAACCAAGTGAGATTAATGGTTGACGACAATTGGACCACAGCGAAAATGAGGAAGGATCAAGAAAGTGATCCAAACGTTGCAGATTTTCTACGATGGAAGGAAAGCGGAGCGGAAAGACCCACTTGAAAGGAAATCTCCTTACGATCACCAGCTTTCAAGGCATTGTGGGCTCAATGGGATTCCTTGATTGTTGAGAATGGTCTATTGAAGAGAGCTTGGGAATCGGCCGACGGCAGAAAAGTGATTCCTCAATTGGTTGTACCTAGGTCGAGGATAAGTGATGTCTTGGAGGAGATCCATGGCAGCAAATCAGGTGGACATTTTGGAGTGAATAAGACCATGGATAAAATACGGCAGAGATTTTACTGGGTCCAATGTCGTGAAGATGTAGAGAGATGGTGCCGAAGATGTCTGAAGTGTGAAGCAAGCAAAGGTCCCAAGATCGAGAGGAGAAATTAAACAATACAATGTAGGTGCTCCCTTCGAACGAATCGCCATCGATGTAGCAGGATCGTTTCCGATGACGAATGATGGCAACAAATACATCCTCGTTGCCATGGATTATTTTAGGACATGGGTTGAAGCTTATGCCTTGCCTAATCAAGAAGCATGCACAGTTGCAAGAGCTTTGGTGGATAACATGTTTTCAAGGTTTGGAGACCCAATGGAGCTACATTCCGATCAAGGAAGAAATTTTGAATCAATTTATTCAAGGAAGTTTGTAAATTGATGGGAACTAGCAAGACCAGAACAACGGCCCTCCCCCCACAGTCTGATGGCATGGTTGAAAGGTTCAACAGGACTATGGAAGAACATCTTTCCAAAGTAGTAGAGGAGCACCAACAGACCTGAGATCGACATCTTCCACTATTCTTGATGGCTTACAGGGCCTCTGTGCACGATTCCACAAAGCTCACTCCAGCCAGCATCATATTCGGGAGAGAACTTCGGTTGCCCTGTGACTTGGTGTTCGGATCACCAAGTTCTGAAGAAAAAGAGGTACATGATTATGCAGACGAACTGCGAGATAGCTTGAATGGGATCCACGAATTTGCAAGAAAAAGACTGAAGATAACAAGTGACAGAATGAAGGCTCGATACGATCTCAAGGCCAATACTGGTGGGTTCAAAGAAGGAGATCGAGTGTGGCTGTACAATCCTCGTCGTAAGAAAGGATTTTCTCCTAAATTGACACCATCTTGGGAAAGACCATATACGATAGTGAAAAAAATAAACGACGTGGTCTATAGAATTCAACGCAGCCCGAGAGCGAAAATGAAGGTCGTTCACCTAGAGAGACTCAAACGTTATAATGGAGACAACGACAAATTTTTTGATCGGGACGATCAAAACTGAGAGGGGGATAATTTTACGAGATTGAGTCCATTCCGCGGGCGCCTCATCGATAAATCAATTCCAAGAAGTGTTTATTTGGATAGATCGTTTTCTGTACTGCATGAATAGTCTAGATAACGGAGCTGCCGCGTCATCGCTCAATTCCTGGAAATGTGTAGAAGTTCTCCGTTTTGAGTATTCTCGAATCATCGCGATTAATCCAGTCTACATGATGAGCACCTATATAAATGGAGACGTTTGACTGGGAAGGAAGTTTTTATGAAGAGAATTATTTAAGAAGATAAGAAAGTGATAATAAGCAGAAGTGTTTGGAATATTTAGCTAGTTGTATTGTTGTATAGATAGATCTAAGTGTTTTATTAGTCAGTGAAGTGTTGTATGTTTGTTTATATTGAAGTTAGAAAATAAACAGTTTAGTAGTGTGCTCGGCCTATTATTTAGCAAAACGTAACAGTATCTATTAAGGTTTAGAATATAGCAATGTTACCACATGATAAAAGAAACGGCCTGTATATCTTTTTTAAACACCCCCAAGTATTGCACAGAATTTTAACATACCTGTTGCGTAGTTAGAAGTCAAGCATAAACTCAATAATTACAAATTCCAAGATTCCTGGAAACTACTTCTCAAAAACACGCAATTAACATTGGCATACATTTATACAACAATCTACCTGAAGCAATAAAAAAATAGATAGTCCTGAACAATTCTAAAGCAAAATTGAAAAATATATCATAGTCATATGATGTCTCTGTCAAGGAAACAATCAAATATTCATTTTATATTGAACTAACAGCAAAACCCGGCGTTGCTCGGGTTAAGATAAATCGCATACTTAATGGTATAGAAAATATATAAGGATACATTTTTTAACATAGATATTATAGATTTTCGATTTTGAGAGACATATTCGGCCATTAAACATGCGGTGTATAAGTATATCTAATACAGTAAACTTATTAACGCATTAAGAACACTCCAGAACATTCAAATAGTTTGTTCTTTTTCACTTGTGAAAATCACTTAAATTTTTTTGTAACAGTTTACTCGTGATTCCAATTGATCTTTGCTCGACTGCAATCACGATTGACCTGACCAAAAGTCACTGAATTTCAGTTTATGTACCATCAGATACCAAAATTTTCAGTACCAGATCACTTTAGGAGTGCGTTCAGATGCTTTGTCCGGTAGAGAAAAATTGCACGGAAACATTTTTCTTGGTTGTAGTCGTTGACACAAGATTCATCTGAACGATACTGGGAGATGTCAAATTTCATAGTCCTTACTTGAAAACTCATCAACCACCAGATTGTGAGAAGTCTACAAATTATTCATATTTTTGTGATATCTTCAATTCTTGATCAATATAACTCTCTCTTCAGTAGATTAATCTACAATATCTCATTTGAATCGTTAGTACACATAAACATAACCCAACTTCCTGTCATTACATACTGCAACCCGCATGCGGGTCAATTTCTATCAATGCGTCGACTGGGGTAAATGGTTGGACGGATAGTAAAATTTACCGCAAGCTTCTGAACGACCCAACTTATTACCAGACGTTAGCATCTGAACGCATAGAACGCGCCCGACGTAGGATCTGAACGCATTCTAGAATATTTAGAGGTACATCACTTCGATTTGGTTCTTTTAGGTCAATAATAAACTCGTACACATTTTGGAACTTTCCAGATCAATCCAAAACTTTCTCGAACATTTCAAATCGCTTATAATAAATTGAATTCATTTTAGAATTTTCTATATTATTCTAGAAATACTTGGAAATTTCTCGAACATTTTAAATCGTCTATAATAAATTGCACTAATTTTAGAATTTTCTAGATTATTCTAGACATTTCTAGAACTTTCGCGAACATTTGAAATCGCTTATAATAAATTGCACTCATTTTAGAATTTTCTAGATTATTCTAGAAATTTCTAGAACTTTCTCGGACACCTGAAATCGCTTATAATAAATTGCACTAATTTTAGAATTTTCTAGATTATTCTAGAAATTTCTAGAACTTACTCGGACACCTGAAATCTCTTATAATGAATTGCACTCATTTTAGAATTTTCTAGAAATTTCTAGAACTTTCTCGGACGCTTGAAATCGCTTATAATAAATTGCACTCATTTTAGAATTTTCTAGAACTTTATCGATTATAATACTTTGCACTCATTCTAGAATTGTCTAGATCGTTAAAGATATTTCTAGAACCTTCTAGAACATTCCAGATCAATAATAACTGTTTTTCACATCTTGGGACTTTATAGACCATTCAAGAACTTTTGAGATATTTTCAGAAGTCCTCATGCGTTAGAAAACGACAGAACGTATTTTCGCCACCCAAAACCACCCACCGCGACTAAACTCTCTTACTATCACCACCTGGAAACCAAGGGGTATTTACCACCCCAACGGGAAGTTGATTGGGGTTGGTAGTGATTGAGAAAACTGAGTATTCACGTACTAACAAAGCATTTTATATTCAGATATGTTTAGATTTATATTGCACTCATTTTAGAATTTTCTATATCATTCTGAAAATTTCTAGAACTCTCCCGAATATTTGAAATCGCTTTTAATGAATTTGTTGAATAAGGAATATCAAAGGTTCCAGGTTATTATACAGTATATGTATAGTTATGTTGAATATGTTGTCATGTATAATTATTGATTAAAAATTTCTGCTGAAAGCGTTGTCACAGTGTGTCATTATCAATATATCTACTTAAATTGTAATAGAATTGCACTCATTTTAGAATTTTCTAGAACTTTCTCGAACATTCTAAATCGATCATAATCAATTGCACTCATTTTGGAACTTTCCAGATCATTCGTGAAATTTCTAGAACGTCCTCGAACATTCTAACGCGATAATAACAGTTTTGGACATTTTGGAACTTTCTAGATGAAGCCAGACATTTGTAGAATTTTCTCAAACATTCTATATCGATTATAATAGTTTGCACTCATTCCAGATATTTCTAGATCGTTCTAGATATTCGTAGAACTTTCTAGAACATTCAAGAAATTTTGAGATCTTTTCAGAAGTCCTTGTGCGTTAGAAAAGGACAAAAATATATGTTTTAACATTTTTTCCACCCACAACCACCCACCGCGACCAAACTCCCTTACTACCACCTGGAGACCGAGGGGTATTTACCACCCCAACGGGAAGTTGATTGGGGTTGGTGGTGTTTGAGAAAACTGTGTATTTACATACTAACAAAGCATTTGATATATATATATTTAGATTAGATCTAGTATTAGGTTAAGCTACAATTCTTGAATTCATTCGATATCAACAAATTATTATGATTATTTCAGCTAAAATCCTTGCCGTCATGCACAAACCATTGTTTTTTGACGGTATCTGCCATCATGTTGTTAGAATGTATAAGTAAAGTTGAATAAAGAATTGAATTGAAAAATTTGAATCCTCGACATGTCATCAAATATACATAACATATAATGAAAATAGATACCAAAAATGTATTCGTAATCCAACCTCTTGCTACATTTTTACAATAGGAAATTCGTCGGAAACAATCCAACAGCTATTGTCGCTTACGGCCGAGGAATTAAATTCATCAGCTTTGACAATTAATACGTATAGCGTCGGATTGTTGGCAAAGGGGCCAACCGGGAAATTTACGAATGGGGTCTCCCAATTGGGCTCCCGCTACGAGTTGATCAATGACTTTTTGTTTGTTGTAAAGCTAAAGAGTGACTGACGAAAAATGCCCCAAACCATTACGCCCTCAGCTGCTGTCCGATTTAATGACAATATTCCCCTATGGCATAGCCTGTGCTAATTTCGAGATATTAAGTCAGAATTCCGACTTAGTAACTCAGAATTAGAACACGTTCTGTCACTCCTAATTCTGACTTAGTATCTCGTAATTAGCTGATTCTGAGATATTAAGTCGGAATTCTGACTTAACATCTCGGAATTAACTAACTCTGAGATACTAAGTCGGAATTCTGATTTAGTATCCCGGAAATAGCTAATTCTGAGATATCAAGTCGGAATTCAAGCGTAAACGTCAAAATATTTAACATTCAAACTTTTTCTATCATTCCTATACTATGATTATTATTTGTAACCCCAAAAATATTATAAAACTAGTGCAATCGAATTTCCCCCTTTCAATAATATCCACAACAAAAGCCAAAGAATAGAAATTAAATCGGGAGCACTTCTAGGACCTCCTCCTTGAGGGACTACCGGAAAATTTCGCGGTGGTACAATCCGACACTGAATTCCTATTTTGCGAGTGCTATGAACATCATGAGATCAGATCGTCAACTTCAGGAACTCTTCAGCACTCTTTCTTTTTTATATTTTGCCAGAATCCAACAGAAAAGAGTTATTACCCCTTGAGGCAATTGAACTATATCTATCAGATTCTTTGCAAGGCTTCCACAAAAAATACTGGTCAATAGCTCTCAACAAGTGTTATGAAATTATAGAAATGATTTTTTCATTTTTTTTTTCTGAGAATGAATTTTTAGCCCTTTTGCTCTGATTTTCACGACTTTTCGTCCTGTTGTGATTTTGTTGCTATTGTTTAAACCAATACAATAACAGAGAACAGAGTTAGAAAAAACTGGGTATTCCACTCATTTCCTACAGAGTGTAAGACACTAGGTGCAATTATGTGAATCACATATCACTCGAGAGCTTTTTCTTCTAGGAATTTTGTTTAGCAGAACCATGAGCAAAGAAGAGAGTCCCAAATCTTCATATGAGGAATTTGGGAAAACCCTCTCAGATTCACTCACCAAGGAGGACTTCCCGAAGCGAGAGTGGAATTACTTATAAAAAGAAGCGTACATCTCAATCTCGCGAACTAGTGAATGCCACTGAACAAACACCAGCACAAATGAAAGCGAAAGAGATCTTCTCAGGAAAGGAAACAGCCTGATTGAGACAATGGAAAATATGCAGAGTACCATAATATAACTAAATATACCTACTGATTACAAATAACACATTCACCAGAAAATTCCCCAAACCACATGAATGTTGTCCACATGAAACAGGTGAGCCCATCCCCTAGGAATATGTAAGGCTTACAAGACTATAGAGCCATATGAAACAGCCAACAAAAGCCAGACTTCTGGAGAGGAGGAAATCGATAACTTTTTTCCCACAAGCTCACCATCTCCCACGTAGTTGGTATCAGGCATACACCTTCGCACTTTTTTCCAAGGGGACACGGTAAAACATCAGAGGACAATGGAATACCCGAATACCCTTACTTCAAAATATCTGAGCATATCAGCCAACTAAAGAATCAAGTAAGGAAAACTGAGCAGCCCAAAAGAAGTAATTGCTGCCTCTCCCGAATATAAACGACAAAGGAGAATTCATGCAACCCAACAAGAAGAAGACGAAACTGGTACTAATCGATCATAATGACAATATACTAAGCGATATGATACCACGCCCATATCGTAAATATGGATGATGTGGGATGGTCTTCACATGTGTTCCTGGGCATTTTCATGGGAAACACATGTTTCTCTTCTGAAGATCTAACTTGATGTGCTGAGACCATTTTTGAAATCATTGAAGCCAGAGAAATGTGTAGTGAGACAATCTTCAAAAGAGATTCGCAACGTCAAGACTGCCAGTAGTCGTATGCTTAAGAATATATGTCGCCAACGAACTATCAGAGATTAGAGGCATTGATTTCTATTATCTTGATTAGTAATAGTTTGACAATTGTCCATATATAGAATGAAACTACAGTAACATCAGTATTAAAAATACAAGTGGAAGTTTTATTTCTCATTTTTTATGATGATCTCCTACCACATGGTAACGGCTACATCCATCAATTTATGGTTTTTACAGTTCGATTATTTTATCTTTACTCGTGCGTCATCAATGTTATACATATGAAATAAGTCGAGACGTTTATGCCAAATGACGTCTAAATGTAGAATGCCGTGGCTAGTATCCCGATAAAATTACAACGTGTAGGTAATAAAATAGTATAATGAATTACTGAAATAACAATTGCAAATTCATAGAAATGACGAACCACCAACAATGAGAGTGTTTTTTTAGTTCCAACAGAATACTGTGTGACACACACCCCCTTCTTCTCCTTTTCTTTTTTCCATTATTTTTCAAATATGACAAATGGTGCCGTCCAGTGAGCATATTCAATGTTCCAAATTTGAAAAATATTGCTAGAGATACAAAGGCGAAAAAGAATTCATCTTTAAAATTGTTTTTTCCCTCAACCAGCTGTCGTCTCCTTACGAACGGCAGCCCTCAGTAGTCGAAACTTATGCGAGCCAAGGATTAACGAGGTCATACCTTTTAACGTGCGATTCCTAGCACAGGGTGTTCTCCAATTATTACGAATCCAGTGACACCAGGTTTGATACGATAATAAAACATGGGGGCAGTGAGTTTAGTAGAAACTTTTGACCTCCCTACTGTATTTTAATTTCAGTCACACTCATATAAGGAAGTTGCTTCATCCATACCTCCGCAGCCGTTTGACACAAATCCATCACATCCTAATTTTATCCACATCAATGCAAGTTCTCTAGGTAATAATTTACGAAAAAAATTTGTTCAAAAAACTAGGTTAGAGTGCAATATTTTCAAAACCTCTGCATACGGGGATATCAAAAAATGAGTTTCCATTCAAACATGACAGAGTTTTATGACGACACTTTCTAATGTTTCACTAAATATTTGATAACATATGTCTTTTTTTAGCCATGAGTATTCATTATGTATAAGTACACCTACACGCCTGCACTGCTTTTAGTCAGCTTTATTTTCGTATTTTAGTACTTTAGAATTATAAATATTTTGTAGCTGTGATATTACATGTTATAAATTTATTATAATATTTCATAATTCAACTGTGTTTGTCAACAAGAAATTGTTCTTATGTTCAACAAACATACTTACATGACTAAAACTCAGAAAAGGAATCTTCTACACTTAGGTATTCAAACTTTTTCAATTACCTATTCGTGCATGGATGCAAGTACCCACTGTATAATGATAAATAAATGAATATCTAAGAAATAAAAAACACCAGTTGAAATATATATGGTAATGAAATACTCAGCACATGATAAACAAAAAATTTATTCATACATTTATTTATGTAATGCGAGCATGTAGAACTATGTACCATTTATGAAAATAAAAACAAAATTAATATATTTAATCACTTTCTGATTCAGAACTGTCACCAATGTTTATAATAATGGGTTCAATAACCATATCACAAAGGAGCTTTTCTCGTTCATACCATTTTTCAATGAGCGATTCGGTGTGTTTTACACATTTTGCCCAAGATTCAGTGTTGCACTTCTCTCATGCTTCATTCCACATACCCAATACTTTTTCATCACTGTATCCATCTCTGCCAATGATTGTTGTAGTATGCCTTACAATTAGTCCTTTCCTTTCGGTTCATCTTAGCCAATTGCAATAACTCTGGTTTTGTTAATTTCTCATCAAAATCAATATTACTTTCCTGTAGCCAACAAACAATTTCCGGTTTTCTTGATGAAGTGGTAGGCTGTTTATTCAAAATTTTACTGTGGTATGGTGCATTGTCCATTATTATCAAAGATGGCTCTTCCAAACTGGGAATTAACTGTGAAAGTGATCTACTTGGTGAACATTGTACTATTCATTTCTCCATGATAATCTAGAGTCAAAAATTTCGAACAGAACAATATACTGGCTTCTGGAACAAACCCTTTCGCAGAACCAGCATGCACAACAATAAATCGTTTACCATAATATCCTTCGGGTTTGCGTACACTTTTGACATTATCATCCTGCCAAGACTTGGTTTTATTTCCTCTAGAATAAATCCATGTTTCATCTAAAAAAAAAAACACTTCTTGTGGATATAAACTTTTTCGGTTTTCTTGGTATTTACGTAAAACAATATGCTCTTTTTGAAACAATATTGAGTCTTTTCAATCAAAGCTCTTCGATTATCATCTTTTTTAAATTCAAATCCCAGCTCAGCTTTCAGTAAAACATTCAATGATGTAAATATAGGTACATGTAAAAATTCATACGATAGGACAGTGAAGTTGTGATTGATGAAAATGGGGCGGTTACATTTGTTCAGAAATTTTTCTCACTGGTCAGTGTCGCGTTCATCGAATGAACAATCAATATTATCTTCATTTCCCTCACCAAGTAATAAGGAGGTATACTCACTTTCTTCATACATATCGTACACCGTTTTTTGAGATATTTTAAGTGCATCTGTAACTCTCTAAAATACAGAAAGAAAAGTTATGACATTTCTTTTGTGGTTTTAATTGTTACCTCTCGAACAGATGGAAGTGGTAAAAAAGCTGCTCTTTCCCTTTCAAAATACTCACACAAGTTCAACACAAATTGTTGTGCTTTTGAGTGTAGAATAGTCCCAGGCATAATCTAAAAAAGAATTAAAATATATTATAAATATTTTTGACCTGTATTTATGGATTTAGGTAATGTTTTTTTATCTCAATAGGGTTCCACACTATGAATAATTGTTGTGTTAATATCCCGGTAGTACGGAATTATAGTCACAAAAAATGTCAATTGTGAGGTTAAGACTTTTGAGGATTATTTGTGAATAAAACACATTGTATTGTACTTACTTTGAAAGTTATGATTCCAAGAGACGTTTAGCTTTGAAAAAAACTGTTTTTATAATATATTCAACTGCAAAACAAAGCAAAACTGGCGACAAACAATATTACCCAAATGACAGAAAACAATGACGCAATTGATGGTACACGTTAGCCAATACAATGTTTGGCAAGTTTAGTTGAAATGTAAGACTGTCAATTTTATGGCTATCTCTTTTCACTGTTTTGAGTTATAATCGATCATCACAATACCATAATTCTTAGCTTGGAAGACAAATGTTAACGAACTTTGATTTGCTCAAAGCGCGGTTGTTAGAAAGAGATGTTCGATAGAGGGTGTGTGATTTCTCCGATCATAAATTGATGACGCATAAGTAAAGATAAATTAATCGAACTGTACAGTTAGTTACAGTCGGAATCAACAGTTGGCAAATAGACATTTTAGTAACGGTCAGGAATGCTCCGATTATTTTATATGATCGATCGTAGAGTTTCATTAAGGTTTCTTTTCCAGCAAACTAATTTGCGATTCACATTCCCGGTGTTATATTTTCATGACTGAATGAGTGCAAGACCCCCAGTTTCATTTCCCATTGTAATAGGTAGGTAATATCCACCACAACTCCCAAAAATTAATTAACAAAGTGAAATATCTCACAATTAAAACTCGCGAAATTAATGTATGCCATATTTTTCATACAGCACTTGTTTAAAAATCCCACAATTCAGAAGCGGACAGACAAGGCCAAAAAAAAAGAGAATGTTTGGTTATTTTGAAGGAAACAGTTTGTGAAAAAGTAAGAATATTTGAAGAAATTCAATAATAAAAATCCTATAGAAATGACTCGACAGCCAACAAACCTATAGGTACCTATTGTCACTTTTGTCCGCATCAGTAAAACATCCATGAAACTCCGTCAAGAAGTGGGCATTCTATACCTACCTTTTGAATACTTTATTAATGGTTTGCAGTGAAAATATTCGATTATTTTCGATCAAAAATAAATTGACGACTTTCGAACTGAACTCATCTATTTAGTATTTTTAACTACATTTTATTTTCATATCTATAGAAACATAATAAACCTCATACATCAAAGTAGCAACGGAAGTTGAATACACAAAGATACTTCAAAAGTCCCACTCTTTGTTTACTCAACTCCAAAAATACAAAGGGCCTTTCTGTTCTTCAAAAATTATTCCTTTGGTAGCGGTTTCGTTAAAATATCTGTTTTGACGTTGATCACGTCAATTAAACCTTCCGCTTTGAAGACTATCTCCATTTGATATTTCCATAGTTGAAAATTTTGGCCGTTGAACTTTTGAATATTACAGCTCCTGATTTTGTCCATCGGTTCTTTACTATTCCTGACTCTGACAAAGTAATTGGGTCTGGCACAGTAGCTTTCCTGGAACTTTAATGCGGCTAACGTTTCACTAATATGCCCCACTTATTACTAGTAATCTGGGCCCAAGACCTCGTTAATCCTTAGCCCGCACAAGTTCCGACTTCTGAGGGCTGTCGTTCGTAGCTGGTTAACAGAAAAAACAATTTATATAACTTATATCAATTTTTTTGACATGCCCATTATCATGTAATACGATCTGACTGGATTAAATATATTATTATGATTATTATTAATTTTCCATGTGATGAGTATACCTTTTTTAAAGATTGGAGAAACCAAAGAATGATCGCGAGCAAAACTGTCCTTGCTGAATAAATAAGTTAATTATATAATAATAATAATAATAATAAGTTTATAAGTTTATAGCTAGGATACTCGGTACAGATACCTAACCTAACAAAAGGCAGGATCCAATCTCCACTAAAAATAACTCATGATAATTCTCAATTTCAAAACATTAATGACAATAAAGAAAAAATGAAAAAATCATTACAAACCCAAATAGAGCTGGAGAAGTTATAGTATTTCAAAAAATAAATGAGTATTATAAAAATTATAACTGAGCATAATACATGACATTTCAGAACATCCATAAACATTTTTTTACCACTCTCGAAACTTGTAAAAATCCATATGATCTAAAATACAAGAGTATGCCATTTCAGGTTTATTTCATGATTGCATATTTGAGATTTTGTTTTCGATTATATATTGTTTTATTTTTTTTTTTTCGAATGTTTCAAGTGGAAAGTAACTTGAATTCAGTTGGTAACCGGTTGTATAAGCGAACGATCTGATAGGAAAAAGAGCCACAGATAAACGAAGTTCTGCGTTTAGGTGACGACAAATAATCTCTAAATCTCAAGTTAAGATTATGAATATCGGTTCTGAACGATAACTTTCTGAATAGATAAGAGGGTTTGTCAGTTAAAATAATTTTATGAAAAATTACAGCGGAATGGAGTGTACCAAAGGGGTGCCATCTTCACTGACATATGACACGAACATACCATTCACAATACTAGAAAATAAGTAATTTCTCGTAGGGTTATTTGTAGTTTCATGTATGTTATCAATGATATCATAAGGTACATTCACAAAAAACTTACTGAAAATATTAGAGATAGCTAGTGGGTCATCGACAAGACCATCATTATTATCTAATGTTATATTTCTCTTTTCTGGAGATTTGCCTGATAACTCGTTAACAACAGACCACGTGTTTTTGTTCACATTTCCTGAGTAAATTTTATTTTGATAATGTTGACTTTTAGTTTTTCATACGAGAATTTTGTGTTAGGTACATTTCTTTCAGGGTGGGATCCGTTGTCACCTGGCTGAGTTATTAAGGGTTTCTACTTGACATTTTAATTTCGATACTAACCTATTCAGTTCTAGTAATTTTACTCTGTTGTTTCTTAATAGATTTTACTCGACATTCACAATTGAAATGAAATAACAGAGTGTCATGAAAACTGTTGAACTTATCGTTTAGCTTATTTAGAATATACATTTCTGACCAGCTGTGTCTCTTTAGAGCATTCGACAAGTTTTCAATATTCCATTCTTTTATAATTATACGATGTCTTTCATTGATTTTATACTGCTTCGTTGAAAAGAAAACAGTTTGGTGAGAAGTTTTGAAATTTTCAACTACATCCCATTCGTCATTCCCTGGTGAATTCGTATATATTTGACCGAGTGTCGTTACAAGTCTGACTCATTCTAGTTGGTTTCGTTATTCTGGGACTGAGACCATATTATGATATCAATAACTGAGTAAAACGGTTGAAGTAGGTTTTACTTATTGAATATGAATTGAAATCCCCACTAGGTATCATAAGTTTTTTAGGGACCAATATTTTGTCACAGATTATAGAAACTTAGAGATGAGACGACAGACAAGGAACGTTATTTGAGGAGAGAGATAGAAAAGCGCAAAATTTAAAGGGCCACATTGACATCTGACATTCAAAGACCTCTACTACTTCAATCTTTGACAGATGTCAAATGTTACAATAACAACAACAAATGTTCTCGATCTCAGTATAAACCGTTGATGTAATCCGTTGATCATTGTTTTTCGTTATTAGGAAAGATAAAGATATACCATTTACGATTATTAGATTATCATTGAAGTATAACGATGAGTGATGAACAGAATAAAGCACCTCACAGGAGAGGTGGAAGACATTATTGTAATATAGAAACTGCAGATGTAATATAGAAACTGCAGAAATAGTAATAGCAAATCGGACAGCATCAAATTACAAAGTTTTTCATATGAAGAAATTAAGTAAGTACTTTTTTGTTTATTCAATGACATAAAATACTCGCATCCTACTCAGGCACAATCATTAGAAAAAGCAAAGGGTTGGATTCTTAAATGTATTGAATTATTACGATTAACGATAGTGATTTAACAGATTGATTGATTACGTATGTGTATGTGTTTCTTTGGGATATTTCTAGTAATATGTGAACTGTTTAGTGATAAGAAAGAATGTTCGTCAATGATTGGTTGGACCGTTATTTCTAACCAATCATATTTTCTCATGACTTCAAACTGCTGCTTAATTTCACCATACTGATTGTCTTATAGGTGCAGAATATGGATAGGAGCTTATGTATAAGAGAAATATTATACTAACACTGGAGTATATAATCTTTACACTTGTAACTTCTGAAGTAGCCAACCGCAAAACATCAAGAGCCAATACAAATGGATGCACGATCAAATAACCAAAGCCATATTAATGTGAATAATTTGCCTGAAACTGCTATGGCCACTGTTGAGGTCATATCAAAGTTCAATAAACTATTTGATCTTTTCAATTCTTCCGCACTATATTATACATGCACTGCATTCAAAACATTCAAGGGGGAAAAGTTTCAGCTATATTTTTAACAGAGATAGAATGCTTCCTCAATGAATTGAAAATGTTAAAGGGGCCAATTAAAATGTACGTTATATTCATTGATTGTTGAGGGTTTTATATCTTTTTTTGCCAGAAAACTGAACCAAGGCCCATAAGATTTCTTTAGTTGTATCAGACAGCAGAATGGCTATGCTGAGAACCCAACTTCAATTCAGTTCACTAGGGCATTCAGAAAATTGTTCATTTTGAAAATAATCAATTCAATTCAATAATAACTGTCCTGATAATTCAGGAAACCTCCAAATCAGAATTTTAGACTTCAAAATACCTGAAAACTCGAATTCATGTATGTTCAGTGAAAATACTAGAAAACAGACTGTACATAATGTCAGAATAGTACATTGTGACTATCAAGACTATCTGATTGATAAATACTTGAAACTTATTTCACGTAGAACATTTTCGAAATTCATTGGTTGTTGAGGGTTTTATATCTTTTTTTGCCAGAAAACTGAACCAAGACCCATAAGATTTCTTTAGTTGTATCAGACAGCAGAATGGCTATGCTGAGAACCCAACTTAACTTCAATTCAGTTCACTAGGGCAATCAGAAAATTGTTCATTTTAAAAATAATCAATTCAATGCTGATCATTCAGGAAACCTCCAAATCAGAATTTTAGACTTCAAAATACCTGAAAACTCGGATTCATGTATGTTCAGTGAAAATACTAGAAAACAGATTGTACATAATGTCAGAATAGTACATTGTGACTATCAAGACTACCTGATTGATAAATACTTGAAAATTATTTCACGTAGAACATTTTTGAAGGGGAAATAATGAAGAATATGTGAAGATATTTGAAATAAATATTTTTCATATCATGTGTGTTGATTTATTTCCAAACATTTCTTGATATAAGTACTTATCAGTTACACATTTATTGCAAAGGGAAATTGAATATTTTCGAATTGGAACGTGGATGTTACTAATAGATCATTGAATAGACAACAATAAAATAAAATAACATCACTACTGGAAGATTAATGATAGCTAGATAGGTAAAATTGTTTGCTAACAGTCCTTGGTAACTTTAATGCTACAAAGCACAGGAATTTATTCTTGATTTTCTGTAAGCTGTATATGAGGCTTTTATAATATTTGGATAACCAAACACAACCGATGTCACCTAGGAATAGTATAGTGTTTTTACACAGAGAACATTTGACAAATCCTTTTATATTCAGTTTTCTAAACATATTTGTTACGTAGTCATAGTGCAGTCGAAGTAAATTTTTTTGTCCAATATAACGCCCAGTTTGTCTCATAATTGGCTTGTGATTAAATTCAACTTCCAGAATGTACTAACACCTGTATTTTCATATCGTTTTTGGGCATCATTCCTTTGAGATTCATTCAAATCATGTTGTGTATTCGAAAAGTCTTATATATATGAATATCTGAGAATATTCATGACTTCCAGGCATTTCTGCACTTACAGCTCTGCAATACTGAACCGTAAACAAAATGTTCTACAAGGAATTGAATATTTTGAAAAAAATCAGTTTTTATAAATATTAACGGGGTTTATATTTAATTCTGGAGTTCGGTGTCATTAAACCTTAAATCTATAAGATCTTGAACCATTAATATTATATAAAAAAGTAGAACCAATATGAATGGTGATTTTTGTTCAATATTCAATATGACAATCTACATTGATCTGCAATATATGAAGGCTAATAAAATAAATTGTTTGAACTTCGCGCTTCTAGACAAATCTCTATATAGGAATTTAGAATATAGAATTTCCATGAACTGAAACGCAAAAATCTTTCGTATGCACTCAGCCTAAGCAGGAACGAATCTAAATTCGCAACCATGTTGACTTGAATTTTACGAACCGGCAACTCTGGCGCGCAAAATTTAAAGGTCCGAGGTCAATGAGGCGCCATTTCAAACATCAAAGGAAATGGGCGGAGCTTCTTATCTGTAAGTTTCTGTAATCTGTGATTTTGTCTAGAATTTGTGAAATATTTTCATAAAACATTTCGAAGTTTCATGAAGGAAAGAAGTAACAATTTATAATTAAATTAACAGTACATCTAATTCAGTTCGAGACCATGCACACACCAACTCCACCTCCTATCGAATTGATTCTGTAATATAAGTTAGAAAGAGTAAAATTCGGGAAACTAAAAAATTTCACAGAACTTTCGTGCCATCAAGTCTCTGTTAAAGTTAAACATTTAAAATTATATGGATTCATTTCGTTTAACTTTCGGCATTTAGCAGCAATAGATCAAAATGTTTGGGCACTTCACTTAGGTTGGACAAGACTTCACAAAGCTTCTGAAGTTGGAAAAGCCTTTAACGTTGGCCATTTATTTGGATCCATTGCATCTTCAAAGTGGGAATCATAGATTGATACTCTAAAAGAAGCGTAGATATCTGGATGCTTGCTAAGTAATGTTCATGTACATCCCTTATTCTTCTCTGGTTCTACGGGCTGATATCGGAGCTTTGGAAGAGAAAGATGTGTGAAGAAGACTATTATTCGCAAAGCAGTGCATTGGACACGTGAAGAAGAATGGAGATGTCTCACCATCAAGAACACTTTATTTGATAAATGGGCTTTATTCATCGAGAAATATATAAAAATATGTACATTGTATATGGAAAATAAATAATAATTACATCAATGAACCGGCGAAGTTCAGCTTTCGCTGTTTTACAACTTAACCTTTTATGCCAGTTTTATACCAATTTACGGCTGTTTTCGTTGATATGAGACACCTCTGAATTTATATACGACATCATTCATACATTAAAAAATGAGGGGTCAAATTGAACAGAATACTCAAAGAGTGACTTCAGTATTGAATTTATCCAAATCACTATTGCAAAGTAGGTATCCTTCCTTTGGTTAGACGTTAACTTGAATAATTTTTTTCCAGTAATAATTGTCAATGTTATTAGTATTATCATAATATCGAATATGAACTGTATTTCTGATCACGGTTTCTGAAATATAAGAGATACACCTACTGGCGCTAAAGTTTATTCGATAATGCTTTTTTCGAAGCGAAAGATGAACTAATTAGGATGAAAAACATCGACGGCTATTTGAATGTAAATGCAAATTACCCAGTCTCATTCGAGGCGACCTTATTCCAAGAATATAGGTTAGTATGCAGTGAATTGTTAATCGATATGCTTTTAATGAAATAGGAGCTTGCACAATGTAGTCGTATATTTTGATTACATCCTATGGGTTGATGACTTTAGTTTACGTTCATTATCTAACATCCAAGAATAATTTTGATGAGTTATGACCAGTGCGCAGTTAAAATAGTGAAACTGTGAATTTTAGGGTTCCATTAGATTACCTATAAATGCATATGGTGATGGTCGTGGTAAATAACTCATCTACAATTATATTACACATTGAAAGTTACCAAACTACTAATCTTTCACGATGAAGTACACACAGACTACGTAGAACATAAATATCTGAGAGAGATGTAGGAGGATATCAGAAGGAAGATGACTGACAGTGAAAACTGAAAAAAGTCCTAAGATAAACGATACATTTTGCAGAAAATAACGTTGAAACTTGAGAATAATAATTAATCTTGAGAGTAATAATAAAATCAGAACTATAGTTCTTCACGTTGAAATGAAATCAGGACAGATGCATGACATTTTTTCATGGAAATATATTATTTTGTTATCGAAAGTCAAGTTGTTATCGAACTAATATGTGAATTTTCACTTATAATCTTTCTTAAAGAATTCGCAACTGAGGAAAATTTCCGGAATGATAATTCATGCTCGCAGGAGATTCGGTAAGAAAATTTTATGCCAAAACTTTTTTGAAATAGAAATTAAATTGGTGGCATACTTAGGTGACATATTATTTCCCTATGCTCTATTAAAATGTGGTTTGAATAATCAAATAACAGCTAATAACATGTACCTATAATTAAGTTATAAATAAGTATCTATAAAAAATATTTTACGACACTGTGTTTATGACAGCTGTCAAGCCAGAGGGAAATTTCCACTTATTAATTTCTCTCTACGCAGGGAAATTTTCGAAGAAATTAGGTTATTGTCATAGCAACATTTCAAAATGCAGGCATCTGATTGGCTAAAATTAACTGGTATAAAATTTTCATGATTATTCCACTTAGGTTTTTGATTGACTGAAATTTTTATGTTGATAATTGAAAACATCATGTTTTCGACTTTGTAGTTCGGCTCTGGATGGGCTACTGGATATGTATATAGATCTACAGCTGTCAGTCAGTTGCCAAGTTCCGGAATCGAAGAACAACAGATAATTAAATTCACTGGCCATAGTAGTTCAAATGGAATCGATTTTATTCATGAAATAATCGTAACGAATACAACTCGTGTTATCGGCGATTATCGAAAATTCTTTCACATTTTCTAAACAAATTATGTTACAAGTGCAAGCGCAAGCGCCAAGCAACATAATTCGTTTATCAAAATCGAAGAAATTTCTATTTCGATAATCACTGTTACCCTTGTTGTATTACCTACGATAACAATACCGGGTGGCTACGGAAGTATTGCCTACGGAATATCTCAGTTATTGTATGAAGTAGGTTTGTGAAATTTGGAGCGTCGATATAATGACATAAGAGCTAGAATTTGAGCATATTGACATGTCGAAGTTAACTTCCGGTCTGACCGGAAGTAACATCAACTTTATTATTTTAAATGGAAACCATATTTTTTTTTCTTTTCGCTTTATTCAGCATTCAATTCCCTTTCTAATGACATATCACAAGTTGGTATCTAACCAGAAACTAGATCAGAAAAAAATTATTATTGAAATTCACCGAGTAGGCCGTGGAAGCAAAATGAAAGCCAAAAATTGAAAAGTTGGCTATGGAAACCATACGTCACTTGATAACAGTTGCTACTACTGTGATATTTTATTTTCAATCGTCGGCGTTATAAAAAGCCGCCAAAAAAAATATTGGAAAAATTGGGAAAAAAACTATACTCTGTAGGTCCATAACTTAAATAGGAACATACAACTTTTTCTTGCCTGTACTATTCAGCATAACCATTCCTTTCTAATGATATAATAGAAAGTAATTTTTTGAAATGAAATACCAAAAAATCCATTTATTACCTATACTTCAAATAACAAAACAGATTATCGCCATACGCAAAAATAACATTAAAAATAATGTGGAATGATAAATTATATCCTGTAGGTTCTAGGTTAAATAGGAACATAAACGTACTTGGTCTGTGCCATCGTCCATAGATATTCTAATATCTACCTATGGACGATGTTTGTGCTATTCAGAATAATCATTCCATTGCAATAATCATTCGAACCACAATATTAACAAGTAGGCTGATTAAGATGTATTTTGGAATGAAACAAAAAAGAAACGAGAGCTCTCACGAACGCTGCTATCCATATTATTTTGACGTTCAAAGTAGTGTTTTTGATTCTGCCATTTTAAAAGGGTTTGGAAATCGAAATCAGTTAGTGGAATATTCAAAAAATGCCCCGTTATTCACGAACCGAACAAATTGACATGCTTCTCATTTATGGTGAATGTTTAAAAAATTCTTATGCCGCTGAACGATTGTAGTTAGAACGATATCCAGGGAGGCAGCAACCGTCAAGAAGGTATTTCCAGTGGCTTGAAGAAAAATTAAGAACTGAGCCTGATGTTCACGAAGACCAAGAAGCATTTGTTATTAATGAGGAAACTGAAATTAATGTATTAGCTTTAGTACAATATGATAGCACAATTTCCTCAAGGCAGATTGGCGCCGAATTAGCAATAAGTAAGGACACTGCTAGGAAAATTTTGAAAAAACATCGATTTAAATCCTTCAAGTATCAGTTGCATCAACATTTGTATGAAAATGACGGTGAAAGGCGCCTGGAATATTGTAATTGGTTTCTTCGACAAAATGCTGAGAATCACCTATTTAACTATTATATCTTGTTTACGGACGAGTCAAGATTTACCAACAATGGATTATTTAACAGGAATAATACAAGGTAGGTACTGTACTTTATTTGGATTATTGTCGATAGTCGAAATGTAAAGTGCTAAAAGTGTGAACGGTCTTTTGTTTCAGGTACTGGGCGATAGAAAACGAGCACCGGTTTCGACAAGGTGGCTTCCAGGAGAGATTTGGTGTGAATGTTAGGGCAGGAATAGTTGGAACTCATATTGTTGTCCCCATTCTTTTTCAAGGCCAACTAACCGGAGAGAGATACTTTAATTTTTTAACGAATGAAATTTCGGAATTTATTAACAACCTACCAGGGGAAATAACTGAGAGAATGTACTTCCAGCAAGATGGCGCCCCTCCGCATAATTCAAGAATAGCGAGAAATTACCTTCAAAATCGCTTTCAAGAGAGACTTATAACAACCCATGGTCCAGTCAGGTGGCCACCAAGGTCACCTGATCTTACTCCGTGCGACTTTTTTCTATAGGGGCATCTTAAAAATAGGGTGTATTCCACACAGCCTACAACTCTACATGAGCTAGAAGTAAAAATTCGTAGAGCTTTCCAAGATATCACGCCCCAAATGTTGAGAAACGTTTTACATGAAAATATCACCAGAGTCAATAAATGTATTGACGCTGAGGGAATGCATTTCGAACATTTGTTTTGAATTTATTTTATCTTTAATCCTATCAATTTGAATTTTTTTCTTCGATAAATCTATTTTTTTTTATTTGAATAATAATAATTGGATTTTTTGGTATTTCATTTCAAAAAATTACTTTCTATTATATCATTAGAAAGGAATGGTTATGCTGAATAGTACAGGCAAGAAAAAGTTGTATGTTCCTATTTAAGTTATGGACCTACAGAGTATTGTTTTTTTCCCAATTTTTCCAATATTTTTTTTGGCGGCTTTTTATAACGCCGACGAATGAAAATAATATATCACAGTAGTAGCAACTGTTATCAAGTGACGTATGGTTTCCATAGCCAACTTTTCAATTTTTGGCTTTCATTTTCCTTCCACGGCCTACTCGGTGAATTTCAATAATAATTTTTTTCTGATCTAGTTTCTGGTTAGATACCAACTTGTGATATGTCATTAGAAAGGGAATTGAATGCTGAATAAAGCGAAAAGAAAAAAAATAGGGTTTCCATTTAAAATAAGAAAGTTGATGTTACTTCCGGTCAGACCGGAAGTCAACTTCGACATGTCAATATGCTCAAATTCTAGCTCTTATGTCATTATATCGACGCTCCAAATTTCACAAACCTACTTCATACAATAACTGAGATATACCGTAGGCAATACTTCCGTAGCCACCCGGTATGTTACATTCTCGACCATGCGAGCTGCGAGCAAAATATTTTTCTTCAAATCTTAAACGATAAATACTGCATCAGTGAATTGGTAGTTACTGAAGATATATTCTTGATATACTCTCAGAACCAGACGAGAATAAGGGAGCAGTTCCCGACGGGGTTCCGTCAAATTTCATAAAAAAATTTAATAAATCGTCATGCTTGCCTTTTTGTCCAAATAAATGGAAAACAGCCTTTATAGTTTCATTTCCAAAGTATGCGCCAAAAATAATATTAAAAAATTACATATCTATAAGTAAACTAAATATTTTCAGTAAGATACATGAATCTCTTGTACCTACATACAAATATAATTATGACGTTCTACTTCATAACATATAGGTAGTGAGTACACTACTTTTCATAATTTTTTTGAATGATGTAAGCTCTTGCTTCGAATCCTAAAAATTTCTCAGCTTATGCCGATGATCAACATTTTTTCCCAGATTACAAGTATTCGTGACTGCTTACACGTCCAACAAAATTTAGATGAATTCTTTATGTACTGATGTGAAGTTACTGAATTAAATCTAAATTTGTACTAATGCTGTTTTGGCCTATCCGAACGTTTTTCCACATGTGCAATATTATTACCTAACTAAAACCCGCGTATATTTGTGATTTGGGTTGAACAAGTCAGAAAGACTTTGAAAATGGGGTATTGAACGCCTGATTAGGAATCCTACTGATGAAGTTAACTTGGTTAACAAAATGCGCATCTAGGAATGAAATTACTAGTGTGGTAAGGGAAGAACTTCTTTCATTCTCAGAAAGACATTAACAATACAATCTATTTTTTCCAAGTTACAAAATCATATAGTTCGATCGGACTCGTGAGAGAAACTCCATATATTCAAAATCAGACTACGTCACACAAAGTTTTTCCACTTAGAATTATGTGCCAAAACTTTAAGGGCATACGTTATACTACAAGAACTTCCGCCATCTCGAGTTTGCGGGTTTGTGTATCAGCAAGAATATTGACTCCAGTCTGGTTCATTCATTCATTTCAGTTCCTTCTAAATATCCCATTAGTAAAATTGAAGTTGCAATGTAGTTAATTAACATTTCAAGAGGATCTCAAAGATGTTAAAATATTTGAGCAATTCATGAAAGTGTATCTAGAGCAAAGGTTAGGTAATTATATTATACGATCGAGTCATTTAAAAGCAAATTCAAATGCTTTCATTATAAAATGAAACTAAGCATATATTTACTTTAACTCAAATATGCAATGAAGTCTCAACTTGAAAGAACTGTCATGCCTAGATTTTCAAAAGCTCTTTAAATAAATCGTTTTTTGTTGAGATTAAAATATTAAGAAAAACTTCATTGGATTTAACTTTGATAGAAAAAAAATAAACGTGGATGTATTTGTTGCCATCTTATCTTGGGGCCCTTGCTTGCTTAACACTTCGGATATCTTCGACACCATCTCTCTACATCTTCACGACATTGAACCCAATAAAATCGGTATCCTGTGTTTAGACCTAACCTTCTAGCACCTTCAAGGTCTTATTCACTCCAAAATGTCCACATGATTTGCTGCCATGAATCTCCTCCAAGAGAAATCACTTTTCTGCCGTCGGCAGGAAATCCCATTGTGCCACAATGCCTTGGAATCTGGTGATCGTACGGATATTTCTTTCCAGGTGGGTCTTTTCGCTCCGCTTTCCTTCCATCGTAGAATATCTGCAACGCTTGCATCACTTTCTTGATCCTGTCCAATTGTCTTCAACCATTAATCTCACTGGGTTGATTCCTTTGCGACGTACAAATTTGCTCACAAGTATCCGATCCAGGTTTTCTGTAAAAGGCATCTGCGTTGTTTGGCAATTCAGTTGTTCTCAGTCTCTTAACTGGGATGGCCTCGGGGGCGTTCTCAGTCTCTTAACTCTGCTAGTCGGCATGCTCCCCGACATTAATTCTGTTGTTCTTACCCTCTTCATAGGTATGACCCTTGGGGCTATATCATTACCAGCCCGCATGCGCTCCGATATCAATTCGGTTGTTCGTACCCTCTCAACAGGAATGATCTTGGGGCTCCATCTTTGCTAGCTGGCATACGCCCCGAAATATTGCTGATTCTAATTTTTCCTGCTGCCAACTTGAGAACTCGCTGGAAGACCTTGTCCTGACAGGAGATTGCAAACATGGTGACATTCTTACCCTGCAGTTTCTATTAAGATCCCAATTTTCCACATCAATAGCATGCCCTCTTCTTCTGAGTACTCATTCCGCTTTTCAAAGATTTAATCACATCCAGAACCTTCTCGAATGAACTAGTGACTATGCTCGCTCGTTGTTCGGGTTCTTCTACTGATACCGCCATTATTTTCGCCCTCGAGGTGTTGAATGCTGCCTCCACTTCTAGAGAAGATATCAAGGCATCTTGAAGTGTGTTAGTCGCAGAGTCCTTTGGATTTCGGTGTCTCTCAGTCCATCTATAAATAACTGCACCGCTAGCTGTTCCTTGAAATCTCCCGGTGCTTCTGGGTAAGCCAGCTGAATTAAGCGTCTCACATCTGCTTCAAATTCTTGCAGACTCTCACTGATTTTTGAGTGCGCGTTTTCATTTGAACCCGATACAGCTGTTCTCGTTGTTGATCGCCATACCGCAACTTTAATGCAGTAATAAGGTCTTTATATTTATCTTGCTGTTCGATGGGTATCATCTGCAACATACCCAAAGCTGGCCCTCTCGAAGTTACTATAAGTGCCGTAGCTTTTTCTTCTTCGCCCCATCCATTAGCCAAGGCTGCAGCTTCAAATTGTCGTCGATATATGGACCAAAAGTCGGTGGTTTTACGGAAATTCCTGATATGCAAACACTGTCTCGACGATCTTGGTTCTTGAGGAGAGCTATCTGGTTATCGAGTCCTTTCACCTCCTCTCGCACTGTATCCACTTTCTTATTGAGCTCATCGTCTTCCTCTATTTTTCCTTTCAGTTCCTGAGCATTGCCACCGGTCTCGTGCATGGCATCACACGTATTAAAAGGTAAGGGCTACGTCTTCCCCTAGCTCGCACAAGTCTCTGACTTTTGAGGGTTGTACGTAGGGGTGCAACCGGTTGACGGATATAACAATTTTTTTCAACAAAATTTGTACTTTGGTTTTCTGTGTTACATGTTGAAAGAACTTGTCTTGATAATAATAATAATAATAATACTCCCTCATAAACACTCGTTGAGTGTACCCAAAGGCATAGCTTGTGCGGATAGAGGACGGCTATTATTATTTGCCGTTGCGCTCCGGAGCGACTTACTGATTTTTTGGTGACGTATTCACTTTTCAGCTGTAGGAAAACCCCGGGTGGTCGGTGTGCACTCCAAGCTAGCACCAGACGAGATTGGCATCTAGACAACTCACAATACACTTGCTTTTCAACAAGGCATGCGGTCGCCTATCGATCCGATATAAAGTAAATGAGAAAAATTCTATTGTACCTACATCGGGCTCGAACCGACTATCGCAATGCTGGAGTTTCGAACGGCCTGTGCATTAGGCCGCTGATCCACCGACGACATGTTCTAGAACTCGCTGAAAGTCCGTTTTTCTTTGTTTTTCTATTCGTTTTAATTCATTCTTTTGTTGTTCGAGAAGTTTCTGGAGTGCTTCTTCTCGTTCATTTGTCTGTTCTTCGAGAATCTTCTGGAGTTCTTCTTCTCGTTCTTTCTTTTCAGCCAACCGTCGCGTTCCCTTTTCTTGTTATTCATCTTCTCGCTATTTTCTCTGTTCTTCGAGAATTTTCTGGAGTGCCTCTTCTCTTTCTTTTTTTTCTGCCAACCGTCGCGTTTCCTATCCTTGTTTTTCATCTTCTCGCTCTTTTCTCTGTTCTTCCAGAATTTTCTGGAGTGCCTCTTCTCGTTCTTTCTTTTCATCTCACTGTCGCATTCCCTCTTTTCGTTTTTCATTTTCACGTTCTTGTTTTTCCTCCTGGCGCCTTCTTTCCTCTTCTTGTTTTTCTTTTTCTCGTTCTTATTTTTTCTTTACAAATCCGTAAATTGATTTCGGATAAATTTTATACAATGTCCTCCATCGTATCGTACGATATTCTCCTCGTATTCACCATAAAGTTTTTAAATAGTTTCTGTTTTTCATAAATATCCCACTTCGCACGCCACTGTTACGATATTCACTGAATAATATGCCGAGCACAATACTAAACTGTTTTTATTACCTTTGCTATAAACATACAACTATTTCACTGACAAATAAAACACTTAGGTCTCTTCAACTACCTAAATATTCCAAACACTTATTAACTTTTTCAAAAACTTCTTATCACTTCTTCATAAAAACTCCCTTCCGAGTGAAATGTGTCGCCTTATATACTCAATTTGTCCAGACCAGATCTTTCGCGATAGTTCCGTTTTCCGTTGCCCAGACTATTCAGTACAGAAAACGATCCATCCAAATAAGCAATTCTAAGAAGAGGCAATAATAACTGAAGTCGTGTCGGCTCATTTGTTATTCAAATGAGTTACGTTTTTTCTGATTCGGCATTCAGTGGCGTAGCTGTGAGATTTTTATCAATCTCGTGACAATAAGAAAGAAATGTGTTCTACCAATAAAAATGCCTTCTTTCTCCTCAACAAGGAAGAAATGATGAAGTCTATCTTGATTAATTTACCTTTACTACATGTTACGTAAGATATTGAATTGCAGAGAGGTCACCTTTTTTGTTTTAAGGAATTCAAATATTCTAGAACTGCACTATCAAAATAGAAAATAGACATGAAGAAAATTCCTTGAACGTACCTCGTATGTTAAAGACAATTGAACAACCACGTATACCTTGCACCAAAAGTTTATAATTTGATATCGTTCAAGTCAATTCTTGAGAGACGGCTTAGGGATAAACCCCGGATTGGAATACGGAGCATGGTTGACGAAAAATAATAATTAAAGTTGCATGAACAATCACGTATTAAAGCATTAAAGAGATATTGCAGTTTAAAACATCAGGCAGTATGTAATAAAGTCGTCGTTATTTTGACATATACTACGTACGCGCAGTGTGAATCTGGAATAAGGACAACTTTATTAAAATAAAATACGGCTTCCTTTTATTAGTGGAAAAGTGAGGATTAATGTTCCTTTATTTCCACTTCGGGCAGATTCGTGGACACAACATAACTCATAACCGTTAAATATATGATATTTTCAACAGCAGTCACTGTCGAAGGACCTTTCGGCCAATCTATCATCACAATAATTTTTTCTAATTAATAGACAGAGAATAACCTAGAGCCAATAAACGAGCCAATCACAGAATCAGAATTTTTGGAAGCGCTAAAATCACTCAAGGATACAGCTCCAGGCCCAGATGATATTTCAACATCATTTCTGAAGAACTTATCGCAGGTAGCAAAAACTCTTCTTCTACAAATCTTCATCATAATTTGGATCGAACAGAAATTCCCTCAAATCTGGAGACATGCAGTTATTATCCCAATCCTGAAACCTAACATTTCAGCGGTTTATCTGGAATCATACATACCGATTTCATTGACATTCACAATGTGCAAGCTGTTGGAGGAAATAATCAAACAAAGACTCATCTGGACCCTTGAAAACAAAAAACAAGTCATACCAGAACAGTCAGGTTCCAGACTTCATAGATCAAAACTGGACAACATCATAGATTTGGAGAGTCAAATACATGAGTCTTTTGCAAACAAACAGAAATGCATGGCAGTTTATTTCGATATAAATAAATCCTTCGAAACAGCATAGCATCATCAAATCATAACCGAACTGCAATGGGGATACCAGGGAAATATCTTAGCCTTCATCAAGAATTTTTTGAGCCACCGGATTTTTCGAGTCCGTCTTGATGGAATATTATCACAATACAAAATCCAAGAGGACGGCACACCGCAAGGCTCAATCATGAGCCCAACACTGTTTCTCATTGCACTTAATGATATCTTTCAGTCCTTCAAAAAACCAGCCCAAGCAAGATTTTGCAAATGGAACACTCTGTATATTTTTTGATGAATCGACTTAGAATTGAAATACAAAAATTTTTTTGTATTATGATATATTGCTCATTTCTAGCCGTTTTTAAGATATTTATGAAAATAAAAATCGACTCTGCCAACGTATCAGGTTCAATAGAGGCAAATACATTTTTCAATTGTTTGAAAGTTTTAGAAAACGTTGTGAGTTGATTACTTCAGTGTGAACTTCCATTGTCTGGAGTGTTTCTATGAGCACTCATAGAAACACTCCAGACAATGGAAGGCCGCAGTGGAAGTAATCAACATTTTTTATTGTTTGTTGCATATTCATAGGATTTGTTGGTGGATCACTGTAAACTGGTTGCTTCACATTTCTTCACAAGAAGAAGACGAGTTTGGTTAGATCAGGTGATCTAGCCGGCTACCTGGTGGGTCCATTTCTTCCAATTCATCTGTTGGGGAAAGTATCTTGGAGGTGATCCTGTACAGTTTGTGAAAAATGTGCTGGAGCTCTATCTTGCTGAAGCCACACTCTTTTTCTAGTATATTGGGGTGAATCTACCAGTAACTCAAGTAGTATATTCCTTAGGAAATCCAGGTACATAGGTCCATTGAGATGCCCGTTGAAAAAATGTGGCCCTTTTACAGTATTGCCAATAATTCTACTCCACACATTCAATTACCATTGGTGTTGGTGGTCTGTTTGTTTGAAAAATCGTGGGTTTTCCGTAGAATAAAAACGAAAATTGTGTCGATGCACACACCCACTAATGTGAAAAGTTGCCTCATCAGAAAATAAAACATAGTTGAAAAACATGAGAATTGAAATCCAAAAAGTCACAAATAACGAGAGGTCGATCTATAGTACAATTAATTTATGTTGATATGAAATGGCATATTTCGAACATTGATTTTCAGTTTATAATGCGTTATATTTCGACCTTTTCGATTTATTTCAAATAAATGATGATTTTGCGCCACCCGACTTTTAGTTTTCATAAATATCTTAAAAACGGCTAGAAACGAGCAATATATCATAATAATACAAAAACATTTTTGTATTTCAATTCTACGTTGATCCATCGAAAAATATACAGAGTGTTCCATTTGCAAAATCTGAGAAAATTCAATTCCAAATTTATTCTGAAGACCCTTTATGATGCCGACCTTCAAAAATGATACGGTAGCATCCTATAACCATCCCAAATGGAATTATCACTTAATTTATAATGAAATGTTTAATTCACAAAACGTGAATTTTTGAATTGGTAGGTGTAAAGTATTGTTACGATTTGTTGAATAATAATGCCGAGCACACTACTAAACTGTTTATTTTCCAACTTCACTAAAAACATATAACTACTTCACTGACTAATAAAACACTTGAAGTGTTTGGAATATTTAGCTAGTTGTATTGTTGTTTAGAACTGTTTATCACTTCTTCATGAATTCTTCTTGATCTTCTTCATCCCAGTGAAATCTCTTTATATAGTCCATTTATGCCGACTGGATCTTTCGCGAAATTTCCTAGAATACTCGGGACAGAAGGCCGTCCAAATAATCACTTCTTAGAACTGCTCGATTAATAAATACCTGCGGCGTGGCGTCAACACATTTGTATGCGATTTTTTTCATGGATCTCTCAGCGGCGTAGATAGGGGATTTTTTATCAATCTCTTAACATTACCCCCATCTCAATTTTCATCGTCCCGATCAAACAATGTGTCGTTGTCTCCATTATAACGTTTGAGTCTTTCTAGGTGAACGACCTTCATTTTAGCTCTCGGGCTGCGTTGAATTCTATAGACCACGTCGTTTATTTTTTTCACTATCGTATATGGCCCTTCCATAGATGGTGTTAATTTGGCAGAAAATCCTTTCTTACGACGAGGATTGTACAGCCACACTCAATCTCCTTCTTTTAATCAACCAGTATTGGCCTTAAGATCGTATCGAGCCTTCATTCTGTCACTAGTTATCTTCAATATTTTTCATGCAAATTTGTGGATCCCATTCAAGCTATCTCGCAGTTCGTCTGCATAATTCTGTACCTCTTTTTCTTCAGAACTTGGTGATCCGAACACCAAATCACAGGGCAACCGAAGTTCTCTCCCGCAGATGATGCTGGCTGGAGTGAGCTTTGTGGAATCGTGCAAGCGATCAAGAATCGTGCAAGCGATCAAGAATAGTGGAAGATGTCGGTCCCAGGTCTTTTGGTGCTCCTCTTGGAAAGATGCTCTTTCATAGTCCTGTTGAATCTTTCAACCATGCCATCAGACTGTGGGTGGAGGGCCGTTGTTCTGGTCTTGCTAATTCCCATCAATTCACAAACTTCCTTGAATAAATTTGATTCAAAATTTCTTTCTTGATCGGAATGTAGCTCCATCGGGACTCCAAACCTTGAAAACATGTTTTCCACCAGAGCTCTTTCAACTGTGGATGCTTCTTGATTAGGCAAGGCATAAGCTTTAACTCATTTGCTAAAGTAATTCATGGCAACGAGGATGTATATTTGTTGCCATCATTCGTCATCGGAAACGGTCCTGCTACATCGATGGCGATTCGTTCGAAGGGAGCGCCTACATTGTATTGTTTCATTTCTCCTCTCGATCTTGTCTTGGGACCTTTGCTTGCTTCACACTTCGGACATCTTCGGCACCATCTCTCTACATCTTCACGACATTGGACCCAGTAAAATCTCTGCCGTATTTTATCCAAGGTCTTACTCACTCCAAAATGTCCACCTGATTTGCTGCCATGAATCTCCTCCAAAACATCACTTATTCTCGACCCAGGCACAACCAATTGAGAAATCACTTTTCTGCCGTCGGCCGATTCCCAAGCTCTCTTCAATAGAACATTTTCAACAATCAGGGAATCCCATTGTGTCCACAATGCCTTGAAACCTGGTGATCGTAAGAAAATTTCCTTCCAGGTGGGTCTGTCCGCTCCGCTTTCCTTCCATCGTAGAAAATCTGCAATGTTTGGATCACTTTCTTGGTCCTGCCTCATTTTTGTTGTGGTCCAATTATCGTCAACCATTAATCTCACTTAGTTGATTCCTTCGCGACGTTCAATTCGCTCACAATGCTCCGAACAAGGTCTTCTGGACAAGGCATCTGCGTTGTTATGTAATCGTCCTGGTCGATGTTTTATCTTGAAGTGATACTGGTTCAACTTCTCAATCCACCTTGCTACTTGTCCTTCAGGGGGCTTCATCTCGAGTAACCACTTCAATACTGCATGATCTGTTCTAATGAGGAACTCTCTTCCATATAGATATTTGTGGAAGTGGTCTACAGCCTTGATTATTGCCAGTAGTGCCTTTCTTGTTACGCAATAAGTAATTTCTTTCTGGTTTGGTCAGTGCCTTGCTGTAAAACTCAATTACTTTTTCCTGGCAATCTTGCTCTTGTGATAGTACAGCTCCAATCCCATTATTACTGGCATCTGTGTCCAAAACGAACAGGCCTCTTTAGCGTGTAAACCTCAAATCGGACTGGAACATAGACGCAATATCAGCAAATCCTTTTACAAACCGACGGTAGTAGGTGCAGATACCTAAGAAGCTCCTCACTTCATGTTTGTCTTTAGGTCTCGGCCAGTCTCGGATCGTCTGTATCTTCCTTTCGTCTGTTCGGATGCCGTCTAATGACACTGTGTGGCCCAGAAAATCCACTTATTTCTGGAACAATGAGCATTTCTGAGGATTCATTTCAAGGTTGACATTCCTGTATCGCTGGAGCACTTCAAGCAAATTGTGCAGATGTTGTTTAATTGTCTTACCCATGACTAAAACGTCGTCGAGGTATACTAGGCAAGTCTTTCAAGTGAGCCCACGCAGGACCATAAGTCTTTCGAATGTTGCTGGAGCATTGCACAATCCAGAAGGCATAACCGTAAACTGATAAAGTCCGCTTCCAGTTGAAAATGCTGTATTTTCCTTATCGTCTTCATGTATGCCCACTTGCCAATACCCGCTCTTCAAATCTAGGGTTGAGAACCAACGTGAACCTGCTAAAGTTGTTAATGTGTCGTCAATCCTTGGTAAAGGGTAGCTATCCTTCTTCGTAACATCATTCAATTTTCTATAATCCACACAGAATCTTGTGGGTCCATCCTTCTTAGAAACTAACACAACAGGTGCAGACCAAGGGCTCGATGATTCTTCAATCACACCATCTTTCATCATCTTGTCAACAAGATTTTCCATCTCTTGTTGTTTGGCAAATGGAACTCTTCTTGGTGGTTGCCGAATCGGATGGGCTTGGACAGTATCGATCCTGTGTTTGACCAGGTCAGTTCTTCCTGTTGTTGTTGAATCAAAGATGTCGCTTTCACTTCTGATGAAATTTTTAGCAGCTCTCAATTCTTCTGTCGACAGGTATTCAAATGATTTTTCAAGAACTTTCATAACACTCTTTGGGGCTTCCTTTATTTCCTGGTTCACATATTCCAATGATATCGCCTTCTTTAGTTGTTATTTCTTCGGGATACACGTTGGCAACTCTCCATCTAATGTAGCATAAACTACTTTCTCCGAAAATCCAGGAATTTTCACGGTTTTCACTAATCGCAGTTTCACAGACATCGACCTCTCTGTTGGAGTTGTGAGGACAAATTATTCTCCTCCAAACTTCATGATCCTCTCTTCATTGTCAAATAAAAACCCGAAGGCACTAATCAAATCCATCCCAAGTATAAATTCATCTTCTGTATCCGCGACGTACACTGTATTTGTGATGGTGATTCGCCCAAGGATTAGTGTAATCTCAGCTTCTCCTCGAATAGGTGCATTTTCTCCAGTGACTGTTCGACGAACAAGGTTTGAAGGGATAGGTTTCACGCTTTCTGGCCGAAGAATGTCACTGCGTACCAACGAAACTGCAGCACCGGTGTCATTTCGTTCAATTTTCCTGCAATGGTGAGGCTATCGGTTGTTCTTCTTAGCCTGTTAATAGGGATGACCCTGGGGGCTCCATTATTGCTAGCCAGCATGCGCCCCGAAATGCTGGCTAATTCTAGTTTTTCTGCCGTCCACTTGAGGACTCGCTGGAAGACCTTGTCCTCAGGTGATTGCGAACGTGATGGCATTCTTACTCTGCAGTCTTTTATAAGATGTCCCAATATTTCCACATCTATAGCACGCCCTTCTGAGTGCTCATTCCGTTTTTCAAAGATTTGATCTCATCCAGAACTTTCTCGAATAAACTAGTAACTGCGCCTGATTGTTGTTCGGGTTCTTCAATTGCTACTGCTCGTACTTTCTGCCTCGAGGTGTTGAAAGCCGCCTCCACTTCTGAAGAACGTACCAAGGCATCGCTACTCCTCTTGAAGTGTGTCAATCGCAGAGTCCTTCGGATTTCGGTGTCTCTCAGTCTATCTATAAATAACTGCACCGCTAACTGTTTCTTAACATCTCCTGGTGCTTCTGGGTAAGCCAGCTGAATTAGGCGTCTCACATCCGATTCAAATTCCTGCAGACTCTCACCTGACTTCGGAGTGCGCATTTTCATTTGAGCCCGATACAGCTGTTCTCGATGTTGATCGCCATACCGCAACTATAATTCAGTAATCAGGTCTTTATTTTTATTTTGCTTTTCGATAGGTATTGTCTGCAACATACCCAAAGCTGACCCTCTCAAAGCAACTATAAGTGCCGTAGCTTTTTCTTCTTCGCCTCAGCCATTAGCCACTGCTGCAGCTTCAAATTGTCGGCGATACATGGACCAAGAAGACTGTCCATCAGAAGTCGGTGGTTTTACGGAAATTCCTGATGTGGCAACCCTGTCTCGGCGATCTTGCTTCTTGAGGAGTGCTATCTGATTTGTATTCACCATAAATAGTTTATAAATAGTTTCTGTTTTTCACTAATATCCCACTTCTGACACCACTGTTACGATTTGCTAAATAATAATGCCGAGCACACTACTAAACTGATTATTTTCTAACTTCACTAAAAACATACAACTACTTCACTGACTAATGAAACACTTAGATCTAAACAACAATACAACTAGCTAAATATTCCAAACACTTATATACTTCTTCAAAAACTGTTTATGACTTCTTCATAATCTTCTTCATCCCAGTGAAATCTTTTTATATAGTCCATTTATGCCGACTGGATCTTTCGCGAAATTTCCTAGAATACTCGGGACAGAAGGCCGTCTAAATAATCACTTCTTAGAATTGCTCGATTAATAAATACCTGCGGCGTGGCGTCAACACATTTGTATGCGATTTGTTTTTTATGAATCTCTCAGCGGCGTAGATAGGGGAATTTTTATCAATCTCGTAACAGTATATTTTTTTGAAAATAAATTATTTATGTCCGATCCTGCCAATATTGCGGTCATAAGTTAAGGTCATTAGGGTGATTCTGAATATGGTAAAAAATACAGGGTATTCCATTTGAAAATATTCACTTTCAATTTGTCATACATTTATTAAACACTTTGCATATCTGAAAACATTTTATCGTAATACGCCTTCGTCAACAGTTTAAGTTTACATTTGAACAAAATCGGTAACTTCTCATACGCTCTAAAATCGATTATGGTTGTATTGCGTATGCCTCTGCAAAATTCTCAATACTGGAAACTCTGGACATCCTTCACAACTTAGCTTTACGTATCATCCTAGGAGCCTACAGAACTACCCCAATTGAAAGTCCGGAATGGGAACTCCGAGAACAGCATAGAAGGCAAAATCTGAGTCTATCCTATCCCGCCAGAATAGCTTCACTCGACAATGTTCCAACATACAGATATACAATCACAACACGCTTCCTGTCAGCATATGAGCAACCCAGAACTGATCCACCATTTTATGAGAGGATTCAAAGGTACCTAAGATCACCCCAAATGCAAGAATTTCCATTCCTGCATTCCTTAAATATGAACACCACCCTCCTGGCAGATATCCCAACTAGTCATCAACACATACCCATCTCATTTCAATAAAAATTGCATGAATACCAAATTATAGCACAGAACTTCCGTAAAATTCCACACCAATATCAAGAATTTCTGAAAATATATACAGATGCTTCCAAATCACATCTTGGGGTTGGAGCAGCAGTAGTAACACCTCAAACTATCCCTTACCTATAGCCTACAAGAAACCAACACGATTCTAACAGGGTAACATTTGCAATCTTCCAAGCATTACGCAAAATTGAGAGATTCTAAAAAGTTCATAATCATTTAGGATTCACAAGTTCCCTAAAATGGCTTCGTCAAATATATGTCAATCATATATGAAAACGGATCGAAAGGGAATTTCACGCAATCCACTTATTGGAAAAAGAAGTAGTACTACTTTGGGTTCCTTCACACATAGGAATACCTGGAAACGAAACAGCTGATATGAGTTCACGAGAAGCAATCAATAATCCTACTCAGGTAGCATTCAATCAATCAAGATCAGGAACATTGGTCTCCAGTGGTAGACCTCACAAATCTACGAGAAATTAAATCAAACGTTGGACCGAGGCAAAATCAAACAACAAACAGGAGACAACAGGTGATGATGACTCGACTCCGCTTAGGACACACGAGGCTAACCCACGAATACCTTATATCATGAAATTAAATGAACCAACATGTGATATCTGTGAAGTTCGGCTATCAGTGAAACATATTATAGTGCAATGTCCCATGTGCCAAATTCAGAAAGACACATTCAACATATCCCATAACTAACAAGAAATGTTAGATTATAGTTTAATTGTGACAAAATCATATCATTTTTGCATGCTATGGATTTGATTAAAAATTGTTATTTATCAACTCCACCGCTAATGACCCAAAGGGTTGATGGGCTATTTGTAATTAAAAGAAATATTAATTATTTTTAAAATGGCAACAGGGTGGCTCGATTAAATAATTTGATACCGCACTCTATTGGGTTAGAAATTTCGTTAAATGGAGAATCTTATCAATTTTAAAATAAAATTCAAAATCGAGTCACCCGACCCGGACCCTTTTTTCCAAAACTGGTTAAAAAATGCGAAATAAGCCTGATGATGGAAACGATTCCTTTGTTGTGGGTGAGGAAAAAGAAATAGACGTTCAAATACATATTAATACGTCACTCAGGGAAATCGCAAGAGAATATGACAATTCGATGTCTTCTGCAAAAGTTATAACGTAATTTTCCCAAAGATTTCATCAGAAACTTAATGGTGTGCGGAATGAAATTCATCGTATTGAAATGGTCTTTTTTCTTAACCCGACGAGCTACCATGTTGACATTTTAAATAGAAGTAGTTCTGAAAATATTACAATCAAACTTCACATAGCTGAAATATTTTGATGAAAAAGAGCAAAGTTGTGTTTTTGCACACATTTCAGAACTGGAAATAGTTATTCGAACGTCAGGTACAGTATCTAAAGCCCTTTATAATAAAAAAAAATCCAAAAAAATCAAAAAATTCTTACAAACAGTACCAAATGACACATGGTTGTATTCTAAATGTCATATAAAGCCAAAAAACTGAAAATATACTAAATAGGTGTCCCATTCAAAAAGTGAAAGTTTATAGATCACTTTCAGTGAATCCAGAATATGCATGAAGTTGAGTTACTTGTCAAAAAAATGCAGTTTCTTGCATTGAACAGATCCTTCAAATTTTATTCCATTATCTCCGAAAACAAAAAAATTTTAGGGGCGGGCTACCTTCCATGGTAACCCGGTAATTTTTTTTTTTCAAAATTCAAAAAATTTTGAGATTTAAATTTCTTTCACATTTTTACAGTTGTGTAACGTTTTTACATATTTATATATTTAGGTACTTGATATATCAAAATCATTAAATTTGATTCGCTTCTTTCTGATATATAGGGTGAGTCAGAATAAAACCGTTAAACTTCATAAGCAGGTTCCTTAACTTATTTCGAGGTGAAAAGTTTCTTCAATATATCCCCTCTGAGATACCTAATACAGGATGTCGAATGTCTGAAAAACGTTAAGATTACATTTTTTCAAATCCCCTGGACAAAAATAATTGAAACTTGATACACTAATCTAGATCCATCAATGTGATAATTTGAAGTTATAGCGTTCAATTTTTGTATGTATGCCATATTTTCTTTTAGATTTTCTTTAGTGATTCGACAAACAACTGTTTGATATCAGTTTGGCTCATCTACAATTGACCGAAAAGTCATAACATTCCATGAGGTTTCTGAAATATTTACGAAAAACTGAAAGATTGTCCTGAGGAAGCATCGAATAAAGATGTTATTTCCTGTATGTCCTAATCGCAGAATGCTCATTTGTTATAACATATCGGAGTGTTTTCCATTCATCTAAATATTGAATTGACTATTTCACTCATCTTAAAATTCTCACATAATCTGACCAATCGCAAACCAAAGACAACTCGTGTTATCGTGATAACACCAGCTGTCTTTCAATTCTGATTGGAGGATCAGCTTAGGAATTTTCAACGACGTAACCATGGCAACACAAAGTTTGGCAGTTCTATCAATATTAATTGTACCTGATTGTGTCAAAATGAGTCGCTTCACTGCAAATTCAAATGAAATTATGAAACGAAACATTATAATATTGACGACTTTGATAATTTGTTTATGACTGTTATACATTGTTCGTATTCATATTAGATAATAAAGAAACTTTATTCGTGAAATAGTCTAATAAAATTCAACTCGTGATTGAATTTATCTCATAAGTCTGTCTTTTATTTCTGAACTCAACTGAATTGTTTTGAGAAAACATCACTCGTCCTGCGGATTCGTGGTGTTTTCACGAAGCAATTCAGTTTCGTTCAGAAACAAATCGACAGACTTATCGCGAAAATTCAATCACTCGTGGTATTACTCCTGAAAATACGGCGGGGGTGGATCTACATTACACCTTCAAACTCTGTCAAATCAATTGAATGCAAAGAAGTATGACATATGAATCTACGACATCGATTCGATCAAATAATATGAGGAATAGAAAAACGGGATATATCGGTCCCATCCTGACTTATCCGCATTATATTTTTGATTCTCCCAACCTCAAAGAATGTTCTGGAGGTTGAAAAATATTTCAATATGTCGTAAGAAATATGTGCTGTGCGATTATTGCACACAGGACATTATTTCTCTACTCAGGATATATCTTTAGTTTTTCGCATAACTCATGTCAAACACGGGTTTATCCGTTCACGTAAAAGGAGAAATATATGGCCACATACATGCCTCTTCCGTGAATAGTACAATTTCTATAAAGGTCCTTTGCTCCTTCATACATCCTGAAAATCCATTCACAAATTTTGAGGCCAATAATCACCAGTATTTGGGGCCATCAACTTCTGAGAGACCACGTTCCTTTTTCATTCCAAATTTCGTGTGTTTTCCTTGAAAAACTGTTCACTCTGAAATAATGCGTGTGGAATGAGAATAAGGAGTTTGAAGGCGTAAATCCTTGGTTTCTTTGAACACTCGGTCGCGGAAAGCGGACAGTCCGTCGTTCATCGCGTTTTGCCGATTTTATCCAACCAGAGTATTTCAAATAGGACCGGTTTTCTTGAATCCGCTTAGCTGAGCAGTACTGCGCCATTTCGCAGTTTTATGTCGACTAGTCGGACGATATCTGTTGAGTTTGATTACAGCGGAATCGCCGGCGTGTGCGGACGACCGAAATCTCAAAATACAAGTGAATTATAAACAAATACTTGGAAAATGAGTGACAAATTCACACCTGAACATGATGAAGTCTTGATAGACTTGGTGAGAGAGCATCCACTGTTATACAGTGTTGGGAGAACAAGGTATACATTAAATATATATGGTAGTAAAAAACAATAATGAAGAAAAGCGGTAACTTCTTTTTCCTCTGCTAGCAATAACAACGCAACCAATTTATCTGATTTCCTGTTTTATTACATTTCGTTTCTATTCACGATACCTAGGCGGTCGATGGACTGTCCGCTTTACGCGACCGAATGTTCAAAGAAACCAAGGCTTAATTCGGACTCACCCTCGCCATATTTTCAATTTTTTTAACATTCAAAAATATACGTCTATAAAAATACTTCAATATGTATAGTAGTTCACCCGGTGCTTCATCAGCACATACTTATAGTTTTTCTTGAATATCTCAGAAACCTCCACATTTAGGCACATAGAATGTTTTGACTTTTCGGTCAAGTTTATTGAAGGAATCAACTTTCTTGGGTAATGAGAAATATTGGTACAGAACTAAATAATTAATAATAAAAATTATGTAATTCCCATGATTGCAAACAGAGTTTAAAAACGAAGGCGAATCAAAAAATAGCAGAATTTGCACAAACAATACATAACAAACTGAATAATTTCATCTGGACTATCATGAGCAAAACGAAAGACTGACTCTATTTTTTGAGTTAATACTATTATACCTAGTTTGAACTTCTACACTGTCAACTCCGAGAACAACATACCCTGTCTTACAGAAATATTAACATGTGAAACACTCTTTTCTAATGAAATGTCCCTGTATAGAAAGATTCATTTATCAAGTAACTACTTAAAATCATCTCACAGATTGGTTCAAAGATCTTTCGTTACATATATCCCAGGTGTTTTTTTTGCAAAGAATTAGTTAACAACTGAAACTGTGATTCAATTCATTTCCAAGTGGTTGCCAGACGCTAAAGAAATATTCTTGCAAGTATGAAATGTAATGATGAAATTGTATAAGAGCTTACTTAAATGTTACAACTATATGACTATCATATATCAAACATTACATTCGTGGTAACTTATATATTTTCTGATATATGCCTGATAAGTTTCCTATACCGGGTGGCTACGGAAGTATTGCCTACGGAATATCTCAGTTATTGTATGAAGTAGGTTTGTGAAATTTGGAGCGTCGATATAATGACATAAGAGCTAGAATTTGAGCATATTGACATGTCGAAGTTAACTTCCGGTCTGACCGGAAGTAACATCAACTTTCTTATTTTAAATGGAAACCCTATTTTTTTTCTTTTCGCTTTATTCAGCATTCAATTCCCTTTCTAATGACATATCACAAGTTGGTATCTAACCAGAAACTAGATCAGAAAAAAATTATTATTGAAATTCACCGAGTAGGCCGTGGAAGCAAAATGAAAGCCAAAAATTGAAAAGTTGGCTATGGAAACCATACGTCACTTGATAACAGTTGCTACTACTGTGATATTTTATTTTCATTCGTCGGCGTTATAAAAAGCCGCCAAAAAAAATATTGGAAAAATTGGGAAAAAAACAATACTCTGTAGGTCCATAACTGAAATAGGAACATACAACTTTTTCTTGCCTGTACTATTCAGCATAACCATTCGTTTCTAATGATATAATAGAAAGTAATTTTTTTATATTAATTAATTAATTAATCAGCCTACTTGTTAATATTTTGGTTCGAATGATTATTGCAATGGAATGATTATTCCGAATAGCACAAACATCGTCCATAGGTAGATATTAGAATATCTATGGACGATGGCACAGACCAAGTACGTTTATGTTCCTATTTAAACTAGAACCTACAGGATATAATTTATCATTCCACATTATTTTTATGGTTATTTTTGCGTATGGCGATAATCTGTTTTGTTATTTGAAGAATAATAATTGGATTTTTTGGTATTTCATTTCAAAAAATTACTTTCTATTATATCAATAGAAAGGAATGGTTATGCTGAATAGTACAGGCAAGAAAAAGTTGTATGTTCCTATTTAAGTTATGGAGTCATTAGAAAGGGAATTGAATGCTGAATAAAGCAAAAAGAAAAAAAATAGGGTTTCCATTTAAAATAAGAAAGTTGATGTTACTTCCGGTCAGACCGGAAGTTAACTTCGACATGTCAATATGCTCAAATTCTAGCTCTTATGTCATTATATCGACGCTCCACATTTCACAAACCCACTTCATACAATAACTGTCACATATACCATTTCGTATCCGTATCAGAGTATTGTTTTTTTCCCAATTTTTCCAATATTTTTTTTTGGCGGCTTCTTATATCGCCGACGAATGAAAATAAAATATCACAGTAGTAGCAACTGTTATCAAGTGACGTATGGTTTCCATAGCCAACTTTTCAATTTTTGGCTTTCATTTTGCTTCCACGGCCTACTCGGTGAATTTCAATAATAATTTTTTCTGATCTAGTTTCTGGTTAGATACCAACTTGTGATATGTCATTAGAAAGGGAATTGAATGCTGAATAAAGCGATAAGAAAAAAAAAAAATATATATATATATATATATATCTTGGAAAATATTTGGGTAGCAGTCAGTTGACCAGTAAAAGTTATTTAATCTTCGTTTTTAAGCCGAGCTTTCGAAAATCTTTATTTTCTTTATCAAGACTATAACTAGAATATAATGTATATGAGTATATATGTTAATTCAACAGTTAAGTAATACTCACTAACGTGAAATTGAAAGAAATTTACATCAATGATAAACATAAAGAATATTGAAAACTTCAAAAATACAGACAGAGACAGGAAGATAATGACAGAAAGATGAATGGTATATATAGGATGAGAAAAACATAAAAAATTGTAAAGATGAATAGAATTACAAAAATAATATATTCAAGGAGGACGACTGTTGGAAAATATCTGTTTATTTCTGTGTAAAATGTATGTATATATAGAGCTAAATTCTTTTATGTCAGTTCTTTTGTTGACTGTATTGGTTGCGTAATTGATGTGAACCATTTCCAAAAAGAGTCTGACATAAAAGAATTGAGCTCTATATATACATACATTTTACACAGAAATAAACAGATATTTTCCAACAGTCGTCCTCCTTGAATATATTATTTTTGTAATTCTATTCATCTTTACAATTTTTTATGTTTTTCTCATCCTATATATACCATTCATCTTTCTGTCATTATCTTCCTGTCTCTGTCTGTATTTTTGAAGTTTTCAATATTCTTTATGTTTATCATTGATGTAAATTTCTTTCAATTTCACGTTAGTGAGTATTACTTAACTGTTGAATTAACATATATACTCATATACATTATATTCTAGTTATAGTCTTGATAAAGAAAATAAAGATTTTCGAAAGCTCGGCTTAAAAACGAAGATTAAATAACTTTTACTGGTCAACTGACTGCTACCCAAATATTTTCCAAGATATATTTTCACAGTCACGAGAGTATTCAATCATGAATAACGGAATGGGATTTTTCCACGATATGCAACAACAATATGGAATTGCTAACGTTAGGAACTTAAAGAAATGGACCAAACTGAACAACAAATTAGCATCATTGGAGAACAGAAGAATTTTTCTACTTAAATGCAGACAATATGGAATATTTCCAAGGCACATCACTAATGGGATCGAAAACATAAACAGTCTTCTACATTATGATCGAGGTCACATTGGGAATCGAATTCAGAGCTTCAATTTCAAGCTGAGAATGAAAATTTTGAATCTAGAAATCAGTATAACAAATTGTGACATTTCGCATTTTTCAAGAGAACTAACAGAATTGAAAGTCTATTTAGACCATACTTTTCCTCAAAATATTCTCAGAGAATTTGAGCGTAGGTTGAATATTAAGTATAATAGAAAATTCTATGAAATAAAAAACCGCAACATCAGCAAATTTGAAGAACTAAAGTTGAATGAGATGAATAGAATCAAATTTCAAAAAAAGTGGTTCAAAAACTTGACTAATGTCCAAATTCCTCTAGAAATTCAACAATTTTTATCCCTTGGCCCTAAATTCAGTATTTGCCCTACTTCTAAAGATATCAGGTTAGATTCTCTTTTGGCTAGTTTAGAGGACATTATTTATGATTTTAATGACGAAAAGAAAAATGTATATAGAGCACAGTTCACTAATATAATCACCAATTATTTACATAAAAACAAAGGAACAAAAGGACAACTTACTAGAGTTTTTGAAAAATGTAAATCTTTCCTTAAAGAACATCCAGAAATTTGTTTGGTTAATAGTGATAAAGGTAATGTTACAGTTGTTATGTACAATAATGAATATAAGGAAAAGAGTCAAATATTACTGGATGACCAAAAATATTACAAAGCACTGAAAAGAGATCCAACATCTACATTTCAACAGAAAGCTAATAAAATAATTTCGCAACTCAAAAATAAAAAAATGATAAATGAAACTATCGCAAAAACTCTCACAATTAGCAACTCGATAGCACCAAGATTTTATACTCTTCCAAAAATTCATAAGCCTATTTTATCCATGAGACCGATTACTTCTTCCATAGATTCACCAAACAGTAAACTCGCTAAATATATGACTGAGATTTTGACCAATGCTTATGACAATAATAATCCATATCACGTAGAGGATTCATTCAAATTCAGTGAGTTCATAAATGACATGTCTACCAGATAATTACGTAATCATAAGTGTGGACGTTAAATCTCTTTTCACAAATTTGCCATTGGAATTAATAAAAAAGAGTATTGAGAGTAAATGGAGTGTCATTTCTAATCATTGTCTTTTTGATGAAAAGTCATTCATTAGTGTGATTGAATTCATTTTTGATTCATCGTATTTGGTATTTGAGGGCAAGTTCTATAAACAGATTTTTGGTACTCCAATGGGCTCTAGCATATCTCCAATATTATCCAGCTATGTTTTAGATGATCTTTTAGATCAATGTATTGGAAATTTTGATTTTGAATTTCCCTTCATTAAAAGATATGTTGATGACCTAATTCTTGCTGTTCCAAAACAAAAAATTCAAGAAGTTCTTTCTGTGTTCAATGGATATGATGAAAATATTCAATTCACAGTGGAGGAGGAGATTAATAATTCAGTACCTTTTCTAGATATGATGTTGATCAGAATGGACGATAATAAATTAAGAACTAAATGGTATAGAAAATCTATTAATAGTAATCGTTTAATAAATTATCACTCTTATCATACCACCAAAATTAAAATCAATATGATCAACAATCAGAAAAGTAGGGTTGAGAAACTGACTCACCCTTCTTTTCGACTTGAATGTTTGAATGAACTCAAAGTCATTTTACTTGAGAATTCGTATCCATATTCTTTAGTAAACAAAATTCTTTTCAGTACACCTTCACAAAACATTTCCTCTCATATTCAGGACACAAGAACCCACGATACCAATAACATGACCTATTATAAGAGCTTACCACATGTCCATGACTTGACTCCAAAATTAATCAATGTTCTCAGAAATGAAAAAATAAAATTTGCAAAAACAAATGTCACCACTATCTCGAATTTACATTCTAAATTGAAAACTCCAGTACCTACCATGTTCAAATCTAATATTATCTATGAAATTCCATGCAAAGACTGTGATCAAGTATATATTGGCCAATCAAAAAGAATGCTAAAAGATCGCATTACCTCACATAAGAGTGATTCAAGGAGAAATATAAGATCTTGTGCATTATCTGAACATACCATTGATAAAGACCATCGGATTGATTATGTGAATGCGAAAGTTCTTGATGTAGAAAGTAATTTACGGAAAAGACTCTTTTTGGAAATGGTTCACATCAATTACGCAACCAATACAGTCAACAAAAGAACTGACATAAAAGAATTGAGCTCTATATATACATACATTTTACACAGAAATAAACAGATATTTTCCAACAGTCGTCCTCCTTGAATATATTATTTTTGTAATTCTATTCATCTTTACAATTTTTTATGTTTTTCTCATCCTATATATACCATTCATCTTTCTGTCATTATCTTCCTGTCTCTGTCTGTATTTTTGAAGTTTTCAATATTCTTTATGTTTATCATTGATGTAAATTTCTTTCAATTTTACGTTAGTGAGTATTACTTAACTGTTGAATTAACATATATACTCATATACATTATATTCTAGTTATAGTCTTGATAAAGAAAATAAAGATTTTCGAAAGCTCGGCTTAAAAACGAAGATTAAATAACTTTTACTGGTCAACTGACTGCTACCCAAATATTTTCCAAGATATATTTTCACAGTCACGAGAGTATTCAATCATATATATATATATATATATATGAAAACTAAAAGTTCGGGTTGAACCGCGTCTACAATTTGTTGAAATTCGACGTTTCGGCTCCGATTTTGGATATCTGACCGCGGAAACCTATCTGAACACATATATATATATATATATATATATATATATATATATATATATATATATATATATATATATATATATATATATATATATATATATATATATATATATATATATATATATATATATATATATATACATATATATATATATATATTTATACTTGTTTCAAGGAGCAAATAATGTTCCAGTGACTGTAAAACAGTCGATAACAATCCTTTAAGAAGTGACAATAACTTTGTATAGTATATATACCGGGTGGCTACGGAAGTATTGCCTACGGAATATATCAGTTATTGTATGAAGTAGGTTTGTGAAATTTGAAGCGTCGATATAATGACATAAGAGCTAGAATTTGAGCATATTGACATGTCGAAGTTAACTTCCGGTATGACTGGAAGTAACATCAACTTTCTTATTTTAAATGGAAACCTTATTTTTTTTTCTTTTCACTTTATTCAGCAGTCAATTCCCTTTCTAATGACATATCACAAGTTGGTATCTAACCAGAAACTAGATCAGAAAAAAATTATTATTGAAATTCAGCGAGTAGGCCGTGGAAGCAAAATGAAAGCCAAAAATTGAAAAGTTGGCTATGGAAACCATACGTCACTTGATAACAGTTGCTACTACTGTGATATTTTATTTTCATTCGTCGGCGTTATAAAAAGCCGCCAAAAAAAATATTGGAAAAATTTGGAAAAAACAATACTCTGTAGGTCCATAACTTAAATAGGAACATACAACTTTTTCTTGCCTGTACTATTCAGCATAACCATTCCTTTCTAATGATATAATAGAAAGTAATTTTTTGAAATGAAATACCAAAAAATCCAATTATTATTATTCAAATAACAGAAAAACAGATTTATCGACAGGCAGGAATAGTTGGAACTCATATTGTTGGCCCCATTCTTTTTCAAGGCCAACTAACCGGAGAGAGATACTTTAATTTTTTAACGAATGAAATTTCGGAATTCATTAACAACCTACCAGCGGAAATAACTGAGAGAATGTACTTCCAGCAAGATGGCGCCCCTCCGCATAATTCAAGAATAGCGAGAAATTATCTTCAAAATCGCTTTCAAGAGAGACTTATAACAACCCATGGTCCAGTCAGGTGGCCACCAAGGTCACCTGATCTTACTCCGTGCGACTTTTTTTCTATGGGGGCATCTTAAAAATAGGGTGTATTCCACACAGCCTACAACTCTACATGAGCTAGAAGTAAAAATTCGTAGAGCTTTCCAAGATATCACGCCCCAAATGTTGAGAAACGTTTTACATGAAAATATCACCAGAGTCAATAAATGTATTGACGCTGAGGGAATGCATTTCGAACATTTGTTTTGAATTTATTTTATCTTTAATCCTATCAATTTGAATTTTTTTTTTCGATAAATCTGTTTTTTTGTTATTTGAATAATAATAATTTTATTTTTTGGTATGTCATTTCAAAAAATTACTTTCTATTATATCATTAGAAAGGAATGGTTATTCTGAATAGTTCAGGCAAGAAAAAGTTGTATGTTCCTATTTAAGTTATGGACCTACAGAGTATTGTTTTTTTCCCAATTTTTCCAATATTTTTTTTGGCGGCTTTTTATAAAGCCGACGAATGAAAATAAAATATCACAGTAGTAGCAACTGTTATCAAGTGACGTATGGTTTCCATAGCCAACTTTTCAATTTTTGGCTTTCATTTTGCTTCCACGGCCTACTCGGTGAATTTCAATAATAATTTTTTTCTGATCTAGTTTCTGGTTAGATACCAACTTGTGATATGTCATTAGAAAGGGAATTGAATGCTGAATAAAGCGAAAAAAAAAAATAGGGTTTCTATTTAAAATAAGAAAGTTGATGTTACTTCCGGTCAGACCGGAAGTTAACTTCGACATGTCAATATGCTCAAATTCTAGCTCTTATGTCATTATATCGACGCTCCAAATTTCACAAACCTACTTCACACAATAACTGAGATATTCCGTAGGCAATACTTCCGTAGCCACCCGGTATATACAGTGAGGACCAAAAGTCCGTCGCCCCCCCTGTAACTTCTTTATTCTACATATTACAAAAAAATGTTAAATACATAAGTTGTAGGGTTTCATTCGATCTCTTTAATGGTTTAAGTTTCATTCATACAGAGTATCTCAAAAAAGCACGGTGACTTAGAAGTTAATTTTTTTAGATGGGACACCCTGTATTTTATTGCATTATTACATTCTACGTTGAATTCTGAACAAGTTTGATAAATGGTATTCTATCAAAAAAGTTAATAGTTTTGGACTTATGAACACTTGTAAATAATTATTTCGACTACTTTTGCACCAGTTCACGAATAAATTAATGAGGTAGGCTATGCACGCTAGGCGCGTTTATATTATCCATGACAACGAAAAAAAACTCTTATCTGTTTTTGCCAAATGTCATTGACATTTTGTAGGTTTTCAAAACTTTGTTTCAAACGGTTTTCAATTTCTCTTGTTGATTAATATGGCTCGTTCAGTAGCAGACAAATTTGAAGCCGTTATCATATTTGGTGAAGCTAACCGAAATTACCACGCTGCTATTCGCATTTTCAATGAACGGTTTCCAGAACGTCCGATGTGTCGAAAATATCTGCAGAAATTGGTGGCAAAATTTAACCAAACTGGCACCGTGAAAGATGCTCCGAGATCTGGGAGCCCGAAAATAATTACGGAAGATGTTGAAATTCAAGTACCAGCCGAAATTGTAAATAACCCACAACAATCAACTAAGCAAGTAGCTGAGACATGTGATGTTTCTAAAACATCAGTAAAGAGGGTTTTAAAACAAAATAAATTCCATCCTTACAAATTTTGCACCAATTGGTTGAAGATGATCCAGACCGGCGACTTGAATTTTGCGACACCATGGCAGGAAGAATTGTTGCAAATAGACTTTATTTGCAACACATCTGCTTTAGTGATGAAAGCACTTTTTACCTAAATGGAAATGTGAATACCCAGAATTGTAGATATTGGAGTGATGAGAATCCCCATGAATCCGCGAGGGGCATACTCAATTTCCCCAGAAAATTAATGTTTGGGCTGGTATTTTAGGTAACCACATTGTAGGTCCCATATTCTTGGAAGAAAATTTAAATGGTCCCAGATACCTCCAAATGCTGCAAGACACAATAAGTCCCAGTATCGATGAGATCGTTGCGCAAAACCGACATGAATTTTACTTGAATGTAACATTTCAGCAAGATGGAGCGCCACCACACTATTTTCGGGAGGTGAGAAATTACTTAGATGAAAGGTATTCAGGTAGGTGGATTGGACGTCGAGGTACAACAGAGTGGCCAGCTCGCTCACCAGACCTCTCACCGCTTGATTTCTTTCTCTGGGGCTATGTGAAATCCGTAGTTTTTAAGACAGTTTGTGGGTCGTTAGATGAACTGCGCTGTCGAATTATTGAAGTGTGTTCAGAAATAACACCTCAAACCTTGATTAATGTTAGGGAAGAGTTTACAACCCGACTATTTATGTGTCAAGAAATGCATGGTGGATATGTCGAACATCTTTTGAAATAGATAAAAACTCACCGTTTTTAGTTATAAATTAAAATATCTCTTCATTTTTTAATGATTCTTGATCTGTATTTATGGACTACCTTATTTGTTAATAAAATGTTTCAACTTCATTTGTACTAGTTTTTCGTGAGATTCAACAACTCTTAACAATTGTAAAATGGTACGACGAGGTAAGTTACACATGGTGCCATCAGCAGTTTGCAACATTGGATAGCTTTCAAAAAGTTAGGATAGGAAAGTGGAATACATTGTGATCCATTTGTTACGATTTTCTCATTGAACTGGCGCAAAAGTAGTCGAAATAATTATTTACAAGTGTTCATAAGTCCAAAACTATTAACTTTTTTGATAGAAAACCATTTATCAACCTTGTTCAGAATTCAACGTAGAATGTAATAATGCAATGAAATATAGGGTGTCCCATTTAAAAAAAATTACTTCTAAGTCACCGTGCTTTTTTGAGACCCTCTGTATGAATGAAACTTAAACCATTAAAGAGATCGAATGAAACCCTACAACTTATGTCTTTAACATTTTTTTGTAATATGGAAAATGAAGAAGTTACGGGGGGGGCGACGGACTTTTGGTCCTCACTGTATATAAATATATATAATATATATATAAATAAAAAAATATTACATTTTCACAATAAGGGTTGATATTTCATACTCTGGTTTATTTCAAGAAAACGAGTATAGAATATTTTTCAACAAGAGATGAAAATACGGTTTTATTTGGTGGTGAGAGTTTGTCCACGAGCGAGCGAAGCGGAGCGGAACGAGTGTGACAATCTCACGAACGAAGATATCGTATTTCATCTCGAGTATGAAATGCTATTTTTCTACGATAGATATTGTTTATAAAATACTGGAATTTCGCTATCAGAGTCCATATTAATTGAGTATAGTTATAGAGATAAGTTCAAATATAATCGCGAAAATCTTTTATAAATGATTATCATTTGCTTCATTTTCATCTATGGAGTGAAAAACTATCAGTTTCATGTAGGGTATCCAGTTGAAAATGATCATTTTCATATACATGAGTAGACAAATATTTTTTTTCAATAACAGTCTTCATTCAGACAATAAATAAGGATAGTTTACTCGTGAATAACATTTTTGTTTATTGATAAGTTTGTATTCCTCTAATTTTGTGGAATATGAAGGTCCAATTTGGGATTCTATTTTGTGTTATTTGAATATGAGTGATTTGGAATAAAAGGAAGTGTTTCTCATATTTTCCTGATGATCTCCTACCATGTAGTTACAACGGCTTCACATTCATTAATATACAGATGCAGATCATTTTGACAATTAAGTATGCTGAGAAACAATAATAAAAAAGTTGAACAAATACTTTCAGCGGCTCACTCAGAATGCTTTGGGAGTGAGATTTTAATCACAATATTAAGAAAGCGTTCATTTTTATTATTTCCAACGTTATAATTAATTACAAGGAAGTCCAGAATATGAATAGAGGTAGGAGGTACTGAGGACCCATTTTCGCCAGTGTGGACTTCTCAAATTGGGCTACCCTGTATCCGTTCTGTCGATATTGCATATGCCCTATAAATTCTGTAGTTTCTTGGGAATAATGATTTATTATAGTTGTTCTTGAATCTATTAGAAAATGCATACAAGAACCAGAATGAATGTAATGAAGGCTTGCTGGATCGATAAACATTCTCCATCTCTATTTCAGATATTACTCTCGTGATTAATTCCAGTATTTACTTTTCAGATGTTAATCAAAGCGGAACCATCGATAGAAAAGACTTCGAGCTTGCGATAGAGGTAAGCGAATATTTATTTAGCAGTTCCAATTACCCTTCAGAACTCAATTCTCCGAAGCGAACAGCATCGAAGATTGGATCATATTTTAACACTCCGCAGGACATATCTAGAGCGTAATCAAAACCGGATCCATGTTTTCATAGTTGATAATAATTGATATTGATTTATTTACGGGTTTCATCTCTATAATTCCAGCGTTATTGACAGTTAATGTCCCTGGATATTAGTCACAAATATTTCGAAGTTTCCATAATTTTTTTGAAGTTTGTGATAGTGAACTCCACAGAAATATTATTTATTTTAACACCACTCCCGATAGTTCAGTCGACAGGTTGAAAAAAGTGGGGTTAGGTGGAAAAAGGTCGGAAGTTAATGAAACTTCAGGAGGTTCTTCAGGGATGGTTAATCAATATTTTCTCAAGTTTTGGACCTTGAGGACCCTGTGCGAAAAAAGTAGTGGGAGAAAAACTGCAAAATTTTTGACTTCTCTCCGGTTTTTCCTCGATTACTTTTTTCTCTTACGTCCTACGGAAAAAAACATATCGATACTTTTTTGTAGAGCGTAAAATTTTATTCAAGAAACATGTTTGTATGTGAATTCGCTACCGAGAAATGGCATGTCAAAAAAAAGGGTATGTTTCAAAATTTGCTAAGAAATGACAAAAAATGCAAAATTACAGCTTATTTCATATGTTATACCCGAATTATGATGAAATGTTGTCGTAATTATAGTTCTTAGTTGAAGTCACCAACTTTGGACACCCCACTCCTCCCTCCCCCACCCAACCCCAATTCTCAAAAGCTAACTTTCTGATGAAAGCCAACAATGCCTATTTACATCATTTTGGTGTTGATATCAGTTACTTTTCGGATCGATATCCCCCCGTCCCCCTACATAATTATCCCAGGACAGGAAGAAAAAAGACGTAGTCCTTTCGTGAAAAAAATTAATGTAATTGACAATATTAAGTTATTCTCAATGCATATATTATATTGAGGAATAAAGATATTATAGCTAATTAAGTGGGTAGGTACTCATTTGTACTCCTGAGCGATATGGCTGTCAATGATTTCGCTGTCGTCGTTTTCGTCCAAAATTTCTGGTGAGTCGTCCTCGATCAAATCAGTTGCGGGAGCGTTTTCGCAGGAGTGACCTGTGCAGTGCTTGCACATTGCTGAGCATCGGAGACCTGCTTTCTTGCAGCCGCAAGCTCCGCTGCTACAGCCTTTGCTGCACTTGCAGGAAACAATATGGAGGATGTCATCCGGTGCAGCATTTCTGGTTGTGGGGATTGGTAGTACCCCTCGTGTGGTCAGGCTCCAGCCCCATACTGATGGGAGGAGATCATTGCCCATCCATGCCTGACTTGCTGGTAAGTTCCATTTTTACCAATCCCTGATTTTAATTTTCTTATTACCTAATTTGACTATTATACCCTTCTATAATTACTATTTTTCGATTTCTTCTTGGAATTAATGAATAATAGAGTCATGTTGAAAGAATAAAATGAAAAGTGATCTAATATGACCTCAAAAATCGAAAACAAATAGGTCTAGGTAGCGCAGGTAGAATAGACAAATTTCAGCCTTCTATGTTGAATATTGGCTCATCGTTTGCATTTCGCAGTTCCACAGGAGCAGTGTTCTAACATCTATTGTTTTCCAGCTTTTTACTGCTGTAGCTGATCACACACTCCACTCGGCCCGACACTCTCTTGTCCTTGGGAGGAACGACTTAACACCTGGTGGGCAAGCAGGGGTGGGGGTTATCTAAAGTTGATGATTTCAAGTAGGAATTATAATAGCAACTACATTTCATCATAATTCTTGTATAACAGAAGAAATAGAGTGAAATTCTGCATTTTGTGGCGAAATTTGAAAATCTACCTATTCTTCGAAGCGCCATATCTCGGTAACAAATTGACACACAAACATGTTTGAGGCAACAAATTCGTAGGGAATTTGACGATCTACAATAAAGTAGGACAACGTTTTTGCTTAAGGCAAAAAAGTTATTGAGGAAAAACCACACCGAGGTCGAACAATTTGCAGTTTCCCCCTCCCCTACTTTTTTAGCACAGGGTCCTCGAGGTCCAAAACTTGAGGAAAGATTATATTAATCAACTATCCCTGAACAACATCTTGAAGTTTCATCAACTTCCGACCTTTTTCTATCTGAAACTACCTGTCGACTGAACTACGAGTAGAATCTAATTTTTTATTGAAAATCAAATTCCTGAACTTTGTTCTCTGTAAGTAACGGGATCCGAACTAGCTATTTACGCCACCAGTCATGAAAAGATTGTTTTAAACGAATGTAAAAGCTGCCAAAACGAGCGATTGAAATGAACAAATTTTGCGAATTACATGAGCCAACTGAAATTACTATTTTCGTTGGATACAAAATTTTATTCAATCCAGCATTGATATAAAATGGAATTGTGCTGTTCCAAATGTAACAACGCTTGCAGTTTCACTAGTGTATTCAACTTCATTGCTTTACTTAGTAAGGGCGCACTCAGTATAAAGTTTCGGGGAGGGAAAGCATTATATAATAAGAAGAAGCTTTATTGTAAGGGAAATATTCTGGGGAGGGGGAGCAGCCCCTCTGAATGCGCCAATAATACTTAGGCGTTGCTATGGAAACTAAATAATGATGAATAATATTTGCCAGTTGTAGATATTTTATTACCTTCTGATATAAATAAACAGCAAATAAAGCAATAAATTTAATACTACTGAGTGCATTGAAATAAAAAATGGGGAAGAATAGCAAAAGAATGCAAAGTGTACACAATAATTGTTTTAGTGCTCAATGAAAGTATAAAAATTTTCGCCCCTTATACAAGGTCAACAACATAGTATTGAGGATATTTTGTATAGAAAAAATCAAAAAAAGTCCCAAAATGGTGAAAATTAAAAAAATTATCTTGCCCCAATACGCGACCTTGTCTAAGTTTGGCATCTGACTGATTATTTATTTATTCATACTTTTGTTAATAACTCAGCCAAGAAAAATATAAAAGAGGGGCATAGGTGAAGAAACTGTCTCTGTATGTCATAGGTTCCGTTAAAACTTTGATCCGTCGATGACAGCAAAATATTTATTTATATTTTCTTCACACTGAAAAAATTATGTTTGCAACATTTATTGATGATGGAATTGATGCAAAAGATTTTTGAGTTGGTCGCAAACATATGAAGTAATTTCATAGAACACATATGAAGGGTCCACTGAAAAAACGATGAGGTTCCAATTTTTTCCAAAATCGACATTCAAGCGGCGTCTGTTAGCATGTAGCATGAAGTATCAATATACCAAACCTTACAGGGGGCAAACAATGAGACTCCCACCCGAAGATTTCGCTTTTCTCAACTTTTTGTGGAACCTCATCGTTTTTCCACTGGACCCTTCATATAAAATTTATTACCACCACGAATTTCTAAAATTGAAAAAAAAATTAATTTTTCTCTTTTATATGACAAAGTTCCCGAAATCTGTGGTGGTGGCAAAGGACCCCGCACAACTACGTCAAATGGTTTTCGGCTAATTCTACTGAAATTTTGATAAGTTGTAGATCCTAGCATCTTCATTATGAGCAGGGTGTCACACATTCGATTTTTGCTATTAGCGAAGTGGTCGTGGTGTTAGAGCGTTTGCTTTCCACCCAGGTGGCTCGGGTTCAATCCCCACCGCCTACCACTGAGCTAAAGTGGTTCGGAATCCACTTTAATTCAACCTGTAGGTCCAAGATCTTCCTTACTCGGACAGGTTCTTCTTTTGAGGAGTTCTCTCCGAAAACCTGGGTGATTCGTGAAAACCCTGGAAGTTCCGTTCCTTATTCGTTGCAAGTATTACATGAGATTGAAGATCAGCAACCAGGCAACACTTATCATCGGAGGATGAAGCTGAAGATCATGAGAAGAATGAAAATAGGTAAAAAGAAAATATAAAACACTCATGCAAAAATATAACGTTTTGAAAATAATATGAGAAACCCCTCAGAAGCTCCTAGGAGCTTGTGCAATCGAAGAAAATATTCGGGGCCAGTGGCCATGCTGGGTTTTGAACCCACGATCTAATGATAGTAAAGTGAGCGCTCTACCATCAAGACCACCAGAGCCCATTGTTAGAATAAATCCTACAAAAGTCGAAATATGGCAACAGATAAAACCTCTGCAACAGCAAAATTGTTGGGAAAAATCAGAAACCTGTACTGTCTCGACATAAAAATTGATTCACTGGACTCGAGAAGAGATATCGTTGGCATTTACTGAGGTATTTATTACAGCAGAAAGAAGAGTTTCTCATGAATCATTCCTTACCATCAATTTCGAGTTCGAAGCGTTGGGCATCCGGTTTAGAGATTGGTCCTGGAGATTTTTGACGTGATTCTGATACATCTAGCGTTACCTGCATCAATTAGAACAAACCACAACAACCACAACATAGTCAAACATAAACATTAAATAAAGTGTGGAATGACATGTATTTAATTTTCAACTTATTGATTTAATTCTCTCAGAATCTCTTCTGTGCGTTATAAAACACAACTAGAGTTGGTTGATAAAAAACGGAAAATAATCGAAAACAATTTGTTAAAATATTAACTACAAAACTTCTTATATGCACATTCATACTAATTTCACATGTACATAATCAATATTTATTTTATCATCATATAACTCCCCGAGTTTTCATCATTAAATTTGTAATTTTCCAATTCCAAGTAAATTCATACCAACAATATGTCTTTATAAATCACTTCCTCATAGGTATATTATCGAATGTCACCCCAATTTGTATCTCATAAAAATATCAGTAAAATTCATTAATTCCTATTCATTAAAATGGAACCATCTTTTATAAAACCATTTTCCACAAATTCGGTAATTCGAAATGCCTTATCACGAAATAACGTTCATAACGCACTTGGCATCATTTCAATTAATGGGTTATCTAGAGCAAACTACGGTATCTAGAATTCTAAAAGATCAATGAAGCAAAATAAATTCAACACACCAACCACGAACACCTAAAAAATCAACAGGTTTGCCTTATAAATACTGAGATAAAAGGTTTTGAATTCCGAGAAAGATGTTAGTGTAGTGTAGGCCTGGTGACGTCACTCATAGCTGGTAGCAAGCGGGGGGGGACGCAGATAAAAATAATCGTTGGATGCAACCCCCTCAACCCCACTTCTGAGAAGCAGCAAACACGAAAAATTATTTTCAGATGCTACTACGAGGTTTCCCGACCATATCTTCCCATCAACTGCATTTTTTTAAACAACATTTCATTAAGAGCCACCATGAGCGCGTCACATCGATCATTCGAATTTATTCCTCACCCTGCGCAGCAAAACTTTGTAGGTGTATATTTATGAAGCATGGTAGTGAAGATATCAAACTTGTCAAAGCTTAATTCAATGCTAATATGATATGTATGGGACAGCGCTAATTGAATCGTTTCTTTGGAAAAACTATTTATTTCATGAAAAAATATTTTTTGTTTGGGCTTATTGGTCCCATATGAATTCGGGAATCTACATTTTTTTAATATATTATGTCATTTAAATTTTTTTTCTTAAAAATCATCATAACCAAAAATCACTGCAGTTCCCTTACACAAATACATTGTCATTTGCTGAAGAAAAGAATTCTTACAAAAACTGTTGCCGTAAAACCGATTCCCGTTTTACCAAGGTAGTCCTTGCTCTTAAGGAGTCGCAAAGCTGACACATAAGCGTCATGAGCACTGCTGTACAATGTGTCGGCGTGGGCCGCGAACGTGTTAAATTTATTTCAGGTTGCAATGTTTAGATGGGGCGCGTGCAAATGACGAAAGTGGCCAGATGTCCATAATTTTATTGATATACATAGTTGATGACAGTGATTCGCGATATTTCATAATTCTAACAAGGATACAATTTATGAGAAAACTAATAGTTACGACGAAATTAATAAATAAATAAGTCAAAATACACTTGAATCATTTAGTAGGCATGCACCACTTAAAACGTTATGAATAACTAGGCCGTCCATACCATATATTACCGATAAGTAATTTGATATTAATGATCAATTTAAGAAACAAAGTACTCATCAAGAATAAGAAAACAATAAATGGAAATGTCGTCGCTGGTATACATATTGAATGAAAAGGTTTACTTGACCGATAAACTAGTCTAAATCACAATTCATATTATTTGGATCGGTGTTACTGTCGACATAAAACCTAGTTGAATACTAACTCATTTGCAAAATCAAAAAACTTAGATTTAGTCATTAACAATAAGCTGCAGTGCACTTCATTATACATAATTTTTATACAGTAAGACCATAAATTAACCGACACTGTTAAATTTTGAACGGATGGAATTTTTCTTTTGGTAAAGTTATTGTTTATAGAGGATTTCTGTATTTTATTGGAAATTCTCTATAACAATTAAAAATGACGTGAATACGAATTGTAGAACGTTAATTTATTATTTTATTTTTCTTTGTTTTTTCCTGTTTCCAATATGATTATTTACACTCATGATGAGAAATTTACCTACAGATTGTGAACAAAATGTAAGGATACTACATAGCCACCTCTCAAAAAAAAATAAAAAATCTTGTACATGTCAATAGAAATGAATGAGTCATAATAACAACAATAATATATAGGTATCAACAAAAAATAACTACATCTGAATTCCAAGAAACATTTTTTGAAATCTTGTTCAATTCTGGTGTACCTGACAATCTCTCTTGAATTTCTATGAATGAGTTCTCAAGGTATGCTGGTTTTAAACGATCAATAGATACTGTTTTAGAATCACCATTTACATCTACTATGAAAAATTTTTCGTTTCGTTGAATGACCTTGAAAGGACCAGTGTACCTTGGCTGTAAAGCTTTGAGTAGAGAATCTGTTCTGATAAAAACATGTGTTGAGTTGAACAAATCCTTAGAGACAAATAATTTTTTGTTATACTGTTCTCTCGAAGAAGCTGGTTGGAGGTTCTTGATACACATTTTCAATCTAGCAACGAATGACGAATTGTCTAAAGCAGGCTCATTGGATGATTCGAAAAATTCATTTGGTAAATGCAGTGTTGTTCCATAAACCATTTCCGCAGATGAACATCCCAAATCATCTTTAATAACCGAACGAAACCCAAGTAAAACTAACGGTAAATAATCAATCCAATTTTGAGAAGCATCGGCGTAACATCTCAGAGAAGATTTTAATGTTCGATGAAATCGTTCAACCATACCATTACTTATAGGGTGATATGCACCAGAACGGATTCGTTTGATGCCAAGGAAATTAGTCAAATTTCTGAAGAGAAATGATTCAAATTGTCTTCCTTGATCGGTTGTTATAATAGAAGGAACACCAAACCTTGATATCCAACCGGATAAAGTAATTGCAACGGTTTCGGAAGAAATATCAGACAATGGAAATGCTTCAGGCCATCGGGAATATCTGTCAATACACGTCAATAAATATTTGTATCCTCGAGAAGGCGGTAGAGGACCAACCAAATCAATATGGATATGATCAAAACGCGTGTCTGGATCAGGAAATTTTAGGAAGGATGCCGATGTATGACGATTTATTTTAGCTTTTTGACAATGAATGCAGTTTTTCGTCCAATATCTAATATCTTTATTGATACTTAGCCAGACAAACCTTTGCCTCACAAGATTTTATGTTGCCCGAATACTAGGATGTGATAATGAATGAAAATTATCAAAAATTTTTTTACGAAATGGTAATGGATAAATGGTCTAGAATTTTTAAATGAAACATCACAATATAGAGTTGAATTATTATTGCTTCCAGGTATAGGAATTCTTTTTAAATTGAGTGAATGTTCAGATTTTTTTAGTAGATTTAATAATTCGGGATCATTCTTCTGATGTTCGGCAATGAGTTCAGAATCCACGATTAATTCACTTTTATTCAAGCCATTAACAAAAATTCGAGATAGAGCATCAGCCACCAAATTTTCGGAAACTTTAATGTAACGTATATCTGTAGTGAATTCTGATATGTATTCCATATGTCGAATTTCCCTAGGATTATGGTTTTAAAAATTTCTGGAAAACATGAAAGTCAAAGGTTTATGATCCTTGAGAACAAAAAATTCTCTACCTTCCACGAAATAACGGAAATGTTTTATTGCGAGAAAAATAGCTAACAGTTCTTTTCCAAAAGTATTGTATCTCGTTTCCGTTTTGGACAATTTTTTTGAAAAAAATTAAATTGGACTCCACGAGTTATTAATGTATTGCTGTAACACAGCCCCAACAGCACTATCCGAAGCATCAACTGCCATGCTTGTCACTGCATTATGCTGTGGATACAATAAAGTTTCTTTTTCGAGCAAAAGTTTAATATTCTCAAAAATGAATCTGAAATTTCATCCCAAACTAACATGTCTGAATCTTTAACCTTTTTTTTTCTATTTGCGAGCATATTGTGAAGTGGTTCTAGTATCTTCGCACAGTTGGGTATGAAACGATGATAGAAAGTAACGAGGCCTAAAATCTCTCGAAGTTTACGAACCGTATTAGGTTTAGAATTTTTTTTTAATAACATTGCAGAGATTGTATGCCAGTGGAGTTGATTTTGTGCCCTAAAAAATTCAATTCTTCACATCCAAATTTGCATTTATCAACATTCAGAACAATTCCGTATTTCTCAAAACGTAGAAAAATTTCTTTCAAATGTTTTTTGTGTTCTTCCACTGAAGAACTTGCAATAAGAACATCGTCTAAGTAGGCGTAACAAAAATCTAATCCACGAATGACATTATCAATAAACCTTTGAAATGTTTGTGCTGCATTCCTCAACCCAAAAGTCATTCGAGTAAATTCAAATAAACAAAAAGGAGTTATATCAGCAGTTTTAGGAATATCACAAGTTTCGACAGGAATTTGATGATAGGCACGAACTAAATCAAGTTTCGAAAAAATTACGAATTTTGAAAGTGAGAGTAGAATTCTTGTGGAATAGGATAGCAATCAGGAATAGTGACCTTGTTCAGAGCTCTGTAATCACCAACAGGTCTCCAGTCACCTCCTTTTTTTGGTACAGCATGAAATGGTGAAGACCAACTACTGGAAGATGGACGAATTATTCCTAGTTCTAACATGTGATCGAATTCTTGTATTACGATTTTCAATTTCTCAGGCGCTAATCTTCTTGCACGAGCGTGAACCGGAGGTCCAGTTGTTTCAATGCAATGTGTAATATCATGTGTGACATCAAAATAATTAAAGTTACTCTGAGTTAACGATGGAAATTCTTTAAGAATGTTTTGGAATATGCAATTTGAATCACTCTGTAGATAGAAAAGTTGATATAATAGAATATTTGACGTTACACAACTGACATAAAGTTTTGTCAAATCATCCATCAAAATATTTTTAGAACTGTCAACAAGTAATTTAAAATGTAGAAAGTCAATACCAAGAATAGGATATTTCACGTCAGCAATAATAAAAATCCACTTAAAAAGACGTTTCAATTCTAAATCTAAGGTCATTGAACGAGAGCCGTAAGTTTTGATCTTACTATCATTGGCTGCTTGAAGTGTGAAATTTGATAACTGTTTATTGAGGAGAAATTTTGCAATTTTCTCTCTCCCAAAGAAGTGATATTCCATTTGAATTTGTTATGTATAGAAGATTTTCCTGAAGGAATTATTTGAGTTGATAACTAAGTCATACCAATATTCTCTCCCCAGGGGTATTCGAAATAAAAATAATGGAATTTTATATATTATCATGCACTGATTTTTTTTGAAGTAAACGCAAGTATATTAGCTATGTGCCAACAAATCTGTTTTCAGGGTTTTGAAATTTGTACAGAACTGAGAGTACGTATCTACACAAATCATAGGGATTTTACCGTTCCAGGTCAATTATATGAATAAATACGTTTTCAATATATTTTCTTAAATAATAATAATACATATAGAAATAAATGTCGGTCGGATAAGAGGGAACATAGGGGTAGATATAAATGGATGAATGGAAAAATGCGTTTGTAGGATGTTGTTTTATTTGCAATACAGATAAATTTTGCCAGGGCTGGGAAACATTGATTTCGGTGAGCAGAAAGGGGTTTCTCATACAGAAATTTTGATGAACTGGCGGACGTCAAATTAAATGAAAAATATCGACAGATATACACACTCAGGGCTTCAAGCTCTAAGAAGTTCAAATATGACAATGAAATATTCTATAGCCCTGACCCTCGAATTGGTTAATATTCTCCAATGGAATCCAAATTCAGGAACAGTTCAGGAAGCTTCGATTCGATTCGATTTGATTGCATTGCTGTTTGATCTGTGTCCAAGAATGTGTACAAGAATGAAATCGACCGCTCAGGACAGTTTCTGAAGCACCAAACGAAACTATTAAAAAAGTGGCAACTATACTTGTTAGGATGAAGTTTCGAAAGCAGTTATGAAGAGCCCATGTATATTTAGTAGCGGTTTTTGCAAAATATCACAGAGACTGGCCATTCTCATAATTCTCATAATATTCATAAATGAGATGTGGGGCTTATCCATAATCTCAAAAAATATTCTCACCTTTTGTCTACAATGGCAGCTATTCCTAATCGCAATTTTAGGACGATTAACACTGTTTCCAGGTCTCGAAAAGACGGATGTTGGAAACTACATATACGAGACGAGAAGAAACACTCTGTGGTTATATTTGGACATCGTTGTTCATTTTATTTTATTCGAATGCGTTACTATGTACTTTTGATGAATGACAATTTTTTGATACATTTTGACAATACTTAAAATAGAATATAAAACTATAAAAAGAAGTGATTTGTCTTAACAAACCTACTACAGTCCACAAATTAAACATTTAGGAGACAAAAAAAACATTTGGTCCAATGGAAACCGGATTATCTCCAACCCAGAATTCGAAGCAGAAGATTTCATCGAGGGCAACGAAGCGCATCTAAAAGTGAGTCCTTTCCTTTCCCATCCTCAAGCGAGTTGGGAATATTTTCGATCTATATTCTGAGCGTCAGGATATTGCATACTCGTAGACTGATTTCATTCATTCATAATTTGATATATTTGACAAATACTTGACATTTTTCATTCCTACGGCCTTTATTCAATCTGATCATAGAGACACGATGTCAGCCGAACGTGAAAACTTGGAGAAATTGACCAGGAAACGTGGTTCAATAAAATCCAAACTCACGATATTCAAAAAATTCATCGGTGGATTAGAAATTAGTTATCCCACCAAAAATATTACAGACACCGATATTTTTTTTTGATTTAGAGCATCGTTTAGAAAGTGCACGTAGCTATATTGAAGTTTTCGACAACGTTCAAAATGAAATCGAACAAATCGATAACGCGGATAAACAAATGTCAGAAAGAGAAGACTTTGAGACGTCATTTTTTGCATGTATCGCGAAAGCAGTCATTTTTGGCAGATAGCGCGCCACTTACTGCTGTTTCCCCCATGAAAGACATGAGCATTCACGATAATGTTTCTGTTTCTGCCCACCCTATTCATGACATAGAATTTAAAAATATTAAACTGCCTTTGATAGATTTACCTGAATTTGACGGAGATGCTAATGAATAGATAGGTTTTAGAGACACGTTCCATTCGCTAATTCATACCAGGGTAGATATCAGCGATATTCAGAAGATTCACTACTTGAAGTCGGCAGTAGGGTCAAAACTTAGGGAAACTTTCGAAAATTTAGAATTTTCTAGTGCTAACTATCAAGATGCTTGGAAGTCGTTGTGCAAACGTTTCAACGATGAGAGCCTTTTGATAGATACGCATATAAAGGCAATTTATAATTTAGAAAAGGTCACTCACGAATCGTCAACTGCTCTTAGAAAAATCATAGACATTGTGTTAAACCGCTCAAAGGCTTTAAAAAATTTGGGTGAGCCGGATGAACAATGGGGAAGTCTGCTAAAATTTTTCGTCTTAGTTAAACTTGACGAAAACACAATAGATAAATGGGATGAAGCTAAAGTTTCGTTTAAACGCCCCACTCTGCAAAACTTATTGGATTTCTTGAAAAGGCGAGCAAATAATCTGCAATCCAAAGAAAACAACAGGGAACCCAATAGCGTTTCAAGTAAACATAAATCTAGGTTAGAAATGAAGCCAACTAAGTGTAATTCATTTGTTACTTCTAGTGGCAGTCCAAATGCACATTGCAAAATTTGTAAAGGCGAACACTATATTTCAGGATGTCCAGAATTTTCGAAAATGAGTGTTAATAATCGAATAGAACAAGCCAAACACAAAGGCTTGTGTATCAATTGTCTTAAACCGGGACATTTAGTCAAAGAGTGCCTTTCAGGTTCATGTCGAGTGTGCAAACATCGCCATCACATACTGTTACATATCGATAAGGGTAACTCCAAACCGGAACAAGAAATTCGGGTGGGAAATAATACAACCGAAACTCAAAACGTAGTATTGACTTCGCAAAACATCTCAAACTGTGAACATATTTTGCTTTCTACTGTTTCGGTGCGGGTGGTAGATAAGCACAACAGAACATATTTAGTACGGGGGCTTTTAGATGTAGGATCACAAACTAGCTTCATAACAACAAATTTATCCGATTTATTAGATCTTGATCAAATTCCAACTCGTTTAGCTATAAGCGGGCTGAACGGAACGCATTCCGAGGTCAGATATAAATGTTCATTCAACATCCATTCGCTAACGAGTAACTTCTCATTGAAATTGAACTGTTTGGTGGTTGCCAAAATCACAGGTACGTTACTCAATTTTGCAATTGACCGAAAATCTTTAGACATACCTCATAACATAAAGCTAGCCGATCCAAATTTTCACATACCCGACAGGGTGGATATTCTAATTGGGTCAGACTGTTTTTATGATATTCTATTCTAAGCTTTCGAAATACGGACCCACACTACAGAAAACAAGATAGGGTGGGTGGTTGGCGGCCCCATACAGGGTTATATTTCTAACTCCATTCATTGTAATATTTCAAAATTTAATTCTTTAGAGCAACCAGTAGCACGGTTCTGGGAAATCAAAGGATTTCCCGACCGCAAACCTTGGTCGGACGAAGAAATGTCCGTAGAAGCTCATTTCATTGAAAATACAAAGCGCGATGAAAACGGTAGATTTATTGTCACAATTCCTTTGAAATCTAGTTTGGATAATCTGGGAGACACGATTGAAGTTGCAAAATGGATATTTCTCAACTTGGAACGAAAATTTGCTAAAAATCCACATTATGCTACTAGATATCAACATGTTATCAACGAATATAGAAACTTGGGACATATGGTAAAGGTAGATAATCCAAGGTTGGTCAAGCATTCTCATTATATGCCGCATCACGGAGTTTTGAAGGAAAGTAGCATTTTAACAAAACTCAGAGTGGTTTTTGATGCGTCTTGTCCTTCTAGCAGTGGTTATTCTTTCAAAGATCTTCAGAGCGTGGGGCCTACAATTCAATCAGATTTATTTTCAATTTTGTTACTATATCGCGAACACAATTATGTTCTAGCAGCAGATGTCGAAAAAATGTACAGAATGTGCCTCATCACTCCTGAACAGAGATCACTACAACGAATCTTTTGGAGGGACAGTCCTAACTATCCCTTGGACACCTACGAATCAACCACTATTACTTTTGGTACATCAGCTGCAGCCTTCTTAGCCATTCGTTGTTTATACCAACTTGGATTAGATTGCGATGATCCTCTCATATCAGATGTCATAATGAAACAGTTTTATGTGGATGATATGCTCAGTGGCGTTTCTACCATTGAGGAAACGACTCGTATTGCAGTTGACGTATCAAAGGTTTTACATAATGGAGGGTTTCGTTTATGCAAATTAATTTCTAATAGTTCAGAGGTACTTGAGAATATAAAATCACATAACAAAACAAATTTAATGGATTTGGGCATTAACGAAAATGCACGAACATTGGATATGAGTATGAAATATATATTTTAATAAATATATTATTGATATTGAACAATTTGATACTTCGCCTAAATACTACCAGATATTTCCAGGGAATATGTTGAATATCTCTAAAAGCAATAATTTTGTACGAAATATGCTTTATTATCAATTAAGAAATATACCCTAAAAATGTTTAACTTATGGAAAGTTTATAGAGATGCTGTGCGTATTATTCCACATGTTTATATTTAACAAACTTATTATAAGGACGACTATCATTTATTTCTGTTGAACTTACATGGCTCTAACAAATTGATTCGTTATTATTTAATAATCTCTTCTCTCAGTATGTCAAATATATATCGAACATTCTTCAATGTTGAGAACGTTGCATAGTCATTTCATGCATACAGCTTCTTATTAGAAAAGTGTGTTTTTTTTAAAAAAGATTCTGGTTATTCTTAGGAATTTTTGATATAGTGTAAGGTTTGAGGAGTCCGAGATATTGTATCAATATCAGCATGCATAGGTATCCGGACACGTTTTTCTGCTATATACCTACTTTTGAATGTATGAATTTTATTGATACTACATACAGTGTGTTTCACTTCTCACGGAAACACCCCCGCGTATCTTCTGTAATTTTCAACGTAGAACCATTAAATTTTCATGATCCATAGATACACTAGAAATTAAATCACTGCACAAAAGATGACATTCTACGTGATAAACACTGAACGCCAACAGCGATGGAACTACTCATTTTTCCATAAAGTTATATTAGGGGTCTATATTGGCCCGAAATTTCTTCGGTTTTGTGTATAGGATCCCCGAATTACTACTAATCCATCTGTCTCCAGAAATTTTTTCCTGATATACGCGGAGGCGTTTCCATGGGAAGTGAAACAAACTGGAATTTTTCAGAACCGAAAATTTTTCAGAAAACAGGTGTATTAGCAGTAATTTGGGGATACTGAATACGAATCCGAAGGAATTTCGGATTAATTTTGCCCCTTAATAAAACTTTCCGAAAAAATGGGTGGTTTCATCGCTGCTGGCGTGCAGTGTATATCACTTTCGTGCAGAAAGTTCATCTCTAGTGTATCTATCGATCCTGAAAATTTCATGATTTTCCGTCAAAAATTTCAGGAGATACGACGGTGTTTCCATGAGAAGTGAAACAAACTGTATACTAAATCGGAGACCAAAATCTGCAATTTTTGAACAATTCTTCTTGCTGACAAAATTAGTGCGGTACCCATTCCAAAAATGCATTACCCTATATACGTAGTGGTGGTTAGTTTTCCAAAGAAATTAGAGAAAATTCAAATGTGTCAGAAGCAATAACCCTCTCAAGGTTGGGAATATTTCTCCATTGTTTGAGAGCTAATTCAATTTAGATAGAGAAATATTTTATATGATTTCTGTGAAATTTGAGGTTTCTACAAAATGGGATTTGTAAAACCTAGGAAGAGGATATTTGGTATAAAATCACCAAATCGATGGTGGAGGTATTACACTGAGAGAACAGTTTGTTACCAGTAAAGAAATTTTCTTAAATGTTAACAAATTATGCTTTGGAATATGGCCAAACTGAGGTAATTTTACTACTAATAAATGATTTGTGTGAAAATTTCAAATGAATCAGTTGTTTGATACAAACTTAATATTTGATAACTCAGAGAAACATATTACTTCAATATTAACTAATATTTGTTTTTATTTACTTATATGAAGTTCACTATAGAAATTCATTTATTTACAATAAAATGATCACTTTGACTGTGATATAACTTGTGTTACTATTCAAGTATATATATATATATATATATATATATATATATATATATATATATATATATATATATATATATATATATATATATATATATATATATATATATATATATATCACAGTAACTTGAATATATATATTATATAGTCCCGCAGTGACCTCTAAGGTTAATAAAAAAAGGTTTGCAAATAACTCTTTATTAGGATAAATTAAATTCTCTCTTGTTAAATAACATAACATTCATTCTTAATAAATAACATAACACTCTTCCTGACTAGATCACATATTACCTTGAAATCGTGTAATGTATTCGTGAAGGTTCCAATCCCTCAACAATCCTTCCATCATCGCTGTATTAGTAGGGTAGGAGCCTAGGATAACCCTTGCGTCCACTCCACGATTTTGGCGGCAGACCGGCACAAACATTCACAATTCTTATTCACCTGTGTCTTCAATCCAAATGCACATTCGTGCGTGGGTTCAGTTCACTTTTTTCACTTTCACGCCAAAAAGAATGATGATTATATTGCCAATAACAAAGAAATGAATGATCTTGATATGGTTGAACAGGTTGACCAACAAGCTACATGATACAAGACATGAATACAATGGCGTTATAAAGTCGATCATCGTATGGAAATGCTGATGCGATGACACGTGCCTCTGTGGAGGGGTTGGATAGGTCGGATAATTTGCAACCGCCAAATCCTTTTAGTTAACAGTTAACATATTTACGTTTTCTGGAAATTATTGTGTTGGTGACTATAAAGTTCCCGTAGCTTACAGAGTTATTAGTTTTCTCCAAATGATGTCATATTTTTATCCCAAACTGACTCAAATCTAACAAACATTTATTTATATTCAACGAATAATCACCAAAAAATTAAATATCTTGATATTGATAAATAAGAAATATGCTGACTATAAATTTTTGATTTTGCAGACAAAGTAATATGTTTTAATTTCAAAAAATGAGCAGGTAACGAATATTTTGATGTATGGTAATACTTATTTCTGAAATAACTGTGTTATGTTCAACGAGGTTGTTTGAATACCAAACAAAATTGCTTATATTGAGCTAACTACGTTTGAACAAATTGATTTATTATCTACAAAAAAACCTTTTTCTCGGTGTATACTTCGCAAAATTCTACAAGGATGTCCGTGATGCATATTAACAGTAACAAAATTTTTGATACACGTCATTCAATTCCAAGTCATTCCCATCAACAGACTAAACGTTCATTAGCAAGTTTCTCAGGTTCATCAAATTCTCCTGGCATTTATTTCGTTTCTTTATATTATTTTTTACAATCGAATAAATTTTTCGATAATCGACAATATCCCATTGTCCAGTTATCTGCTGAAAAAAATTCTCTAACTATTTCGTTGAATAGTGTTATATCTATACAGTGACCCATTTGAAAGCGGTCCACCTCTCTAAAACTTTTATTCATTATCCGATTCAGATTTTTTTAATTCAATATTTAGAGCATCAATAGTTCTAGTTGAGTGTCATGAATTCGAAATGAAAATTGCAATGCCTACTTCGAATTCTTTTCAAGGTCAAAAATCCAAAAAAAACACTAGCGATTTGTTTATTTTTTATTTTTTTAATGTCCAAACTTGCGATGTGAATAGTAGGGCATAATGACCACATTATTTTTGTAATACATTATTCACAATTGGGCAAGTGAATTTGTTATTCTACTTGTATTTCTAAAGTAATATAATAGGTTAACCTTTCAAAAGAGGTTTTTTGATACGCAACAAGTTACCCCTTATGTGCCCCTTAACTATGGATGTCGTTTGGCGAAACTAATTTTCATGTGAAGATACTTGTATCTGATTGAATTTTAAAGTTTGAGCCACTTTGATCACAGAATATTCCAATAAACCCTAAAACAAATCTTGCCGTATAAAGTATAACAACTCAACCTGACCCCATTTGAAGTTCTCCTACAAAATATGGAGTTTAGAAGAAATTCTGAGATGCAGTATCGATATTAATGTCTTTATAGCATGTCATGGCTCCCAGACTCTATGAATAAAACATTTTCTAACGTTCATCAATGCTGCTCACCGAACCAAACCACGGGGACCATAACCGCTCCAGAATAAATTGTTTATTGCATAGGATTCGACGGTGCGGTGTTTCAATGAGAGAAAAGTTTCGCTGTTCTTTCCCAAAAATAGAACTGTTTCCGACTGGTCCCTACGTGTTTGTAATAATACGGCGATTCTTATGACTGCTTCTCGCTAAAAAAATATTGAAGTTTCATGAATTCCTTCAGATTCTTAGGAGAAATAAGTTCAAAGAACAAAAATTGTTATTTAAATTTTCGAAGATTTCAAGTCAACGAGTTGCAGAGCTTTGGCATTCTGGAGAAAATTTTAGTAGAGGATCCGGATCCGAATTAGAAACCACCTTCACCCAATTGTTTGATGAATGAAAAGTATTGTATATCAAAATATCCCGCAAAATCCTTATGGAATTTGGTTCTCGGTAGATTTTTTTGAATTTTTGATATGATGTAGTCCATGTTTTGTCAACAAATGTTTTCATTGCGCTAACCCCAAAAAATTTAGAATGTTGTTGATAGGAGGCGTTAAAATAAACACTTGCTCATAATAGACTATTAATTGTGATTTATTTTCTGTGTAGCTATTGTCGCAAAATATTGTCTTGTTTCATAAAAGAAATCTGACACCCTCTTCTTCCCCACGTTTCTAACCATGAAACGCCCCCCAGTTTCTTACCATGAAACGCAAAAAAAATGTTTATTGTGAATTTTAGTTAGGATTTGAATTAGGAAAATAGCACTTTTTTATTCACCTGAGGGGAGAATAACGAAAAGTTTCGATGGATTTTTCTGAAGTTCAGGTTATTTCGAATTGAAATTAATTGGGTGACAAACCTTAAAACTTATCCGGGTCATAATGCAAATAACAATTATGCGTCCTCTACCTGCATAGGCCATGTATTGCTTCTGGGTGTACCTAATCTATGAGTATTTATGACAGTTAACCGTTTCAAATATTCCAAAGTAAGGCGAGGAAATTACGGCAAATGCTCGAGGTTAAATTGGACCCTTACGGCGTTTCTTCTTAATACCTAGTCCCTGAAATGTCGTTCATTTCAATATAAGATTCATTAATTGAATAAATTACTGGTATCGACTTACCTGTTTTTACCTGCCAACCCAATAGTTATGCCAGGAAAAAAATAGACAACCCAACGTTTGTATATTCCCTAGGCTTCATTCGATGGGTATTAAATTGGTTCGTTAAACAAATGGGAGCAATTTAAAAAGAAGTATTTTTTAATTTTTAATTAATTTCAGTATGACCAGAAATTTTTCAACCAACTCACCCGCGATATATTTTTTAACATACTAAATTTGATAAAAAATACTTCTCATCCATTAAACAGATGGGTGCATGGGGGTCGTTTCCAATCCTGATCTTAGACTAATTGTTTAGCAAGTTTCCAGGTTGATGAGAGTAAGTTAGCAAGAAATTTGCTTCAGTATTACAGAAAAATTTGCGGATTGGTGAGAACCTACGAGATAAATTGGGCTATTCTTTAATGAAATCAGAAAGCTTCAATTTCATCCTAGTTGCCTCTCATTTATATAATACCGTACACATATCCGAAGTTTCTTTCCGTTAGCAAATATAACAAAAACTGTAGTTTTTTATTTCACCCTGGAAGATAAATTGAATCGTTTATTTCAGAAACCACCTAAGGGACAAAATATCAAAAAATGTATTTTTGGTGGTACTGTACAATTTAACGGTAAATACATCTTTTTGTGCAGAAATAACCTATGTTCCATAACAGCAATGCTATTTGGCAGCCTTGAAAATAATCCGTTTATGTCAGAAAAAACCCAAGCGCCGTCGCTTAGGTTCTTTACACGGTAAATTTCACTCGTGAGGGTTGGCGGCCTTGATGACATCTCGTGTTTTGTGACTCGCTATTTTGTTTGATTTAAAGGTTACCTTACACTGAGTGGTTAGTTTTCGTGAGTCTTCGGTGGAAGTTCGGTTATTTTGTTGTTTATTATTACATAATATAGTCCTTAAGTCATGTCGGATAGTTCAGATGATGAACCTAATCCCAAGCGTAGACGTAGAGCTATGCACGAAGAAAAATACAAACAACATTATTCGGAATTTCACTGAATAAGGCCACATATTTGTATGTAGACATACTGTAGCGTGTAGTCTATTTGTATTTTTCGATTTAGGCCTAGTAAAAACACTCTTTGTCATACTAAGTGTATGTGTTACTTACCTTTGATACCAAAACTGGTAAAAATTAATGGTTTGACTTAATTTCAATTTCAATAATAATTTTGAAAAAATAACTTTGAATGCACTCATTTATTGCAGAAACTACCCAAGTGCAATTTTTTCAAAAATTTATAACTCAAAAACTTGAAGGAAAAAAAATAAAAAATTGGTTATCCCAATAGCATGTTTTTGAATTGGTAAAAAATGTTTGAAGGAGACGAGACCTATACTTGAGCTGCAAAACAGTTTTTTTTTAGTTTTCCGAAAGTTGAAAAAAGCGCACTGGGTAGTTTCTGAAATAAACGATTCAATTTGTTTTGTCGGTGATTTCTCGCTCACAAGCCGATCACTGCGAATACTGGAAAAACGTTATCGATCCATTCCTCTATCTTAGATATTTTCATGGTCGATACTCTTCTGAAGTATTGTCGTGAATTGGGGTTGTTCACGACTGACTAGGCAGATTCTGTTTCTCTAAAGATTTAAAACACTTTAGAAACAATATAGAAAACAAAGTTTATTTTGTCAGTTGAAATCCTCTTCTCTGCACACATCACTCAAAGCAGAACATTTGAGGCAAATATCTTTCAAACAACAACTACTTTTCCGTTACATTGAGTTATATCTCACATTTAGTTGTGCAAGGTTCCTCCTGGAGGACAATATTGCGAGTGCTTATTGATATCAATCGTTCCATTAATTTGAAACTCTCCGACAAACTTTTTGATCTTTGTTCGAATTCAACGAACTGATACATTCAAAAATGAAGAATTTTCATATCTTTGAGTGCTTGTCTTAGGCTTATTAAAATGTACTTATATAAACGTTTAACTTGATTTCAGAAAATATGTTCACTACGAGGTTGGTCGAGTGGAAGTGAGCAGTACAAGAAAACTTTCGATAGTATGATTACCATTTGGGAAGGCCTAAAACAGAGAGCTGACTCCAACAAAGATGGTCAGGTGAGTGAATAAAAATTTGTAGAAATTAATAATAATCATTGGGGTTTGTACTGTCATCATTCCAAGAACTTCAGGCATAATTCGCTTGAACTCCGACATACGTAAAATGTCAAAATATATGATAATACTAATGAATAGCCTTTCAGCAAATTGCCGTTTGCCAAGAAGACTTCGTCAAAGCTGCGGAGAATGAGAGTCTCTCACAGCTACATAAGGATAAGTCAACGCGGGGTCTTCTTCAAGAACATTGAATACCTTGGCTTATCCAGAAACCTGACATTCCCATTTCTCAGGTTGAGTGGGATGAAGTCGAAAACCGAGGGATCATAATGGCCTGTCGAAATGTCTTCAACATCGTTTCTACCGTAATCGCGTGATCGGTATAAGGGTCCCTGACACTAGATGCAGTGTGTCGTAGGCAGCTGAGATCGTAATGCATTTGCTGTCAGCTTATTTAGCTTATGCGGTCAGACTATATCCACGCACTACCATCTACGACACTCTTACGATATAGACGAGAAACCGGTGTTGCCTTTTGCTCCGGGGATATTGAGTCCGTTGTGAAGAATGTGAAATGCCGAATCTATTGCATCCACTCATTCCCCACCCTCAAGCAAATACAAGTCAATAAGCCTGATGTAGTCCTCCTTGTTCTACAGACTAAGGTGATTTTCGTCAATGAGTTTTCGGCTCCTAGCGAGTCGAAATCGTCCAAAAAGATAAAGAAAAACGGACTGAATATCGAGATCTACTATTTGAAGTCCGCAGGCTTTACCCAAACCATGGTGGTTCTGATAATAGAGGTCCTTGAAGGAATGATGGACACACTGGTCTCAAACCTAGAAATTATACCGACTTGCCGTATTATGGGAGAAATCTTAGCCGAACGAATGCAGAAGACCGTCATGCTTGGTTCACTCCGTCTCCTCAGGGCACATGATTCTCGGACTCAATAGTCACTTACCCCACGGCGTGGGAAGTGGTTATTGGGGCCAACGAACCAGCGCGCCCTCCAAAAGTGTCGAAGCTTCGAAGGTAGGGCCTGACTGGAAAATCCCTGACATATAAAACAAAAATGCCTCAATTCCTCTTGGCGGAGTTTAGATAAGCTATTCTTGTCATGTCAATCAATAATTGGGTACATATACAGGGTGTTCCAAATTAAGTCGGCACCAGTGCCAACTCCGTAATTATTGAAGCTACGAATTCGGTTAAATGGGCAAACTAGTAGCATTTTTAATGGCCTTTTCGATGCTTAAAACAAAAAAAATTGACAGTCGCGTTTTCAGAATATTTCATAAAATGATATTTCTTTCAATGGAACACCCTATATTTTTTCATGCATTTCTATTCGTAATAACATGAAAATGAGCGACTTATTATTTATTATTTATTATTTATTTCTTTCACTGGTACAATTTTTTTTTTGTTTTGGCGTATGAAACCTCATGATTGTCCAAACACCCAATTTTGGTACTTTTACGAATGACAATATTTTGTTACTAATAGCAAAATAAGACAGTAAAAAGAAAAAATTGCGCTAGGATGTGAACTCGTGAAACCCGTGTTCATCACGTCGCACCACTCAATTGACACCACTGAGCTATTTGATATTAATGCACAAAACGATAATTTCCATCTTAAAGCCATTTCGCTATCCGCATTTATTTTATGAATCAAAATATGTCTGCTGTAATGGTCATATGAATGTGGTTGGAAAAAATGTGTTTGATTCGATAAAACATAATTATTATGAGCAATCAAGTTGCCTTGAAACTTTGTTGAAATACTATTTATCAAATATTCTCAAGTATATCATAACAATGTCATAAATTATTGTAACTGTCAACTACTGATCGAATATTTTTCGAAATGCCGTGTTACCATCAAGAAAAATGTGATATATTAGAATCCTACTTGGTTTGCCAGAAAAATAGCATAAGCACACCAATTCTACAGCAATTCGTTCCCCGATCGTTAATTACCTAATCGGCGTTTTTTGCTGTGCTTCATGGTCGATTCAGGAACAATGAAAACGTTTTTGAGAAGGGGAGAATTATAAAACGTTTTGTAATATCTGGAGATACAGAAAATGACGTTTTATCCTATTTTGAGGTATATCCAAATAATTCCATCAGAGATTTATCTAGAGAAATAGCTGTTCCACTGTCTGGTATTCAACGAATTCTGAAGAAATATAAGATTTCTCCTTATAAGTTAAGACCAGTGCAAACACTAGAACCTGGTGATCCTGAGAGACGATTGGGGTTTTGTCGGTGGTTTATGAATAAATGCAGACAAGATCCAAACTTCTATAGAAATACTATATGGAGCGTTGAGGCTAATTTTTCAAATCGTGGGATGAATAATAGAAAGAATTTTCATTATTGGAGTAGACATAATCCATTTTTAGTTCATCCCCACAATCCGCAAAGACTATTTAGTATTAACGTTTGGTGTGGTCTATTTAGAGGCGGAATTATCGGTCCATTTTTCTACCATGGTTCTTGAACGGACCCCGTTACATTTATTTATTGACAAGAGTGTTGGAAGACTTTTTCGATGATCTTGATCTGGAGGCTCGTCAGATGATCTATTTTCAGCAGGATGGAGCACCAGCACATAAGGTCAGTGGCGTAAAACGAATGCTACGAGGCTGTTTTGGAAACAGACGGATTGCTACAAATGGTCCTGTTAACTGGCCCCTCGTTCACAGACATTTCTGAAAAATGAGGTGTACAAAATGAAACATACTAATGTAGATGATCTCAAAAATTATATTAATAGTAGTAATGGAGTAGTAATAGGCTCTCTATATTTATGTTTGAGTTTTTGAAATATTTCAACCAAAATCAATTATCACACTGATATTACCTTTAGCAGCTAAATATTCATCAAAACAATGGACGGACTCCTTCGGTCCATGGCCCACTACAGCATACTCAGGATTTGTTATAATCACCTCCACTTTTTCCACGATGGAATCATGTCAACTTTGTCATACATATTCATTTATGAATACAGTTTAGGAGAAAACATCCAAGGAGGCAATGCAGTTACATTATTCAATCTACTATACTGAATAAACAATCTTTCATCAGGGGATCAGTTGGTTCAGGTGCAGAGTGATGATCTCATTGAATGAATGTTTTAAAAGCAATGGCTATCTGTTTTCCATTGTAGCGCTGTAGTTGGCCGTTTCCGTTTGAATTGAATGGCCTATTCGTCGAGACTGCGAAAAATTGAAAGAATATATTTCATTTGGAGTAGCTATAATAGTTGAAGTATCCATCTAACAGGGAATATGTTCACTGGTGTTTTCGATACGGTTGCGAACTAGATTATACATTCTAGTTATTTGAGAAAATTACATTCAACAACGTTTGCCTATTCTTGAATCACTTCCATTTAAGAAGTATGCCTACTTAAGTAGCACCTCATGAATAACATGTGCTTCTCAACAGCAGAAGTTTTGCCCTCACAATCAGAAAGTGTTCAGTGAAAATCTATTGGTACCTGAGTTGATTCAGTGGCAGAATCTGAGACATCTATTTCTACATACGAAAGATTGTACTGCTACGACTTTCTATTAACAAAAATTCTACTTGAAATTATGAGTAAATGGCCCAAATACTCACCTCTTTATGCTTCAGCAGAGGTTAACCGAGGAGGTATTCAATCCTATCTCGGTCGTTTTCCCTAAGAGGTTTTCGCTGTTTTCGTTGATTCCTATATTCCTATATTATTCATTTTCTCCATACTCAGTTACATAATCGAGATTGGCAATACACTTTACAGATCCCGTTTCTCGCGATATTATATTATTGATTGTTCGTTGAAAACAAAATACACCACTGATAAAGTCTAGACTGAAAAACAGACAACAATCTATCACGTTCGGTCGGTGTTTGAAAATAAGCGTTCTCAAGTTCAATGATGCTGAATAATTGGTATTTTATAACCTCATGTACAATCTGAAAAACGTCTAGCAAGGCGAATCTATCGATTATTCGGGAATAATTCGCCACAATTCTCCGTCTGTGGTTTTGAATTTAATCTTGCCACGAAGATACACTTTCTTTCATTATGCATTTCCACTGCAATTCTCGTCTTTTTCGCAGAATTATTGATTGATGGAAAAGTTGAGTTTATATTACTATAGACATTGGAGTTTACGTATTCAAGGTCTATTGGGGGCAAAAGTGTTGTGTTTCAACACAATTAATAATACTCGAGAATTACACAAAACTTTAATTCATTTCGGTGACTAACCCCTGTCACATTAACCATCATTACCTATACAACTATACGAACAAAATGTACAACATTGAATGTAAAATAACAAATTCATCTACGATGATTCCTAACAAAAAGTTGAACCTGGTTATGGTGTACAAACAATCGCATCTGAAAAATTGATCGATCGTCAATAAGGCAAAATTAATTTTTAACCTCGATGACGATGGATTAGACGATGTTATTGAATGTAGGAGCTCTAAGGAAATTTGAACAACTCTCAAAAATATTCATATCAAATATGATACGTGGCACAGTTTACTCCTTGAAAGACTTCGTTACTACAGAATAGAATATCGATGAACAAATTGCTAAATACCTATCTAGACGTAAAGGACTATATTATAGAATTAAAAATGCTGGTTTCATTTTCGAAGATAAGGTTGAATCCGGTTTTGCGGTGTTGGGATTATCCATAGAATATGAATATTTATCCCGAAATCTGAGAATGGATAATGATTTGAACATGTTCGCATTGAAATGATATTTTATATAAGATTAAAAAGAATAGAAAATGATGACATTATAAAAAACAACTTGGAATGTACAGTTATTTTGAATTCTAGAAACAGGAATGATAGAAAGGCAACAATTTCATGTCAGAGAAAGAATTGATTTAAAAAAAAAACAGAAAGACATGATGATAAATATTTAGAATTGGGACATATTGCACGAAATTTCCCTTCATCCAAATATAAGAGGATGGCAGGAAATCATCTGCCATTGAAACTGCATCGTTATGGCAAACAACAGTCAATATAAAAATCCAACATCTTGGATTATAGGAAGCGGAGTACAGATCACATGAAAATTTGACTAATTCATTGATAAAGAATCACTGGTAGAAATTGCTAGTGAGGGAACTCTAGTTTCAACTGGTTTCGGATCTATGAAATTACGTTTCATCCAAGATGATGATATTACATCTGTTATTCTGAATGGCGTATTATATGTACTAGAACTCAGAGGAAATTTGTTACCAGCTGTTAAAATACCAGAAACAATCGGTAATGAAGTTTTCAAAGAAAAAGTTAAAATAGATAATGAAACTGAAAATATATCGTGATAGGGAAGAAAAAGGAAAAATTATTTTATTTGGAAGAATATACTAAAGAATCAAGAAGCAGTCAAAACAATATTGAAAAAAAAGACAGACTGTGCAGATGAGTTTATGAAGGTGGATGAAACCAACTGTGAAATTTGAATGATAAAAAAAATTAAATCTTTCCGTACAAACTCATTTAGATATGGTGATATACTTCGAATAATCCACTGAGACGTTAAAGGTCCAATCAAACCTTGCTCTAAAGGAAGAAACAAATATATTGTTAGTTTCATCGTTGATTGTACCAGTAACAGCAAAGTATACCTGGTGAAATGCAAGAATGAAGTTATAACAAAAATCGACGAATTTAGAAATTAAGTAGAAATTATCACAAGAAGATTGTTTGCCTCAGAAGTGACAATGGGTGAAAATATAGAAGCCAAGAATTCAAAGAGATGCTTTTACAGCTGGAATTTAAAAATCAATTGACAATTCCAGGAACATCAAAGCAAAATACTCTTGCAAAAAGAAGAAATTAGACACTCATGGATGCAGCTCGGTGTATGCTACTGGAATCTGGAATTAATATAACATTTTGGGGAGTGGCAGTTTCAGCAGCCTGTTATGTTAGAAATCGTTGTTCAACTACAGTAAACAAAGGTGCTAGTCCATATGCTATAGAAAGTATTAGAAAATCGTGCATGGGTTCTGAATAAGAATCGAGGAGGTAAATTTTTCTCCAAAAGAATTACACATATTTTTGTAGGATATGACGCATTTGCTGAAGCCTATGCAGACTCTGAAATCCTCTTACTGAAAAACTTATCTTAAGCCGTGACATTAAATTTGATGACAATATTTTTTCGATGGAAACGAAAAACTTCAATTCTAGAAAATTTGACAAGAACTGTTTTAAGTTGCCACAGGGTGACGAAAATAGTCCACAGGATGATGAAATTAGTCATGAGCCTGAAGAAGAGCATTACAGTTTAGATGATATCAAAGGAGTTCAAGAATATGAGAATGTGTGAAACCAAAATCAAATGTCAGAAAAACTACAGGGCCATGGCAGAATGTCACAATTTGGTCGACCTATTACCTCTCTAATCTGGACAAAAGACTATTTAATAGACGTTCATGATCCTGTTCTAGATGAAAATAATGGAAAATGTAACATAATAGCAAAGAATGAAGAAAAAAATTGCGATTCAAAAGGCAGCAGAGAGCAGTAGCAGTAAATGGTGAAAATAGTTCAAAGTGGAAAATGGTGATGAAGGAAGAAATTGAAAAGCATTTGAATAATAAAACATGGGAGTTTGTAAAAGGACGAAAGAGAAAAATATACGAAACAAGTAAATATTCAAAACAAAATATGACGAAGTTGTAGCCATGGACAATATATAGTCAAATTCCCGGTATAGATTACGACAAGACGAATTCACCTGTTTCCAATGGAAAACTACTCATATTATGCTTGGGCTGAGTGTAGAGAATAATTGGAAAATACATCATGTAGGTATAAGAGCTGCAAATCTCTATGCTGATTTGGACAGAGTGTCGTATATGGAGATTCCAGAAAGTTTCAAAAAATTGTGTGAAGAACTTTTGAACGATTTTTCGGATATTTCCTCAAAGAAAGAACTGCAGAACTGTCCATATATATGTATGTAAATATGCAAATATAAACATGATGAGAATGCCAAATATATAGAGAAAGAACATGCTGATTCATATCGAAAAGCCATCGAAAGTTCATTATATCTTGCGACAAATACCCGTCCAGATCTATTCTTTGCTATAACTTTTGAGTCCGTTCCACCAATATCCTTCAGAAGGATACTGGAGAGGAGTGAAACACATACTTTGGTATCTTAATACGGAAAATTTTCTCTAATTTCCAGCCGTGAGGATATTTTAAAATTACAGCGCAATTTCATTTTACTACTAACAACTACCCTTAAAAATTCTCTCCTACAGTAAAATTTCAAGTAGCACTATGTATATTTTTTAACATATTCTTATAGAATGTCTAATTCAAAATGCACTAGTGTTTTTCGATTCAAAATCGGTTGATAAATAGTTGGGAAAATTAATTTTTAAATTTTAAATCTAGTTACCTATGAAAATTTTGTTAAATTGAAAATCGTCGATAAAACTGAAGAATACGTTGATATGATGAGGTATAAGAAGAGCTAGAGAGTTGTATCGGATACGTTTACCTGATCGCCCAACACGAATGAAATTACTTTCGTGAACCTGCGGCAAGAACATTTTCCGAGCGGAAATTGCGGGAATTCCAGAAGATCTGCACGTAATGAGGAAAATATCATAAATGTGTTGGCGTATGTGAATATTAATCCACATGTTTCCACCCGAAAACTATCCGTTGAACTTGTTATATCAAAGAGTTCCGTTGAAAATATATTACAAGATTTTAAATACCATCCATTTAAAGTTCACTTAGTAGACTCTATCCAGGTGACGCTGACAGACATTCACTATGTATTGCTCACTTATTAGTGAAGACGACCCAGTCTTTTTGACTAGAATAATGTGGGGTGATGAAGCCAAAAGTTCCACAATAATGGTGCCATTAATAGGCACAAGTCTAATTATTGGTCCCCTGTTCCACCTTGGATAATGGAGACTAGATTAATAAAAAAGTACTCATTCACGTACAGTCGGACTGCAGTCCGGGACTGTAAATTTGAATATCTGCAGTTATAATTGCCCAATACACATGCAGGCCGCCGGCAGGCTGGAACCTGCGGCCCAATGAGATCTGACAAGAAACTGACATGTGTGGATATGAATCGACAGTTCTGATCGGCAATCTAGAACTTTAAACGAGTTAGAAAATTTGAAAGAACAACACTAAATTTTTTCATCATTGACTTATATCGGAACTTACCTACCATGTTCATGAAAAGTAAAAAGTAAATCTTTTTCCAATCGTCATAATAAAAACAAAGGTTCCAACGATATTGACAGCGATGATAATGTAGAAAGTATAATACAGAGTATATCGATCCTTTTTGTAATTGTAATACAGAAGATGATACTTCAACACCCCAGAAAACACAACGTGAAGCATCTGCCACACCCAGCACTATCAGAAATCCAAGTATTGTGCAAATACAAACAGGAATGAAAAAAAAGGGAAGACATTATGGAAAGTGCTTGTGAAGCTCTTCTCACACACACCGCTGTTGATGATAAATTCGATGCTGTGGGGAAAAACGTTCTTTGTTAATCACGGATAACAGAGAAATTATGCAGAACATTTCATATACAATATTGTTTATTATGGAGTTGAGAAAAAACTGAACGACTCATAGTGCCTTCAATTCAACCAGTGAATTATGACGCGACTCATCATGATCATCAAAGCTCAATTTATCAATTATCAGCCAAAAAACTATGTCAACTATACACCGGCAGAATCACTCCCTGGAAAAGCTCCAGTAATGAAAAAGCTGGCTGAATTCAACGTTGTCAGTGAGCTCGTTTGAAATATCTTATATATTTGATCATAAAAATATCTAGTTTTCACACAACTTCTGGGTTAGAGCTGGTAAGTGATTTCATTACTATCCTGTTACACAAACGCATTTGTGAGTGCGCAATCCAGCAAAATACTGTTCAACAATATTCGGACTACGAATAAAAACTACACAAAAAACTATCCGAAGCCATCACAAATCATCCTGAACTATTCATCTATTAGTACGGTCGATTGGATACCTAAAATGCCACTGAGTGATTCCACAGATGTCTCCTTGATTGATCTCTACAAGATATTAAAAAACCTGGATGCAAAGTCAGACAAAACGCAAGAAACACTGTCCGAAATCCAATTCAAATTATTAGCAGCAACAGTAAAATTACATTTCTTGAGGAAGAAAACGCCAAACTGAAAGAGAGAATCTCCCAGCAACACACCAAATCACGTAGAAACAATATTCTTGTTTTTGGGTTGCAGTCTGCTACTCCAGTTGTAGGTCTCTACCAATTCAGAGATACCTTGGACATCGATCTGGATCTTAAAGACATCAACAACATTTTCTTCTTTCCTGGAAAATCGAATAATGAAAAAATATTGAGAATTGAACAAGTGTCATATCTAAAGAAAATTGAAATCCTGAAAAATCTTCACAAATTAAAAAATAAAAACTTGTATGTAGTCGATGATCTGAGTTCTGGGGATCAGAGCACAAACAAATCCTTACGATAGCACCTGACCAGAGCAAAGCAGAACGGGATTCAAGATACGATAAGACGCAATCATCTGATAGGAAAAACCCTTATCATCGGCAACATCAAGTATCGCTGACGAAACCGCCATTATAAAGAAAAAGACCACACCTCTGGAGAATTCAGACAAGAAACCACTCAGAGGAAATCCCCACAAGGCAGCAAAAGGATCTTAATCATCAACTAATCTTCTCCAAATCAGTTATATAATTTTTTTTTTATTATTATTAGACTAGTTTTGTGAAGGAATATATTGTATTACCTTACACATTTTATTGTACTGAAAAGAATTGTGTCACTTCAAGTTTAAAAGCTATTTCAAAATATATAATAAATAATGCGTAACATCAAAATACTTGTGTCACATCAACACTACATCTTTATTGAACGGTTTCACAGAATTTAAACAGGTAGTATAAAATAATTTTAATAATCACTATTTCTGAGACATGGCTTTCAGTAAATATACCCGATGAAAATATCTGTCTCGTTGGCTATCAATCATTTCGTAACAGGGGAAATGGAAGAGGGGGAGGCGTTGCAATTTATATTAAAAATATTTTCAAAGCCACTCTGCCAATATTCCATCAGAAGCAATCCAACAAATATGGATAACGTTTACTCTTAATGGGGTGGAATATGCCGTGTCAATTTTTTATCATCGTTTGAAGATAGTTTATCTGTTATTTGTCCAAAATTTGAAAATGTTATTTGCGCAGAAGATCTCAATATTGACTACGCAGACCCCACAAACAGGTCATGTGTTCGGCTCAACGAAATTATCGCTCCATTTGGGTTGTATCAAATTGTTGATCAGTATACTCGATATTCTTCAACCAGCCACAAAATAATAGATCTCATTATTGGTTCAGAAACACTGAGTGTAACTGATTGTACTACGCTTAATTGTTCTTCTTTTTTAGATCATTTTCTTGTATCATGCAAAGTAGGTTTAATAAAAGCCATAAACGATAATTTTATATACACCTTCCGAGATTTCAGAAAATTTTACCAGGAATTATTTGTCGCAGATCTGGATGTCATCAATTTTGGTATCATTTATAACACAGATGATATCGATGAGAAAGTTATTTTTCTCACTAATTTAGTTCTTGAATTTTTTGATAAACATTCGCCTATAAAAACGTCAAAATCACTAAGATAAAAGCACCTTGGATAACGGATAATTTCAAGCTCATGTTTAAAATCCGAGACAATGCTTTTATAAGATTCAAAAGAACAAAGTCTCCTCCACATCATTGGAATTATTATAAAGAAACTAGGAATCTCACAAATTGACCTTCGCTCAATTAGTATCTTGTGTGCAATTTCAAAAGCTTTCGAAAAAATATTGAATACACAAATGCGTAGATATTTAAATGAATTTGACATATTACCACCCTGCCAATCAGAATTCAGATCTGACCATACTTGTACAACGGTTCTTTTGAAAGTGATTGATGATATCCATAGCTCCATAGATAACAATAAACTGTGTGTACTAGTATTACTCGACTATTCCAAGGCTTCTGACCGAATCAACCATAAACTTCTTTTAGCGATTCTGAGTTACCTGGGGTTCACCACAAATGCAGTATCCCTCCTCAGAAATTACCCTTTCGATCGCTCTCACAGCGTCATTATAAATAATGAAATTTCAAAATCTCTAGAAATAAAGAATGGTGTTCCCCAGGGATCGATTCTAGGTCCTCTTCTTTTTGTTATCCACACTTCTCAATTCTCAAAGGCCTTACGTCACCTCTCGATGCGCTGCTATGCTGATGACACCCAAATGTATTTGAATTTCGAGGAAAACTCGTTCAATTTAGCACTCGACCAAATGAATCATGATCTGAATACTGTCATAACCGTATCAAATAAATACTGTCTCACTGTGAATAAATCAAAATCATACGTTATGCTATTTGGAAGGCCAGCAGCAAGAATTCGTTGCAAGAATTTATTGAATATACTTGTCGACGGAGTCCGCCTACCTTTTGTAGAAACAAAAAAAATCTGGGATTGTACCTTGATAATGCATTCATTACGCTTCACTACACACGTATCTCATATTTTGAAAAAGGGTTATATGGTAAATCTTCAATTTCTTTCTTTAAGCAGTTGAATTATGTATTGTATATGTACCCATGCATTGTATGTTACTATTATGATGCGTTAACTTTACTGAGTAATCATGGGCAGGAATTGAATCATGCCCTTTGTTAGGATATAAGTTCTTTGCTGTACCTGACAATAAAAGCATTCATTATTATTATTATTGATAACTATTTGTAATTCGATTAAATTATTTTCATGTATTGTAGACTCTTTGTTATACCTTCATCCATTACTAACTTTCAAGTAGAACTTCCTTAATGCTTTATAAATGTATTTACAAGTTTTCGGTATAATTTTGCCAAGAGCTTGAGGTAGGATAATTGCTGAGTACCTAATTTGAATTATCAAAACATTGTCCGGTTGCCAAATATCTCAGTGTAAAATCAATCGCTCTTATTGAGTGATGGGTTTCCCCGAAACATTATTTTTTCTGGATATGTGAGGTTTAATTGAATTTAGAAGTATATTGAAACATCCTTCAACCATTCTGAACTAATTTTTTTGAGTCGTCCTTCTCTCATCTCTCGGATCCAAAGCATATGGGACAATTTATCCCAGTACAAATGCCAATCTTTCACCTTTCTGGACATTATTTCTTTTTTTCCTGCCTCTATCACAGAACATTTTCTTCATCATCTGCAGATCACAGAATCAGATTGATGAATGAAAACTGATGGATACGTACGTACGTGAATGTTAAAATATGAGGTCGCCGGCAGTTTCAGGACTGTCAATTCCAGATTTGACGATCTCATCGTTCACAAGAACTGTATCATGTATAGCGCGCATCAGTCCAGATCGTTAATTCACATCGTACAGTCCTGAGACTGCAGTCCGCCGGTACGTGAATGGGTACTTTATAATTGGACCCTATTTCTATGAAGCAACTTTAACGGCAGAGAGGTATCTGCACTTCCTAGAACACATTTTACCGAATTTTTGGAAGAATTACCGTTGCTTGAAAGACAACAAATGTGGTGGCAGTGGGGCGGAGCACCTGCTCACAACGCACACATGGTTTCTAACTTCCTTTAAAACAGTTCAGGTAATAATTTCATAGCTTATGCTTCTCCTCTGATAAGGTGGCCTGCACGTTCGCCTGATGTTTCCCCCTTAGATTTTTTCTTGTGATGAATTCTTAAAGGATATGGTATATCTAAGTAAACCCCAAGACTAAGAGGGCCTGAAGTATAACATTCAAAATTCTTGTCGCAGAGCAACGCCCCAAATGATAATAGCTAAGTGTACTCGTAACTAATTGACAAGATTTGAAGCTTGCGTTACTGCTGAAGGCCATCATTTCGAACACTTGTCAAAATAAGATGATTTTTAAAACCTTGAAATCCAGTAAAATCGATACTTTTCTATAATTTTTTAGCGGATTTTCAACTTAACCTAATATTCATGGGTAACTATATTCAAAACTTGACTATGAATTTTTCAGCTATTTATCAACTTTTTTGAAACGAAAAAAACTGGTGAATTCAGAACTAGTCATTCCATAAGAATATGTTGGAAAATGTAAAGGGTGCTAGGTATTCAAAATTTTACAGTAGGGGTGAATTTTGAAGGGTAGCTGTTCGTAATGAAATGAAATTGCACTATGATTTTGAAGTATCCTCGGAGCTGAAAATTATAGATTTTGTTCCAACTAAATATCTCGGCTAGTTTAGGAACTAAAACCTGGCTAAATCAGTTTGGGACACTCTCTATAGATGCTGACTGGGCAACGGATATCACAGACCAAAAATATTTTAGTGTATAGTTTACCATCATAGGAAGAGCTACAGTAAGTTGGGCCAGCAGAAAGCAAGGATGTGTAGCACACAGTTGTGTTGAATCTGAATCGTTGCTTCAAATGAAATTGTTAGGGAATGTATTTGGATACAGAATCTGCTTGCAGAACTACAAGGTTCAATGATTGAAGGAGGAACATCAATAAACATTGATGATGAAGGAGCAAAGAAACTTGTTGAGATTCATGCTACATATTGTAATCGTTCAAAACATATTGAAACTCTTCAACGTTCTTGACAAAATTGACGATTCTACAATTAAACTTGAATATATCGAAACTGGCAATGATTTAGCGGACCAATTGACAAAAGTTCTATTCAGCCCCTAGCAAGATATTCATAGGAAGAAACTGGAGATCATAGTTTCAGAAGAGGTGTTCAGTTGGTATAATTATTCATGTGAAGAAATTGGAGATCTCAGTTTTAGGAGAGTTATTAATATGGATATACTATCGATCCTATCTTATATTGTTACATACTATATTGTTTAACAGTTGAAGTTTGTTTTTTTTGACTGATGTATGACATTGGATAAGAGAAAGATATTTTTGCTGAACTATATCTAATCTAAGAGTTTTCGCTATTGTTAATCAAAACATCAATAAATAAAAACAGAAGCGAAGATTCTCGCCCGCGGTTAACTCACTACTTTTCTGTCCTGAAAGTTAGTTTCCTTTTCTTCCATGAATAAACTTGTACTGCCTGCTCGATTATACACCCGTTGTCGGGTAAATCGTGTCGTAACTTATCAGGGCCATAGATAGACGTTCAAACTTTCACAAGAGTTGTTAATTTCTGATTTGGATTTTGGTTTCAACCACTCAAGGTTCTGAAAATGTACCGATCTATTTTATCATGCTTTGAAAACTAACATCCATAAAATGATATATCGTACGAATCGAAAAACCAGATCTTTCCGAATATTTTAAACAATTCGTTTTGCTGCTTTCAGGTCAGCGTGGAAGAATGGGCATCCATGTGGGACGATTACGCCAAGAATCCAGAAAACGCCCTTGAATGGCAAACACAGTATTTGAAGTTTATGTTCGACTTAGAGGATGCAAGCGGCGATGGATCCATCGACGTCGATGAATTCACCAGCGTATGCTCTTGTTACGGCCTCGACTCTTCTGAATGCAAGCAGGCCTTCCAAAAAATGGCCGAGGTAAGACTGCTTAATATCAGTGTTGTGTCTCACTCTATGATTTCTTATCTTATTTCCTATGTCTTCGATAAAATACACAAACCAAGTGTGTTTCTAGATACACGAAAGATTTTAGGGGTTTGTGGTACATTGAAGAATTCAACATTGCATTGGGATCAAATGCACTAAATATAAATGTTGACTTGCCGAAATAATTATAGAAAAAACATAAAAATATAAAATATAAAAAACTCTTCATTATTTATTAGTAAAAAACTTCTGGGTATCACCTCCCCGCAAAGCTAAATGTAAAGTATAATCAAGATGTATTAAATGTTGGCGACTCACCCCTAGAAATTTTCAACCCACCATGGGCAATTTACCTAGTACCAACATAAGTCAGATTGAAGTCTTCAATGTTGTCTCTTTAGATTTTGGAGGTAGCGAAATCCTAAAAGATTATACAGGGTGGCGAACGGAAAACGAACCATTTTCAGGAACCTCGTCATCATTTCAGAAAAATTATCAGACTCATCGATTTTTGATTGAAGGGGGAGACGCTTTTCCGGTATTTTAGTCACTATCACTCTCAAGCGAGGGTAACAATCACTCAAAAATTTTTAAATGGCATTTGGGGTAAAAAAAAATGATTTTTTCAGAAGCTCTTGCAATTCTCTATACTATATTTCAAATTTCAAAATTCAGCCCATTACTTATTGAGATATTAGATTTTAAATTTGAAACTTATCTGCAAACAATCACTAACGGTAAAATTTCATTCGTTGCTTTGCTACTACTTTCAACCCCAAGCGAGGGTAAGAATCACCCCAAAATTTTTAAATGGCATTGGGGGTCAGAGAAGATGCCTTTTGAAAGCTCTTACAATTCTCTTTACCATACTCTTTGAATTTTACATTTCCTCCCATTATTTTGAAAAACATTACATTTTCAAATTCAAATTATTTTAGTTCCTAATTACTACTCAATTGATCAAACGTTCAAACTGATGACCCTTCGCTTCCATACAATAATAAACATTTTTTTCCAAACGTTCACGCACATTCTGAAGAACTTGCGGAGTAATTCAACGGCATTTGTCAACGATTGTTTGACGCAAATCTTCCAACGACGCTGGTTGCGTTCTACAGAATTTACTTTTCAGATGTCCCCATAAAGGGAAATCGAGGGGTGATAAATCTGGCGATCATGGAGGCAATTCAATGCTGTCTCTTCTTCCAATCCAATGCCGTGGAAAACGTTAGTCTAAATACTGACGAACAATCATATCGTAATGCGGAGGAGCACCGTTCTGTTGAAAATAAAAATGATCTTCGTCATACTGTGGATTATTTTCAAGGCAGGGTCAATAGCGTGTTCCAGTAATTACAAATACATTTCGTCCACTCAAATTACCTGGTAGAAAGAAACGACCCACTAGTCGGTCATCGCAAATGCCAGCCCATACATTTATTTTCTCCGGTGGCAGTGTATGCACCTCGTGAAAAACTCTTGGGTATGAATCAATATCGGCAATTGTGGCGATTTACCGTCCCGTTCAATAAAAAACTGCATTCATCGGAAAAACATTTACTTATTCAAAAGAAAATGTGGATCGTGCCTTGCATAATCATCCTCAATAAGTTCATGGACTAAACGTATTTTATTTGGATGGAATTTATTCTTCGTCGGAATGGTTCGGATGCTAATTCAATTGATTCCAGACACAGATGCCAGCTGCCTCGTACTCAACGTAGGATCAAGATGAACATGTCGCAAAACTGCAACTTCATCAGCTTCATTAACTAGAGGCTTTTCTATTTCTCGTTTTCTGGTACCTACATTTCCTGTCTCTTGATTTTTTTTACTAACTCTATTACATACTTTCCATTGACATATCGATCTTGACGTTGTGCATTGAATAGCTGAGCTGTTCTATTCGCACATTTATTAGTCATTAGGTACAGCAAAATAATATCCACCCTTTCCACAGTGGAATAAACTATACTATTCAATTTTCAAAAATACGTTAAATAAACTACCAACCAACACTTCAAAATACGTTACAGACATTCATTTGACATCCACTAATTTGACGTGTACTGTATTCACGCCCGCATTAGCAATTTCCTAATCGTATCCATTTGTGTGTTTCTATGGAAATCCATGCAAAGCAAAAAATAGGTACTACATTTTTACCGTTGGCGTACTTTACTCGAATGAATGACATTTTACCGTTAGTGATTGTTTGCAGATAAGTTTCAGATTAAAAATCTAATTCCTCAATAAGTAATGGGAGGAATTTCAAATATAGTATCGAGAATTGTAATTACTTTTGAAAGAAATATTACTGGACACCCGATACCATTTAAACATTTTAGATTTTACAGAAACAAGATTTTTTTTAAAAGAGGAAGATTGATAGTTCAAATTATTTTCCTTCGAATTATTCATGAACAGTTCTGAATAAGTTCATGATATGCCTGTCATTGTACGTACCTTCTTAAAATCGCTTAGACACAAATAAAAATTTCAACTTTACAGAATAAAGTTTATTTTAATTCATATACTACACACCTTCCGGTTCACCTGTCAGGTACTTGTGCTCATTGAAAACGCCTGTCAATTATTTTTTGAACTTCTCAATGAATAAACAAACTCGTATAAAAATTTCAAGCTTACAGCAACAATTTTTTTTTTAGATTTCATTTACACTTTCAAGGGTTTAGGGGTTGATGACGTGCAGGGCTGATGTGCGCCAGGCGATGGTTACCGTACTTAGCATGCTATGACTCATCACTATAAGGATTTCTAGCCTTACAGACATACCGTTATTCGGAGAGTTCACTAGCTCTTGGTCTATAATACCGAGCACTGAAATTGAGGACTTTATTGGTAGTTAATGTGATATGGACCTCTCCAGAGAAAAGACAAGCTTCGGTTTTGTTCGTATTGAATTCGACTTCTACAATTATTTCACTTACTCATATAAATCGTTTATTGTATGTTCGTTTATTGTATTGTTCGATGGAAATCATAAGAAAGCTCAAATAACTTGCAAAGAACTGGTGATGGTACTTGAGCACATTTCTTGGGAAAGATAGACAGAATTTTACCAGATCCTCTAGCCTTTTTGGTATCAGCAAAATGCGTCTGATTATTCTTTGAGGCATATGACTGTGAATGATATTAATGTTCTAGGATTGTTTTCTCAATGGATTCAGTTGGCCAAAATATTGGCTTTTTCCTGGACAAGTAAACTAATATTTGAAACCTTTGGTGTGCATAAAATTCGAGAAATGAAAACTACCCAACACAACGTCAATTTCACTTGACACGCATTTTGACAAAAAGTTGGCATCTTCAGGAGCTCAAAGCAATATAATAATAAGGTTATTTGCAATAATATATGAAGTACAGTATAAAATCAATTATGTGTATCATGCAATGATAAACCAGAAGCCTCACGAAGTTTCACTTAATGTAAGGACTGAATTGAAACGAGTAAATGAAGTTTTTACCTAAAATAATATATAAAAATGACAACGAATATGGACGGTTTGTGATTTCTTCCTGTTAACAAAAATTGTGGAAAATCTATCTCTACAAATTTATTATACCTTCTTTTTTTTTAAGGAAAAAAATGATTTGATTTTCTTTATTTCATTTGGTAATGAGTCATACAAATGAAGAATGACCTATTGTGTTATGAACTTGATTTTTTAAAGTAGTTGTATTTTTGTTTTGTGGGTCATAAGAATGTGAGTTGAAATGAATACCTTCTTTCTTTCTTAATATATGTATGTAAAATAATATTTAATAACAAAATAATTGTCTGATATCAATTTTTTTGCCAATTTTGAATAAGTCGTTCGATGAGTAGGTATAATTTTTATTGTAAATTATTTTCGAAAACCATTTTTAAAGAGTTTTCATAACGCCACCGCATCTCAAAAGTCCACAATTTATTTGTGATTGAACAAGTGAATAATGTAATGTATCCAGATAATGGATATTCCAAACGTTTCTAACAACTTGAATTTCGACAAGAGATATCTCAATTTTTTATCACAGAGTAAATTTGTGAATCCCATCTCAAATTTCTGTCAATCATACCCAATTATTTCGTTCAATCAGTTTCATAATTTTTTTGTCATCAATTTTGAGAGGTCCTAAATTAGGCAATGTATTTCTATATGAAGTGAATAGCAGCTGTTTATTTTTTTCAAAATGTAATAATTAATAGATTATCATCATCAACCATCACCAACTTTCCATTATTTTGATGTCTTTCTCAACTATTTCTTGAAGTTCATTCATATGTAATAACGGTATCATCTGCAAAACCATGAATTATACCATTATTTTCAAGATTTAATAGATCATTAAGATAAATATGGAATAAATATAATATAAAATAAATATTGAAAAATTATCATATTATGCAAGTAATTAACATATACCCTCAATTTAGCATTTACCTGTTTAGAAGATAAGGCAACATATTGAGATTATATTTTTTTTAAATAATGAAGACAGAGGTATCTAGCTGAGATATCTAACGAGTATAAATAAGAACAACTCTGTATGTAGATTTAGTTTAATCGAGGTGTTGAAAATAGTGGTTTGGTGTTGGGATAAAACTCCAGTATACTCATTGAATAAAAGGTAAATAATGAATTATATCGGAGAGATAGCTTTCTAGTAGTTTCTATGATATTCCGCGAAACACTAATTTCTCCAAATTATGCAATAGTAATTCATGACTGACTGACTCAATTGCTTTTGCAAGATCTGAAAATGTACAGATAGTTGGAGTTTTCGTGTCGAATGATTTATAAATATTATTTGTAAGGTAACAAATAGCATCTTGAGTTGAAACATTTCTTTTAAAACCAAACTTGAATTTGATATAATGTTATGTCTTGTAACGTAACCGGGGTTACTTTGATTGCTCGACTGCTCAGCAGAGAACGGCGTAGGTTCTTTGGACTATATTGCCAGTTTCGGATTTTTTATGTGGTAGGCAAGTGTTTTAAATTTTGAACTTCAAGAATTTGACTGGCTTGGACGCCAGCAATTTTTAATTTAACAAAATACCTAATGATAGATAATTGAAATAAGATAAATTGACCAGACCAACAATATTTCAAAACAAATATATATTAATAAATTTAACAAAATGTAGTGTCAAAGTAACACGTTGATATTCAAACAATATTATTACTGAATTTGCTTCAGCGACACAGGTTACCTCAGTTCATTCATACAGTGTTGATATTCAGTGGCTAGTGATAACAGGAACGTCTTGTTGGTTGTTCTGCTAACCTAACAAATATAGAAATAAAGATTAATAAATACCAATATTTAAAGTCCACAAGTTTTGAGGTTAGTTGTCCCGAAAATCAAAATTGACGTTTTGAGGTTAGCACTCCGATATGTATGTTAAACTTGAAAATGTTCAACTTGACGGTAAACGAAAAGATAGGATTGTCAGCTTGACAAAGTGGTGTCGCTTTCTGGTATGCAACATGCATCGACAAATAAATATTTTATCTGACACTTACACGTTTCTTGGTAGATTCTTTTCCACGGGATCACACATTGGATCCAATTAACTAGAAGGCCATCATCGATGGTTGATCAAGCTAGTTCTTCACACCTCAACAGCCAAAAAAACAAGAGACTCATTCCACCTCTCCAATTCTCGAACTCTCGAACATTCTACAAATGAAATTTACCCTTATACAAGTTCAGCTATTTGCCATAAGCCGTCACTGAACGTCTTAGCTGTGAGTGTTGTCTACTCTTTGGACAAGTTCATGTTCATGTTCATGTTCGTTATTAGATGTCGCTTCTAGTACGATTTTGGAATTAGGTGGAAACATCTAGAAGTAACGATATTTTCGTTACAGTCTTTTCGAGTAGGTAGTCTTCAATTTGAATTTTCAGTTGTTTTTTCAAATATTTTGGATAAGCTATACAGTGTGTCCAAGATAAGGATGGGATGGCATTAGTATCTAGGGCCGCGGTAGTGTGCGGGTTGAGTCCTCGCCTCATAAGCCAGAGAGCGTGAGTTCGAATCTCAGCATTACCACCGGTCTCGTGCATGGCATCACACGTATTGAAAGGTAAGGGCTACGTCTTCCCCTAGCTCGCACACAGTTAACATCGTCTAATAGGCACTACCTGTGTTCATTATTATTCATAAATCCATTAACTTATATCACTAATAATTTATACTATTGTATGGATCTAGGATTAATAATTACAGATAGTACCTTAGTTATCAGTAAATGTATATAAGTGTTTAGTGTGTTTACCTACAATACAGAAGTTATTTGTGTACGTGGTCTTTTAATTTGATACTTATTATCCTGAAAGATTACAGTCAAATGAAAAAATATTTGGAAGAATGGTTGTGAATTTACTAAAGTAACGCTAATTTAAAAAAAACAGTTGTAAATAGAAACAAACCATGCAATGAGGAAACTCAAAATAACGTGCTCCTGGTTGTAACGGAAGACCATACAACATCGGTTAGAAACATTGAAAGAGTTACTGGAACGCCAAAATCTACAGCAAATTTCATTTTGCCTAAAAACAAATATCATCCGTACAAATTTCGGATCTGCCAAGGACTAAGGCCGGGCGACGACGTGAGGCGAAGGACATTTGGTGAGTGGTACATCAGAAAATGTCAAGACAATGAAAATTTTGTTAATGAAATATTATGAAAGTATGGTAACCAACAACGGAATTTTCAATAGGCGAAATACGCATTTTTGGTCCAGAGAGAATACGCGCTTGTACAAAATGTCTAGACAACAACACCGTTTTGGTTTCAACATGCGGTTGGGAATTTTGGGATTAAGGATAATTGGGCCATTTTTTTATCATGGGTCACTTACTGGCGAACGGTATCGAAATTTACTTCAGGGCGATTTGGTAGAATGGTTTGATAATATCTTACCGCTAGCAGAAATCGGTATCATTTGGTTTCAACAAGATGGGGCCCCCGCTCATAATTCGAGGATTGTTCGGGCATATCTATCAAATAGATTTCCTGACAAATGGATAGGGACGCATTCAGCAGTTGCCTGTCCTCCACGATCGCCAGATCTGACACCTTCTGACTTTTATCTTTGAGGTGCTACAGGTCGACCTGATCCCTTGAAGAGGGGAGGTTATTTAATGATCTAAGGAAGTATCAAAAAAATATTTTTAGTACCCTATTTTCTTTTACAAAAGTAAGACATTGGCTAGCTCAGTGGGCGGTGGGGTGAGTAAGATGGTAACAGAATTAAAAGTCAAAAGTATAAACCCTCAACAAATAATTTAATAATAATCAATAATACCTCGGATATACCTGAGTATGATTCCGCTAGGTTCGGAACACAATGCTTAATACTATCGGTATCCCTAGTTGCACACACACATCAAGTGCTAATTACCACTTTTTTTTATTAAATATATATATATACCAAGGGTAGAACCCTACCGTGGTGATCACCGCAGTTCACAAGGTACGATATCCGGAAGCCTGAAGGGCTCGAAATTTGGTCACTTATATGCCTGAAGGACTTCAAAGTTTCTTCAGGTATGTGTACTCCTGAAGGACTCAAATATTATTTAAATATAGATCAACAAAAGGTAGCGATAGGCGCTTATACAGCCAGATACTATACTTGGTGATGTATGTTCCTGGACAGACGGGTAGAGTAGAGTGAAGAATGAAGCCGGAGTCTCCAGAAGTGTCTGATGTTTCTACCACCACTCTGCCACGGGACCGTGAGATACACCCATACCAATGAAAAGGGGGTTCTTCTTGCCCGTCTCTTAGCAAAACCCTAGAAGCCCTCTAGAAAAAGAGTTTTCTTACCTCTCAGAAAAAGCCCTAATAAGAAATCAACTAATAGTAATTTTTCGAGTCATCGTGGTAGAAAAGTGTGTAGTACGTGGAATTTGCCTACCTGTTGGATGTTGGTCGGGCTTGAAAGAAACAGTCGACGGCGTGAGTGATAATCCCCTCAAAGGGTTTTTGAACCTAGTGGATAGAGAAATAAACTATAATCTCACTTGAGGAATATTGCCGATTGGAATTCACGTGTGGTTAGATGCCAGATGCCTCTAAGTGCAAGAATTCCTATCCACAACACTTCCAAATAGACAATCCGCATGGACCAATCCGTTCCATCCAAAAAAAATATCTGTCCCGTTATTTCACATCAAACCATTTAAAAGTATAGTGATCAGGTGAGAAAAGGGATTCGGACCGCCAGATCCGCATTTATTCTGACATTTCAAATGCATATTGTGAAAAAATGTATTGATGAAAATCTAAAAAATGTAGATGGTTGAAAAGAGAAATTATCTTTTCAACGATGTGACGCATGACCCCCCATGCCATTTCAACATTTTTAGTTTATGTGCCCCCCCGCGCCATCTGTCGAGCAATCACAATGTATTTTATTTCAAAAAGTAATATCGGTGAAACCCTCCAAACAGTTTTTTTTTTAAGTTTGTACATCATACTATTCAAAAGTTAACAGGGGGGGACTATTAAAAGCCGCACTGTATAAAAAATCTTGAAGATACAGTAAAAAAAAGAAGCGTTTTAGAAGAATGGTCTTTGTTCTTTGGTCGAGCATTCGAAAATGTTCATTTTTTTGTCAAGGGCAGTAGTTAGAATCAAAACGTTTATATTCAAGCAGATTATAGTATATTACATTTCAATGCTAACTGAGTGTGACAATCTCATTACCAAATGATAGCAATGTTATTGAATGAAAATAAATAATTCGGACTACGGTGGAAAATACCCTTCTCATCTCCACGAATTGCGGATGATATATGCAATTCAATATCCGCATGGGGAAGTAGTTGTTTTCTGTCAGATATTTGCCCCATTTTTCAAAATGTGTGGAAAGAAAGAATGGAATTGTCGACCGTAGTTGGAATTATTTATTTTCATTTATCTGATACCTCTCCAATACACACTTTTCGAACTTTTCTGGTTCATAGCAATGTTTTTCGCTAGAAAATCGAGCATTCAGACTTAGAACCATTTCAACTGACTTGATTTATTTTCAATAATTATTTCAAATGCAAAATATTTTTTTCATGACAATTTTCTACGAGATTTCCAATTATTATCACAAATACCTACTGATATTCTTATACATATTTAACACGAAGTTGTCTCCACAATAATTTTATTTGACACCAGGTCATCACCTACAACTTTGCCATTTAACTTTTTTCCATAGGACTCGTAGTTTTTTTTGCCAGAAATCGAGATGAACCGTATTGTGGTTAAAATGCACCAAACTAATTTTGTTAATTTATTTTAAAACTAGTCTTAAACAATAATTTATATCACACCCACTATTTACAAATTTATTTTCATTGTCAGTCTCTATCTGCGAGCTCTGGAACTATATTTTTAACTCTCTGTGGCTATCTCTGACTAACCTACCATCTGAGATCCAGCGGCTTATATAGTCGTATTTACAGTTCTCTTTCGAAATTCGGTTTCTTAGAAGGTTCGCGCTTCTTCTACGCGGGACTCATGTGTTTGTCAGCGGAGAACTTGTTTACTTGTCGAGTGTGCATTATTAATTAGATGATCAGGGCCGGTCTCGATTCCGGTCTCGAAATCGTTACAGTATTTTACTCTTAAAAACTCACCCCCTCCTACGTCCCGACCTCAGATCGCCCGTAATTTATTTTTCCTTCCATTTTTGTCATATTATCTTCCGTTCCCAATGGGTTCAATTCTACTATAATTATCTTTAACTTTTTACCATTTTTGAAGACTTTTACCCTAGACTAAGGATAGCATGTATTATCTGGGATGTTTCTCGACGAAAGTACTCATAAGAAATTGAAAATGAAACTATCTAATTACTCCACTTAATTTTTTTCATCATTAATTCATTTATTTTTTCAGGGAAAGAAGGAAGTGAACTACGACCAGTTCATGGCCCTCTGGAAGCAGTTCTTCACTTCTGAAAATCCATCCGATCCCGGAAATTTCATTTTCGGCAAAACCAAATTTTAATTTATGCAGTACGAAAACAAAATGAAATTTTTGTAAGATTATCTACTCTACATCCTTCGAATAATACTTAATATTATTGTATATTAGCGCTAACCTCATTTAATTGGATAAACTATGAAATAATCTAATATATCCTCTAACACTTCATCTTCTGTGGGTTTGAAATGAAATATGGTAAAACATTGGAACCTAGATAACAATTAAAAGAACTTAAATTGCTACGTGCAACAGTTCTCGGCCAGGAGTAGTAATGAATTAATTCCAGAATATTCTTGATTTTACCTCTAAATAAAAATAAAATGATGATGAGAGATTCAAAGGGAAGCACTATAGCTAAATAGATGAAACTGAAGCTTGGGTGGTGATAAATAAATGAAATATAGTATAAATAATGAAATATTGACCACTTTCTTTCTCACAATAAGCGGGTTATTTTGTTTGAATATTGACGATTATTGTTCCGACCCAAATAACGACCAATAGAATTGCACCATTCGACGTCACGTGGTACAACCTACATGGTATTATACTGATAATTTTTTGAAAATTTTCTCTGGTAGTTGCTATATATAAAAAACAAAACATGATCCAGTCAAATTAACCACACGTCAAACTGACAAGTTGAATTCAATTGTGAAAATTGGAGATTTTGCATGAAAATGAGTCGATTTGGAGTTTGTTCTCTGTCCACCATCGATAAAAAAGTCAAAGGAAATGTTCCCATTAATACGGAGAAGGCAAAAAAAACAGTTTGGAACCAATTTACTACTTTTTGTACTGAGAGGGAATACACATTGAGTGCTGAAACGAGTGAAGCGCAACATTATGAAAGATTACGCTTACAATATGAAGAAAATGGATGGAGAAGACTATAAAGAAGGTACAATAAAAACAATTCTTATTTGTTAACTGTACATTTCGTCTCATGGTGCAATTCTATTGGCCGACATTTGGGACGGAAAAATAATCCCCCGAATACCACACGAGCTTCAAAATTATCTGGCATTTCCCTCAAGGTTCCCTGCAAACAAATAAAGTCGTCAAGTTTTTCAGGAAAAATCACTCGCGCTTCGCGCTCGTGATTTTTTAACCTGAAAAACTTGACTCCTTCATTTGTTTGCAACGAACCTATCGGGAAATACCCGATAATTTTGAAGCTCTTGTGGTATTATAAGTGATAATTCTTGTTGTAGTTTCTGGTATGCCAAGGTTCTGACTGAAAGAGATAGGTACATCAAGGCAAAACAACATATATGTTAGATATGAATGCAATTATAAAAAATCAAACCAGATCTGGAATCAATTAATTGAAAATCGAATGATGGATGTCAGAAAAATGTATGGTCAGTTGTCAAAAATATTTTGGTATAGTGAGATCAAGAAAGGTTTATCAAATTGAAAACCTGACACCTAAGTATAGGAATGTTAGACTGTAGAATAATAACTGGAGTAGTTATCAGAAAAGTTACGAAATTGAGATCATAAATGGAGTATAAAAATTCAAAGCGAGTTTTTGGATTGCTGATATATATTCGCTTTACGTAAAAATTCAACAAAATAAAATATTCTAAAGATCCTTGATCGCGAAAAGGAGGAATGACTCCAATCATTTGAAATCATTATAAAGTATTGAAATCAGTATACAGTTTTGATGGTTATTGACATTCACTGAAGATTTGGTCGTTATTGTAGTTTCTTATTTCACTTGAAACTTTTGTAATTTTCCTAGATCTCTGTTATGGATTAATTCTCTCCTCTTTAAGGACGATTTTGATAGTTCCAGAATTCATGAAGAGGGTATGACTGTTTTCAGTTCTAAATTTTCAATTTCTTGAATTTTTCTGCTCATAGCTCTTCATGTGTATGATATAATGGCATGCACCAATGACTTAATGATTTTTCATGACCCTGATGCCATTGAGAGTATTCATCAAAATGTAGCAAAAATATTTCAAGATGCAAATAATATTGAAGAATACGTGTTTGATGATTACTTATGATCTGAAACAGTCTATGGATTAAAAGTATCGAACCAACAAAGAAGTAGCTCTGAAGAAATGGAAAAGAATCGAAAAATTACTTTGTGAAACCAAAACATTGCAGTAACCAATTTTGATCAGACTTTTGAAGAACCGAAATTCGATGAACTGAATATCACAAAATGTTAAAACTGAAATACGATAAAATGAGAATAAATAACAACGTGAAGGCCGATATTATCAAACCAGCAAATGACATAACCATAAAAAATATAACAAAAATTCACAGAAGATAGAGTATTTATTCGAGAAATATATGTATTCTCCCCTTGAATCACTATTACAACTTAAAGGAAATAAATATTTCAGACATATCCAGAGGAAACCCTTAATGGATACATTTTTTTAATTATCTCGTCAATTAAACGCATAAAAGTATTAAAGCTATATAAACAGGGTAACCCAGGTTTTGTGGCTTATTAGAGATATTTCTGAAAAACTAACAGACATATTCTGAAAATTATGTGAAAAGCCTATTTGAAGTTGTTCTACATTTTGAAAATAATAATAATAATAATGTTATTGACATTATAGAAAAATTGTTTTTGATAATAAAACACCATATTCATTCTGACCTTATCGGTTTCATGTTGGATTTTACGCCATTTCTATTTATTTTTTTCAATCGCGGTATTTAAAAGAATGTGTTATAATCATAATTTTTTCATAAATCTGGGATTGTACGTAATGTTGATTATATTTGCAGGGTGCTTCATAGCGTTATTTCCTCATAAACAAAATGCTACCATACAACGATTTCCTTCGTAATATTTTCTATGGTATATGGTATGAAGTTCAGTTAATAATGGCTTGGAAGTGACATATAACAACGTCAACCCTCTGTATCTCGAAAAGTATACATAGAAATTTTGAGAGTTCACGGTAATTTCTGCTCGGAAGCCCGAATTCAACAACATATTGAAATTTTGGACGATTTGACCCAAAGACTTTTTGCATAAGAAATGAGCGTGGTTCGTTTGGTAATAATTCCTGTATGTGTTGATACAGAAGAGATGTAGGTTCTGCAAGTATAAAGGATTTCAATGAGTTTGCCAGGGTTACGTTCAACAAGATGTTTAGTCCTATGATCCATGCCGATGACTATGACTAAATATTGAAATTCTTGACGATGAACAACTCTAAGATTGTGAATAACTTTGTTGGTAATTTTGAAAGGAAATTCATGTGTTCTTGTTGTACGAGTAGGTACTGTATCGAATGCTTTGAAAGATATTCAGTTATATTTTGATATCCGATATTCTTGATTACTTGTTTCCACTAAGAGGTTCTGCTATTGAGTCGGTGAAAACAAATTTTTTATGAGCCAGACGAGCACTCTGTATGTAGGATATCCAAGATCACTGCGAACTAGAGAAAATTCATAAATAACTAACTGAAAACAGAATTAATATATTTCAATGTTGATATCAGGAGAAGTCATAAAATTCAACACAGATTTGAAAACTGCAAAAGTATAAATATTATCATTCAAAAAATAATTTCAAAAGATAGAAAACAATTCATTTAGGCACTCATGCCTTCTTCAATAACATCATGCCATTCAACGTAAATTATCCTCTAGAAAATGAATACTACATATACATGTTTTTACATCAGGCGGACTGTCGGAAGTGTCAAAAAACGATCGAGTCACTTTTCCAATTTAGTAGAGGTAACCACTTTCAAATCAAGCTCATTGATCAATACAGATTTGACCTCCACTTCAGGCAACAGAAAAAAAATGTTATCCATTGGAATCATATCACTTAAAACGATGTTTTAGTGTAAATTTAATAAATGTCACAGGTGTTTTGATTGCCTAAATATCGACTATGTCCACCAAAATATTATCACATACAGGTTCTATTGAGTATAATTCCCGAGAAAACCATATTTTGTTTAATCTTCTGCAATGAAATGAATTTTTTTTTTTTTCATAATCGCTCATAAGAAGTTCCACTTATGCCAGGGGTGTTTTTGGGGCTGCACACCACTCCTCAAGGCACCAACATTACTACTGTTATCCAGAGCATTATGTACCGAAAAAAAGGCCCCTCCCAAACTGAAATTTTAGCTACGCCACTGGGTAGCAATATTCTCAATATTATTTCATACCATTAACATTAATGTTTTTCAATTGCAATCAAACCAAATGTCTAAATATAGACGATGTGGAATCTGAATGGATGAACCCTCAAATGTATTCTTAAGTAGTGACGATTTGTCCTTATCAAATTAATAATAATTGTTTCGGTCCTATCATCTATAGATATTTATAAATTTCCTAAAATACTGTCCATTGTTGCGCCAAATGAAGTCAGATTTGTACATGCCAATCTGCTTGTTTTAGGAACTGAAATGAAGCTACTACCAACTATTTAAATATGAAAAAAATTTTAGATTCATTCAAATTGCAGATACTTTCGACGTCCAATATTTGGCATCATGTAACATAATCGTATATTATACATATAGCTTCATATAGCTTAAGGGGATGTTGCAAACGACTATGAAAATCGCTGATAATGCCAAAAATTGAGCCACTAAGTAAGAGATTGTTGGAATAGTTCTATTATACTCCTAAACCGAGTCAATGAAATTTTGCAAACTATGTTTTTCACCTGTATGTATTCAACTGTATTGCCTATTCTGCCTATTCATAAGTTTTTTGTTTTGACAACAATTTTGTTTCCTGTAGTCTAGCGATTATTAATGTCATTCCTGAAACAAGTTTGTCCTTTTTGATGTTATATTCTTTACACCCAATATTTAAAAACGGATTTTTGTTTTACTTTCCACCTTCTCACCGCCTTCAATTTTGTTTTGTCGACCCTTAAGCTGAAGAAATTACTTTGTTTTCAATTTAATGAAAACATTTGACGTCTCTATCAATTGATGATTTCAACTAAGAGACTTTTCAATGGTTCTGAATACTCCCCTATGTTACAAAATTGTCAGCTGCCAGGTCTGCAATGCAAATTAAAATGAATTGAAATTTCGTCTAGAGATACAATTAGTACTTGAGGAAAAGACAGTAAATTGTTCCTGTAAATGAGAGTTCATTCTCATTTTATGATTTCAGTTAAGAGCACCACGAACGATACAGGCACAAAGTAATCTTTTTCAACTCTTCTGGTGACTTCTGGTGATGATCTTATCGCACTTCTCAGTTTTGTATTGTAAAATATCCAGAAGTGCAAGTGAAACAAAATTATCCGTTTTTACCACCCTATATATCTGTGTATCATTATTCAAAGATCTTAAAACATGTACCGGTCTCATATCCTTATATAGTACGCGAGCCCTCGTACAAAATCTTAAGTGATAACCAGCAAGTTGTAACTTTGTATACTGTTTAAGTGTGCCAAATCTGACAAGATGTCGCAGAGAGGAAACCTTGAATGTGATAAGTTTTCCTTTATCGTCAAATCGACATCTATGGAGCGTCGGACTGCAGAAGATACTTATTAATTTTGTCGGACGATGGTGCCATTGAAAATCTTATTTAATTTTTTGTATTTTCCTAGAAAAATCGGATTGCTGCATATCGCCAACCTATGTAGTGATATCGATACGTTTAGAGTGGGGGACAACCTAGAAGTACCGAACATTTTTGTCTGATTCTTCTAGGAGAATACAATAATTTAATGAAATTTTCAATGGCACGATTGTCCGACAAAATTAATAAGGATCTTCAGCAGTTCGACGCCAAAGATCTCGATTTGGCGACAAAGGAAAACTGCCACCTTCAAGGTTTTCTCTCTGCGACATCTTGTCAGACTCGTCATACTTGAACTGTATATATAAAATTACAACTTGCTGGTTATCACTTCCGCTTTTGTACGAGGGCTCGCGTACTACTACATTTGAAATTATAATAAATGAATTGGTATTGACAATATGTTACCAAAAAGCCGGTAACTTTTAAGGACTTTTGAATGTTTTATATTCACCCACACATTGGGATTTATTATATTTGTTAAATGTGAATATATGTATAAGTATGGTGTAAGTAAAAAATGTATTAATAAATATGTAGATAAATCTACAAATAGTGTTTCAATATGGTATCTTTTCTCAATTTCCGTAGATTGGAAAAAGTTCAGTTCAGTCAATTCAGTGTCACAGCACACCTGTACACAGTGTTTGTCAACGCTGGACAAATAAATCACAATTGGGACTGCAATCACCACTGCGTGAATCATTTCTTGGTAAATGACAATATTGATTAGATTAGGTTCAATAATGAAAAAAGTGGGGGTTTTAGCTAGGCTTATGCCAAAAGTGTAAGCGAAGTGGTCGTAGTGTTAAAGCGTATGCTCCCCACCCTGGTGGCCCGGGTTCGATCCCCAGCGTTAAAGTGGTTGGGAATCCACTTTAACTGCTGTAGGTCCCGGATCTCCCTTGCTCGCACAAACTCTGCTTGTGAGGCGATGCCAGGTCTGATGGTGTTGCTGCTGTTCTCAGCCATCCTGTGGAAGGAACTAAGTAAACGGCCTATTGCGTATACATCCCGCTCGTTGACGGCATCGGAAACTAATTACGGCCAGTTAGATAGAGAGGCTCTGGCTATTGTTTTCGGAGTAAATCACTTTTTCAATTTCGTTTTTGACGGGCCATTCACCCTTTTCACAGTCAAAAACCGCATGGTCATTTCCGCATCCCTCCGTAGTCAAGTGCTCACAGAATTACATGATACGCATTTCGGAACCATGAAAATGAAGCAAGTCGCCCGGATATATGTTTATTGGCCCAGTATCGATAGCCAAATCGAACGACTGATTAAAGGTTGCGAATAATGTGCCCTCACCAAGTCGGATCCGCCCAAAGAGCCCAATCCCCCTTGGGATGAGCCGTCAGAGAATTGGGAGCGTCGATGCCAAGTCGAAGTGGGCAGAGGTTGAACCGCTAAGAGACGCACCTACCACTGCTTCTACACTTTAGCTTTTCAACAAAATGTTTGCCACACATGGGTTCCCATCCCACCTTGTATCGGATAATGCGACCATTTTCCAGAGTGAAACGTTTCACCAGTACTACCGCTCTAATGGAATATACCAGAAGTTCATTGTTCCCGGCCATCCCGCCCATCCCACCTTGTATCGGATAATGCGACCATTTTCCAGAGTGAAACGTTTCACCAGTACTACCGCTCTAATGGCATATACCAGAAGTTCATTGTTCCCGGCCATCCCGCCACAAATGGACTTGCTGAGCGAAATGTTCGGACTCCCAAATATAAGTTGCGCGCTGCTTCAGATGAGGACATTCCCATGCAAGAAAAAGTCCACTACAGGTCAACGCCACTTGCAAGCAGAAGTTCACCTGCTGAGCTCTATTTGAAGCGTAAGTTCCGCACCCGCCTCACAGTGTTTCGAACAGAACAAACTAGCTGGACAAAAGTCATTAGTGAACTTTATAAAGATTATTATAGAAATTGTTAAACAACATTCTGATAGTTCCGAATGTGGGTAATTTGTTTCATGTATTTAACCAATATGGTGGGTTCTCAGATTCATATATAAGAAAAGAGGATACGTGCACTAGTTTATTTCGGATTGAACTGTTGCTGTGATACCACAAAACATTGAGGTTAACTACTATGCCTGACATATTTTAGTGATGAATTTGGAAGCTAAAGGTGAGTACTTTGTATTTTTCACCTAACCTAACATTGCACATTAATGTGACAAAAATGCCGAAATGTTGAACTTCAAAGTTTTTTCGTGATTATATGCATTCATCAGTCTGAAAGTTGTATGCCCCCACTCCAAAATTCATATATACGAAAGCAGTGACTCTGTACTTTCCAAATATAACAGTTTCTGTAAGCACAATTTTGTACAACAATTTAATTTTTTTTTATATTACTCCTACTCGGTCTCGAGTTTTTTGAAGAATGGCTGAAACATGGTAAAAGTGAGCAGAATATCATGCTCTATCAGTTTTTATCGTCGAAATATGACATTTCTGGAATCACCGGGGCATCTATGAGGGAAACAAAAAATGCCATCTGTAGATTTTCTTCCAAGGTACTGAAAAAGTGGACAAAATGCGGAAAAAGCAGGACTGCTTTCTTGAAAACAATATTCGATGGATCGAGGGAGATTTAGTTTTCCGTGTCACCCTTCATCAAATTCAGCCTTCCACAGCTGAGATCTCAATACCTGGACGGCCTCGCAAAGATTTTAATGAATTGAGCGACAAAACGAAAAGGCGAAGAGTTGAAGATCTGATCACTTCACGGAGTACTTCAGAATTATTGACTGCTCTTGAAGCTTCAGCACGATTATCTGGCCACAGAGATCTAGCGAGAATTATTAAAGATGCCAGTACTACACTGAGGAAAATGTTTACTAACCGTAGCTAGAAATCCAATAACCCTAGCAAGAAACTCTAATAGCATAGGGGACAAGCGAGCTATCACCTGTGGTTATAAAGTCGACTTTGCTGATTATAACTCACTTGGGATAAATAGAAATTGTCGAATAACTTAGTTTCTCGAACTTTGATACCGATATGGAGTGCATTTACCTATGGCTAGTAGACAATGTTTTTGTAGTAGCTGGTAAACTTTGCTACCGCCAGCGAGTGCACCTACTTATGACTAACAGGTATTTTTGTAGTTGTAGGAATCTGACTTTGCTACCGCTGGTGTGTGTAATTACCCATAGGGCATTACTCATGTTGTAGGTATGCTATGGTAACACATATAACTATTTCTGTAACTGTATATATAGTCTTCAATGGAAAATTATTGCAAAAAGTCTGTCGGAATGTGTTCTAACAGTGACAAACAAGAAAGAAGTTTCGAAATGAAATATGTAAGATAATTAATTGTTCGGGTGAATAAGTTTCAGCAGAAGCTCTTACTATTGATTCATATTCCGCATACTTCATTAACACGAATATGTATGTATCGAAAAAACTTGAGTAATAGCATTTGATTTTATTCATTCACTTCACCCATTATCACATAATTCCTATGTTGCTTGTTTGCAAGGAGCACTATTCGGCACTATGACTGGACTAGAACAGCCGGTAACACTGAAACAATAGTTCTTTGTTTTCTCATTTCTAAACGTAACAACCTTCAAATGTTCGTTGCGTTCCTGGAGGGGGTAATTTCCGTCAGAATTTTAGCAAAACATCGAATAACCACAGCATGGAACAACGTAGTCGTAAGTAGGTTCTTCGAGTAATATTTTAGTGGCAGGTTGACAACTGTATTTCCGTAAGTGGATGAAGTTCTATGCGATGATCCACTTATTGTAAGCGAAAACCTTACGGCCATAGGCATGTAATTTATTAGTGATTATTCACCTGTGAAATTATGATTTTCTGATTGAAAAACTTACTGTCCTAGACTGACTGCCTAACATCGACAGCATTATACCTACCTGTGGCAGAAAAACCACCTCCAGCAAAATCGTTTTTGCTGCCATAGAATTCGAATGTGCTACTTCTATTCTATAATTTGTTATAGTTATAGTATTTCTTATTACAGTAGCTATAAATATCCCAGCAAAAACTTTAATAGCAGAATTTTCCTCAGTGTAGTCCTGGTAAGTGCAAGGAAATGAAAAAAAATGTTAGTTTTCGTGGCACATCTGAGCAGAGGTGTTTAACTAAGGAAGAGGCATTGGCGTATTATGTAGACTCGAAATCTACAAGTCACTCTTACAAATAGACTCGGAAGTGGAGCATGAAAGCGGGGTACCAAGTATTTCCATCATTTTACAGTATTAGGCAAGCCAAGTTCGAATGTTTTCCTAGGGAGGATCAGATTATTGTCAACGAAACGCATGCAGAAATTAAACTTCAGGCGATTTTGCATAAAACCATTGAACGTTTAGTAACTGCTCAATATGACGTTTTGAAAACTTTGTCTTCTAGCTCATCATTCACCCATATTAGTAAGTGGGGCTGTGATGGAAGTTCTGGTCACAGTACATACAAACAAAAATTCAACAGAAGTGCCGAGACTGATGAATTTTTGTTTGTGTTTTCATTTGTACCGCTTCAATTGCGAGACGAAAGTGGAAATATTGCTTGGCAGAACCCCCGTCCATCTTCTACTGCGTATTGTCGACCAATCAAGTTTATTTTCTCTAAAGAAAGTACGGACTTGACGGTGTCTGAAACAAATTCCGTTCTGGAGGAAATAAATGGATTGCAACCGACAAAGTCTAGTACTATTGGTAACGATCTGTCAAGCATGAATTACTTTTTACGATGATTGACGGTAAAGTATGCAATGCTTTGACTGAAATATCTTCATCACAAAAGTGCTACATTTGCGGAGCGACCCCAAAACTGATGAATGATGAGTCCAGAGAGTTTGTAGCAAATAAAAATAATCTCTGTTTTGGTTTGTCCACTCTTCACGCCTGGATTCGCTGTTTCGAATGCTTACTTCACACAAGTTATCGCCTCGAGGTTGAAAAATGGCAAGTGCGAGACGCAGCTGCTAAAGCTAACGTAAAACAACATTTTCCTGACATTCAGAAACGTTTTAAAAAGGAAATGGACTTGATAGTAGATGAACCAAAGCCAGGATATGGAAACACAAATGATGGCAATACTGCTCGCCGGTTTTTCAAAAACCCCGAGCAGAGTGCACAGATTACAGGCTTGGATGTGAATCTTATAAAACGGTTTGGTATCCTACTCAGAGCTGTGTCATCCGGCTATGAGATAAATATAGAAAAATTCGTAAATTCAGCAAAGGACACTGGGAAAATGTATTTGAGTCTATATTCGTGGTATTACATGCCTGCTACTGTGCACAAAATTCTTGAGCATGGTGCCGACATTATACAATCGGCTCTTCTGCCAATCGGGCAACTTTCTGAGGAAGCTCAAGAGGCTCGCAATAAAGACTGCAGAAGATTCCGAGAGCATAATACTCGGAAGCGATCTCGTGCTGCTACGCATAGAGACTTACTCAATATGTTACTGATCACATCTGATCCTATGCTTAATAGTCTCCGAGAAGTTCTTAAAAAAATTATTGGCAACATCCCTGTATTAGATTTATCACTACCACCTACTATAGATGTAACTAACCGTATAGGGACAAGGGATAGTGAAGACTATATTACAGACGATTCATCGGAGGAGGATTTAAGTGATAACGACTAATTACTTGAAGGTTTTAGTTGCTGTAAGTTTTTATCATTGTTTTTTAGGCTAAGGAATTCTTTGTAATATTTATGTATAGTTCACTAATAGCTTCTCATATTTTGTTGGATTAGTGTGAAATGTTTTAGCGACTAATTTTTCGATATAAGGTAACATTAAATATGATTTGACACTCTGAAAGCAGTTTTTGTTTAAAAATTCCACTTTGTTCCATTACAAGCCTTAATAAAATTTTTAGTGTTGAAAATGTTCATAATAGGAGTAGATACAATTCTTACAATCAAAAAATGTAACTAAATAATTTTGTCCACCTGGCTTGATATGTTCGAAACACTGTGCGCCTGGATGCATTCTCACCGATTAAGTCTCATGCTTCACAGTCCACGCAGTACACCAAGAGGTTTTTCTATGTGGGGGAGAGAGTGCAGATACGTATTTTCAAAGGTAACAACTCAGTCTGGGAGTTAAGTGAAGTTATCGCAGAGGTACGGACAACGACACTATTTGGTTCGTTTGGATGGTTCAGGGAGGACACTGAAACGTCATATGAATCAGCTTCGAGACACGCTGGTGCGCCCTAAGAAGACAGTTTCCTTTGGTCCCACATAGTCGTTCGAAGTTCCTCGTTTTCCTTCTCGCTGTCATCAATCTACGCCGCGCCATCAAGGTTCGCCGCCACCAGTTACGTCTTCCCGCATAGCTCCGTCATCAATATTGCCTCCTTCCTCACCACTACGTCCCATTAATAGACCTGTTCGCACAAGGAGACTACCGGAGAGGTTTAAAGATTATAATTGAGTCAAGCGACTGTTCTTCTTCGTATTTGACTATTTTTTCAGTTATTTGCCTTGTAATGTTTTCAATTAGTGGGAGAGAATGTCCACGTTATCTCTACCCCCTGTGTTATTGCAGCCTACCACAATGATTTACTTTGGCATTGATAGTAGTTATAAATTGATACATCATGTACCTCATCGTCTCGTCATTTCCTCAGCCTACGAAACCATACTAATATACAATAACGATATACCTACACCACGAATTCAGTACTTTAAAAAACACTCCGAGAGTTTCTTCAGCCTTCCGCAAGAAGCAACAGTACCGGGGGTATTACCCCTCTCCATGATTTAACACTCATCTAACAAAATTACACGTTGAAAATAATTTTGCGAATACCATAACGCTGGCATTCAGCCTGCTCTCTCGACTCTGCGTTGGCCATTAATTTGGCCATATTCCATTTTTACAGGACCAGATCGACAAAATGGAAGGAATTATACATTTTTTTGGAACAACTCCTGTAAGGTAATTTTAAAACAAAATCTGATTTAAGAGACAAGCGGCTTGAACCCGTCGACGAGATTAAATGGAATGAGCGGTAGGCGGTAACAAAATAGCGATAAATAATTGTGAAAAATAAATATAGATAGCACTTCATTTTCAAGAGAAATACACCCGGTTAGAGTAAATGTAAAAGTTTCATATAAAAATATACGTTTATTGAATAAAACATAGAAATATACAGATATATAAGTGGCTCAACATGAGATGGCAGATTAGTGGCAGACATAGTAACAGAGTTTACATGAAATACTGGATGCAGATAAATAGTGTGAAATATAAATTAAATTTGTTTAAATAAATTAGCGAATTATAGTATATTTTCATAACATTGGGGTCAGAAATAAGATTTTTTTAATAAATAAAATCTGAATAGACTAGTGACCCGTTGAACTAATAAATAATCGCGAAGTGGACAGTTTTGCACATTACGAGATAATAAAGTGATTAATTTTTGTGTGAAATAGACTTCTCGGTCAAAGACACTAAAAGACAAAATGTTTGCGATGAAAGTTCGCCTGGTTTATTTGAAGATCAGTGAACTAAAGCAGGAGCTAGAGGAAAGAGGGTTAGAAACATCTGGAAATGAGGCTTTACTTCAGAAAAGACTTGCAGGACTGATTGAAGAAGGAGAAGACACCGAATTCGAATGTTCTAGAATCGATTTGAGTTCGATAATGAATAAACTAAAAGAAACTATCAAGTCCCTGGAAGACTTGAAACAAAAAGTGCAGTTTGAAAGAACTTCAACAAAATTCGAAGATGTCTGGAAGATAAACTAAAATTGGAATAGTCTGAAAAAGAAACTCTTAAAGAAAGTTCTAGAAAATTCGAAAAATTTAACAAAGAACTACTAGAGAATTCAAACAGTTGAGAGCAAAACTCATAGAGAATTCGAAAAATCTAGAAGGAAAGTTTCAAGAAAAACTCCGAGAAAACTTGAAGAAGAACATTTCGAAAATACAGTGAGCTCAAAAAATCTGTGGTATTGTGAATTGGCTGTAAAAAAGACTGGGAAGCATCGAGACAGAGCTAGACAGAATGAACACAAAAGTAGAAAAATCAAAGATGACTTCGAGACAGAAATAGAAAAAATTCAGTGAGTAAGAAAAGCGATTCTGGATCTGTGTGTGAACTGATAGTTCTGAAAGAAAGCTTGCATTGAAACTGACTAATTTTGATGAAAAAACTCCATGAGCCAATTACCGCCAATAATTTGAAGCTGTGGCCAAAGCAAATGGATGGAATGCAGAAAAAAGCGGTGTAGCACTAACAATAGCATTGCGAAGAGAAGCAACGAATCTTTTGCAAACCCCCACCGCCCTAAGTACAGGAGGTCTATGAGCAGCTGATAAAACATCTAGAACTACGGTATGGCCAAGCTCACCTAAAACACGTTTACCATTCACAGCTGAGAAACAGCTGCCAGAATTTGGGCGAATCCATTCAGGAATTGAAGCTGACAATTCAATGAAGCGATTAGCGGGCTAGGCAATCTTGGATGGGCTCCGCGACCAATAAACAAGACAAGCATTGACACTAGCTCGTCCCAAACATGTGGTAGGTGCCCTAGCACGTGCTTCGGAATTTGAGGCAGCGAAGAAAAAGTCAAAGTGAAGTCCGGATGATTGAGGAAGATTAACAGAGGCCTGCTACTATTGAGGCTACTATAAGAAAGTATTGCTCGAGGAAAGACTTATAAGAAAATCTGAGCACTTACGCGTCCAACATTCAAAAGATCGACACCGACGAAGGTCAGAAAGAAACAATCATCAGCTTTTATCCAATGAGCTACAGTTAACAACGCCTATGTCACTGTGCTTCAACTACAAAATATAGGTGTTTTCGTAGACGGTTTCATCAACAACGAGCCTCGCACCATGCTCCTAGATACAGGTGCAACTAGGACGATACTTGGACCTACAATTGCTGAAACACCGTCAATAATTGAACCATCAAATTGGAAGCTATGCACAGAGACAGGGGAGTCATCAACTGTATATGGCGAACTATCAATCTAACTGATTGTAGGTGGCACTGAAACGAATCACCGGGCATTAGTAACAGACATCGAAGACGAGGAAATCATTGGAATTGACATCATTCATTCCAAAGGGTTCGGGTTGAATTTCAGAGATGGTATCCTACGGAGAGGAGCTCGTGCTTCATGGAAAATGTGAAGAGATGATTCGTGTACAGATGGCTGAAGATGTGAGCTTACTTGAGAGTGCTGAAACCATACTGGAGGCTAGCCTGAAAGGGGCTGCGAGCAATGGAAACCTAGTTATGTTCGAGCCCAAGCTTCATGATGAAAAAATTGGACGAGGAGTCGTACTAGAAAAAACCTTATTGCGTGTTGATGAATTTGTGCCAGTGAGTATCAATTATTATCAGATGACTTTGAAGAAAGAAACAATTTTGGGGCACTGCTCGTCAATTGTCTTTGTGATTAGGAGCGTACGCGACACCGTTATCCAAGCCAACAACCTCTTCCAAATGCATAGATGAAGCTCAACAACTCAAACTTACGGAACTCGTGGAAAGGTCCGTACAAGATAAACGACCTCGTCTACCGAATCTATAAGCCACCACGAGGAAAACCTCAGAGTCGTTCACCTCAATAGGTTGTCCCCTAACACCGGAAACCACGACCAAGTCCGCACCCTCAGACCGCCAGAGGATGACGTGACATCCCAGAAGTTCATGTCCTTATTCTCAAACAGACAGAGAGCTCTACATGGAGTAACTTGAGAAGAGCCATGATATTTTCCAAGAGTGCTGATTCACCCGGAGCCAAAAGTTGTGTCTATTGTTGCGAATATCATTTTGATGTAAACCAAAGTTCATACGCAGCCATTTGTTTAGTCAAGTGGTCCAGTAATATAGTGATTTGATCCATTTGAACACATTTGTTTTATTTAGTCTAGCCCACTGGCAGTCGAGTACACGGTTGAGTTTAGTAAACAGAACTCTATCTAATTTCTTTGATCGATTAGCAGCTCCCACTACACAGAAAAACTGGATTAAATAAACTATACTGATTTACTTGACTCATGTGACCAGGACAATCACTTGACTCAATGACTTCACTAAACTACTGGCCGTGTCTGAACTACAGCCTTAGTATATGTTACTGCAATACTGGTAATAAACGTACGTTTAATCAAAATTTCATTGAAGATGATGATGTTAACTGATTGTTAACATTTTTATGGTATTAGTAAGCAACAATCACCAAAGAAAAATATATCATAAAGAAAACAAACAATACAGTCAAGAGTCAACCATGCAGTACGAATAGCTGATAAATACAGTTTTAATTTCCAGTTTAACCGATTCCTCTCCAATCACAAGTAAATTAGATGAAACAGAATATGAAAAAGAAATTTTCGAACCGGACGTGGAAAGAGCAGCTCTTATGTGCACTAAAGAACCTCAACTATTAGGTACTAGTAGTACTTCAACTATGTTATTTTTGAAACTGCACACTGTATGCAAAGAAATATAATGAATACTTTGAAAAAAATTCGCCTCCATCAATGTAATGCCATCCTTGCACTGAATTTTGGTTTAGCAGTTACAATCATAAGGCGTACTACTTCAGCAATAGCTTCTTCAGTAAACTCACTCATCCACATCTAATATTATACTTATAACACTATTATAGCACTGATTCACAAAAAAACTTGAGTTAACAACATTATTGTGGTCGTGGAATATTCGATAACAAAGCGATGAATGAGTATACGGTGGGAACGTTGCGTTGTAAAATGACGGCACGTGAGCATGGCGCGCTCGACGAACTAATTTTAAAAAGGACGGAAACTAAAAATTGTCATTACTTAAACACTACTCGCTTGACTTGAATGAAATGAAAACAGGTGTATTTCTAAACATATAGCTATACAATCATGTTTGGTTGTGGATCAGCGGTCTAAGGCACAGGCCGTTCGAAACTCCAGCATAGCGATAGTCGGTTCGAGTCCGATGTAGGAGATTTTTTCTCAACTACTTTATATCGGATCGATAGGCGACCGCATGCCTTGTTGAAAAGCAAGTGTATGTGAGGTGGTGCTGTAGGTTATCCGGGTTTTCCTACAGCTGAAAAGTGAATACATCACCTGAAACATCAGTAAGTCGCCCCGGAGCGCCACGGCAAATAATGATAATAGCCGTCCTCTACCCGCACAGGCTATGCCTTTGGGTACACTCACGATTGTTTATGAGGGAGTATTATTATTTTTTTTCCATACGGAATGTACCAGTCAGGCCCTGTCCCCGGAGCTCCGATACTACCGGAGGGCGCGCTGGTGTATCATGTACCCCAGCAAACACTCCCCACGTCCGTGGGGTGAGTGATTACTGGGTCCGAGAATCATGTGCCCTGAGCAAACGGAGTGAACCAAGAATAACGGCCTTCTGCATTCTTCCGGCTAGGTTTTCTGCCGCATCACGGCATGCCGATATGATTTTCAGATTTGAGAGCAGCGTGTCCATCATTCCACCAAGGACCCCTATTATCAGAACCACCATATTGACAGAATGGTTTGGATAAAGCCTGCGGAGTTCAAAGAGAAGATCTCGATATTTAGTCCGTTTTTCCTCCTCTTTTCGGACGATGTTCGTTTCGCCAGGAGCTGAAAACTCAATGACGAAAATCGTTCTACTTTGATGGTCGAGGAGGCATCAGGGCTGCGTTATGCCTGTAGATATAGGCTGAGACCGCATAAGCTGGACAAGCTGACAGCAAATGCATTATGGTCTCAGCTGCCCCATGATACCCTCTGCATCTAGTGTCAGGGACCTCTATACCCATGACGCGACTACGGTAGACAAGGGTGTTATTATCCATCTTCTTGAAAATAACTTGAAATTGAAGAGCAAACACTCAGAAAGACCACTGGATGTTGTGAAATTGTATTGTATTGATAACATTGAGGATAACATGTATGGAAAAGATAAGTATCATGTAGTTATTTTGGAATAATTTTTTTCAGACAGAAAAAATTTTTGAATACGATTTTACTGAAAACATTGAATATCTTCAAGACAACAGTCGTTTAAGCACTTATTTGTTTAATGGGTCACTAGTTATCTCACGAAAAATAGGTTATTTTCAGATTATTTTTTCGGAGCAGAGAGAGTGTTCACTACGCGAACACTTACTCATTTCAAAAATCCTATTTTCACACCACTTTAATGAAAATACACTCAACTATAATTTGCCAATTCATTTTAGGCCATGTAACATATAGCTTTTGATTTGTTTCAACAAAATACAGTCACTATTGCTAAGCCAACTCTGTTTGTAATATACTACTCGAGACTCCTGTATTTATACCGGCAATAGGCTCCTACTGGAACATTCCTGAAACCCTCATGTAATCAATTGACTATTTTATTTATATTTAAAACATTTTTTTTCACTTTAATACAATGGCATATTTTGAAACTTGAATGCTTTAATAGGAAATTTTGTTTCTCAGACAATAAAGTACATCTTCTCTTTGTCTTTCTTCAATGTAATTGGAGCATTCTTGAGTGATGATGTTATGCATGCATCATTAACGAGCGGAGCTTATTTATCTAAACAGAAGCGGTCAGGTCCGGCCCTTGGATCGTTACAGTGAGATTTAAATGCTTCGACCTACCCGTGACCAACAAAACCGATCAAACATTGTCCTGGGGAATTATTAATAATATAATTCATACAAAGAGGATTATTATAATTTTTTGCATTGATAATTTTGTTTCATCAGTTTTGTTGACAAGTTACTCGATGCATGAATATCTCATTTTAATCTCAGAAGATGTATCATTTTAATGAAGATCTGAAGTAATTATTTATGGTTTGAGCAAGGAAAAAACAGAATCTTTTATTCGACAGCAAGTGTCAACATAAATGCTTCGGATTCAACTCATATTTCCTAATTCTTTACATCCATGGATTAATTTCACTATGGAAATCGCCGAAATCGATTCTTCACCATGCCTTGATCTTTTTTCAGCCACTAATCTACCTAATTTCGTAATGACTAGCACCAAAAACAACCCTTTCGCACAAAAATTTCACCTACTTATAACATAACCTCCTTTTTTGGTAACTTCCATTCTAGCGGTGATATTAATATTGTCAATTGTTTAATTTTAGCCTTTTCTACAATCAATAACAATTTCAAAAACGACCTAAGAAAATGGACTAGAAAGAACTTATGAGCCTGCTTACAATCCAGAAACAAAGCTTGTTTCGTTCGTTATCTTATGGCTTGAGGAAGAAAAGAGAAGGAGAAAATGGCCTAACCTAGCTTAAGCTATCCTTGTTATGCAAGTTAAATGCAATTTTTAGACTCTGGGATCAGTCATCTAACCGGATTGATAAATAAAAACATGCTTGCTTCGCTCGCCTTTTTTGCCTTCTTATTAGGAAAATTATGCAATTTGGTTGTTACGAATCACCAAGGTTTTCGGAGAAACCTCAAAAGAAAAGCTTGTCCGAACAAGGGTGATTCGGGACCTACAACTTACGTAAAAGTGTATTCCGAACTACTTTAGCTCAGTGGGAGGGTGTGGGGAATGAACCGGAGCCACCTGGGTGGAAAGCAAACGCTCTAACACCACGACCACTTTGCAGTTGCAGTCTTACCTCTTAACGTGTGATGCCATGCACGAGACCAGTTACCATTCTGGGAATCGAACCCACGCCTCTGTGATTGAGAGACCAGCGCTCTACCATCATAACCACTACGGTCCATGAAATGAAGGGGTATTTCTCATATTCAAATTTTAATAGTCGGCGTCGCATATTCCAAATGACCAACTTATTGCGAGAATTGAAGTTACTAAAAAAATGAGGTTTTGTTCAGACGGTGAAATTTTTTGTATAACGGTTGTTTTCGAGAAATTAGGTAGATTAGCGTCTGAAAAAAGTTTTGACAAAAAGAAAGAGGCAATTTGTGTGATTTTTAATTAAAAAATTCGTGTTTGAAAATAGTCTATTTTCAAGATTCATAACGGCATAACTCAAAAGAGTAATAGGGACCCCTCTCAAATTTCCTTCGGAATCGTGTTCAGGTGACAAAACTAGGTACGTAAGTTGAATCACTTTTTTTATTTTAAAGCGGATACCAAAAAACTTCTTTTTACGAATTCCAATATTTCTGTTTATTCGGTTTATTCACAATATAGATCTTAAATAAACCATTCTCATGAAAATTTGCCTGATGAACGAGGTCTTGTTATTTTAACACTGAAAAACTATTTTCAAATTAAACATCTGTAAATTATCAACTGTTATCAGTTCAAACCCTTCCATACAATACGAGGACATCCTTTACAATAAACATATTTTTTCCCAAGCTACTACTGAATTAGTCAGTAGTCACACCAAATGAGTGAGCAAACGTCTATATAAAAATGAACCAATGAATCACGACTTGTCAAGTCTGTTATTTTAGACATATAGTTCGAAAGTGTGTGTGCAATGTTTGTGATGAAAACTTTGGATATTTTGAGTCCCAATAGACTATTAAAGATAGTTAAATCGTTTGCTTCCTATGATTGCACCAGAACAAATTTGCTGTTGAACAAAGACACCAGAGTAATAGTCCAAGGATTCACAGGTTAGTTTCAAAAGCATCGTTAATTTTCCATGTTTAGGTTTTTCTATGTCAGGGTAAGACACACCAACTATTGTTAGTATTTATTTCAAACAGATTCAATTTATATTATAAAAAAATGTTTAAAAATTCTCTAGGTTCCATGGCAGTCTATTGGAATAAAGTACTAAATTTGCTCTCAAAGTTGTAGGTAGGGAACTCTGAAAAAGCTGCATCATCTGAAGAACTAGAACCAATTTCAAAAAACCCCGTTTGATCTGTAAAAACAAAGCTTTCAGGAAGTATCCAGAGCCTTCAACTCATCCAAAAAATCTCTTATACTTTTCGTCACACCACTACCGTTAATTTGAACCAGTCCAATTCGTCTTTGGCCAAGTTGTATTAATGGCACATAAACACTCAGCTAGGAAACTCGATCGTTTGTTGTAAGAATGAGATGAGAGACAAAATCAACGAACGGGAAGATCTTGTGTCGGTGAAAAAGTCTCGGCTGTATTCAAAATAATCAGAACGAAATGTACAGGACCGTACTTGGGCTATTGAAATAATCCTTGTAATATACATAATATATACAGGGTCTTCCAAATGTAGTCGGCACCATTGCCAACTCCGTTATTATTGATGCTACGAATTCGGTTAAATGAGCAAACTAGTAGCATTTTTATTGACCTCGATGCCGAAAACAAAAAAATTGACCGTCGCGTTTTCAGAACATTTCATAAAATGATATTTCTTTCAATAGAACACCCAATATTTTTTCATTTATTTCAATTCGTTATAACATTCTCAACAACAAATCTCATTTGACTTTTTATCGTAAAGATGAAAATAAGACAGTTTTATCAATAGGAAATCTTTATAACAAACGGATTTGATAAAGTGCTATAAACTATCGAGTAAATATTCAAAAACACCGCCTTCTTGTTGAACACATATTTGGGCCCTTCTATTGACACTACGTGTGGCATTTAACACAGTTCAGCCATCAATTCTATTAATTATAGTTTGAATATAATTTTTCAGTTCATCTACATTATTATGTTTCATTTTGTACGCCTCATTTTTCAGAAATGTTTGTGAACGAGGGGGCCACTTAACAGGACCATTTGATGCAATCCATCTGTTTCCAAAACAGCCTCGCAGCACTCTATTTACGCCACTGACATTATGTGCTGGTGCTCCATCCTGCTGAAAATAGATCATCTGACGAGCCTCCAGATCAAGATCATCGAAAAACTCTTTCAACACTCTTGTTGATAAATTAATGTAAAGGGGTCCGTTCAAAGAATCATGGTAGAAAAATGGACCGATAATTCTGCCTCTAAATAGACCACACCAAACATTAATACTGAATCGTCTTAGCGGATTGTGGGGATGGACTAGAAATGGATTATGTCCACTCCAATAATGAAAATTCTTTCTATTACACATCCCACGATTTGAAAAATTAGCCTTATCGCTCCATATCATATTGCTATAGAAGTTTGGATCTTGTCTGGATTTATTCATAAACCACCGACAAAACCCCAATCGTCTCTCAGGATCACCAGGTTCGAATGTTTGCACTGGTCTTACCTTATAAGGAGAAATCTTATGTTTCTTCAGAATTCGTTGAATACCAGACAGTGGAACAGCTACTTCTCTAGATAAATCTCTGATAAAATTATTTGGATATACCGCCCCCACTGAGAGATTGTGGAAGAGAAATAATGAGTGTTGTTTCATTTAGCATATTTTTGTTCACTTGACGTTTTTTATTTATTTATACGGTTCAGGAGCTATGATGAAAATATTAACGCAAACATTTTCCAGTATCGCATAACAGAAAGAAATTTGAGGAGCAAATATTCTCACAAAATTTGAAAGGTGATTCTTTGGAAGATTTCAAGACAAAAATTTCATATAAACACTGATAATTCCTCTCTCACAATCTCTCCGTGTTGGCGGAAAAAAATTCTGAAGGGTTGAACAAGGCTTGACTCTGAAGAAACGAGGACCCTGTGAATTATTTTCAAAATGAATTATTTTGTAACGTGCGTACTATTGAATGGATTGTACTTGCCCAATTTGAAGAGGTTATTGTCGAAAATGTTAACTACAAAAAATCTTTAGAAAAATGTATTTTTAGTAGTAAATTGGAGGGAGTCTCAATAGATTTTTGAGTAAAACCCTTCTCAATCTTGAAAAATCAACCATTTCCAAACACGAATTTTTCTTCTACACATTTTCACGCAACAATATACACAACTTCACTATTGCCAGCATCAAAAACCACCATTTCACATAAAAATGTACCTTCTTGTAACCACAAACATTACATCCTTTTGTGAGTTGGTAACTTGGAATGTGCGCAGCCGACTAGTTCGATAAAATATGCGAAATATGAATTGGTATGAGCCACAATAGAACCTTACGGATCGCAGTGGAGGGCCGAGCAGACCCGCTCATTTTAAACCAAACCGAACCTAACCTAACTCTATCACTGGTTAGATATGTTATAAAACATAAAGAAGGTGAAGGAATGTGAAATAGCTTTCGTCACGACATGAAACCAAGTTTTTGAGGGTCACTTCTAGCCAGTTGAACTCTGGTAGCCTGAACCATATTGTTGACTATTCAAACTTGCTCAGGTTTCCAAATATTTCGTCAGCTCGATATCAATGAATGTTCTATCTTCTGAACATCAAATAGCGATGTGAATGAAATCTATATTAGGATTTTATCGAAACTTTTAATTAACAGGCAAAACGGCGACAATCCACAGCAAATTATCATTGGAATACGGTACGAAGATAGTAGGAGGTACTAATCCGAAAAAGGGAGGTCAGAAGCATTTGGATTTACCAGTTTTTGGCTCAGTGAGGGAAGCAAAACAAGCAGTTGATCCACATGCAAGCATTATCTTCGTGCCAGCACCTACAGCGTCAAAGGTTAGTTGAAGCGGCATACGTTTTTTTTTTTCGCCTCCTACCAATGTAGTCGTACTAATAGTGCAGAGAATATATTACGTATAAACTATTAGAGAAATGTGTCTAATATGTTCCTAATTGAATACTTTAATTATTGAATCGATTCGAAAAATGTTAACAAGGCATTTGCCTTCTTTTTCCCTATTTCACCATGCCTGTCCGTCTCAAAACACCTACAACATTTTAAGGGTTAGGTAGCACAAGAATTTCAAACCCGCTGATTGGTTTAATTTTTTTACTCCCTCTTAAAGCTGCTGACGTAGAAGCAAGCCTTGAAGAATAAGCAGAGTAAATTTTTGTATATACATTTAGTACCCTCTTTTTCAATGACAATGGTAGCATGCATGTATTATAGGCTTTTTTGAAGTTGAAAGTGCGACTTCTTTCATCAATGCATGGGGCGAACATTCTCTGTCCTTTCCAAGTGCAATAAAACTGTAGATGCAGCTCAGACTTAGCGATAGCGATATGTACTGATTGAATCTAATATCACACTGAGGTTTGTTTTAGTACCAAAGCATATTGATTATGTTAGTAGTAATTTTTGATACAATGGGTAACACGCTTGGCCTGCCCGTTTAGGAACTAAGAAAATCATTTTGCTTGATCCATTATGCTTTTAATAATAATAATAATAATAATAGGTCTTTTATATTTCTTATTGTTCTATTTATAATAGCAAAATGTGGAAAAGCATAAAAAAGAACTCCATTGAAGAAAAATGACATTAACAACCTCTGAGTGAAGATTTTTATTTATTTACTTCATTGATCCAAAAAACATTTCATCCCTTTTTTTCTGCTGAGATGGAGGAAATCTTTTATAGAGAAATATTGAGTATCCAAGATCAATACATACTGTGAGACTCTCCTTATCAGGCATACTGACTAAATCCTCCACCTCTGTGTACGTCCGGTCAGGCTATTGCCTCCGGTGACACTTAGGCCTATTGGCCCATTGAATCTTACCTATGTTGTAATGTCACAGTGCCCCATCCAATACTTTTGTGCCTTGTATTTAATCAGTTGTGTTACAAAGAGGTCAATTTTATGGGTTCCCCAATATTCCTACATTGTAAAATAGTGCTCAGAAAAAAGTTCAATTTGAAATAAGGGTTCCTTGAGGCTCATATTAATTTTTTACCAGAAAAAAAACCTGTCGTGAATAATGAAGCGTACTTCACGGCGTTCCTCTATAATTTAATAAATGACACAAAAAATTTCCTCAGAAGGCCAGTCATCATAACAAAATTGTATGCTCATATCTTAACGATATAACTTTTATAAACTAATTTCTGAAATTCTATTTCAATTATTACGGAAAATATGTAGGTATTTCCATAAGAAGTGAGAAAATTGGGTTTTTAAACTGGAATTTTTTCAGCAAAAATATGTATTAGTGAAGAATTAATTACTAAGCCGTTAATATTTTGAAATTATTTTATCCCATTTAACGTGCTAGGAATCGCACGTTAAAAGGTAACACCTCGTTAATCCTTAGCTCGCACAAGTTTCGACTTCTGAGGGCTGTCGTTTGTAGGGGGATGACAGCTGGTTAACGGAAAAAACAATTTTAACAATGAAAACAATAACAACAATTGCCTGTGGCGCGCAGTATATGTGACTCAGGTCAACCACTAACGACATTCACAGTACCTACTGTCTAGTATTGTATTATACCTTTTGTATATTCTATTAAAATTATGTTCATATTTGTTATGTAAGTATAAGTATCAACATTATTATTTATTTAGGCCATATTTGAAGCTATGGATGCCGAAATACCCCTGATCATATGCATCACAGATGGCGTACCATTACTGGACATGGTGAGAGTGAAACATGCACTCATTCAACAAGATAAATCAAGAATGATCGGCCCTAACTGTCCAGGAATAATAGCCTCAGAACAGTGTAGGATAGGAATCATGCCCAACGCAATCCATAAAAAGGGTATGTATAGATATCTGTTTAGTATTTTTTTCATTAATACGGTTTTAGATCCACATAATAGAAAGGATTCTTCCAGAACTGCATAAAATATTTACTTACTTCCTTGGTGACTCCGTCTAGTCTACTGGTGATACTCTTTTGAGATTACGGTAACGACGGGTTAATTGAATTTTTCCATCCGCAATAATATGTGCCAACGCAATATTTATGAATGGTAAGAATTTGAAGAAGAGTGACAACACGAAATGATAATGATTACGAGAACATCACAATACATTTCTGTCCAATTCTCCTACAAGGTTGAATATGAAACAAATGTCTAAGAAAAAACAACTGTTCCCTAATTGATGCCACCACTGTTTTTGAAATATATCTGCCGGATGGCTGTACACTATTTGCAAGGAAGACTCTATTGCAAATTGAATTGTCTGCATTCACAATTTTTTTTGGTCCTGGCAACTTTTCTCTTCCGATATTTGCCTTCTAGTCAAATACCAGCGCTCATGTGTACCTACTTCGTCATAATCCTTTGAGGCCGGAACAATTTTTTCAAGTGAAATCTTGAAAAAAATTCGATGCCGATGCTTATTTACCCGTTATAATATACATTTATGAGTTTTTTTTTTATGGTTTCTAGAAGGGAGTACACAAAGTGCACTATTATAGGCCGTGATAGCCTTTTTTTATTTCACAAATATATACATTTAATTTTTCATGGTATTCCATGAAGCAGTTTATTGTAGTAAAACTGCACTAACTAATTTTCCTAATTTATTTAAAACACTATTTACAACAATTATTCACTAAATCATTTACTTCACTAATTTATTTCTACGGTCAGTCTCTATCCGCTAACTCTGGAACTGTAACTAACTCTCCATTCTGCCTGTCCCGCTTATATACTCCCAAGCAGTTTCCATTCACGGCTCTCGAATATTCAGGAGTAGAGAACATTTCATATAGATGGCTCTTCGAATAGTATCGAACAATCGATTATTCCAGCTTGTTCTCGGCGATGCGTACGACAGCAGATATGCAGTTGTAGTTGAACGAGGGTGCATAATAAATTAGATCAGGGCCGGTCTCTGGGCCGGTCTCGAAATCGTTACATTGCCCCCTTCTTAAAGACGTTTCGCCCCGAAGCGTCATTCTTGGAGTGTGAAGATATCTGCAAGATTCTCCATAACTGCACCTGGACGTTCGATGGAAGTAGCACTCCACAGTCTTCAATTTGGGTCGAGGAAGATGGTTGCAGCACACCAGAATGTTGATGCCGCTGGATCTGAATATTGTCTCCAACATGCTTCTTATAACTCTCCAGTCCAGCTGATCAAGCCCACAGGCCAATTTTGGGATTGCCAGATCTACAATATTCTGGTCCAGCATCGTATCTCTCAATCTCGTAAGGCTCTTCCAAACATCTTCATAAGACGGCTTATCACGAGAACGCTTCTTGGTAACCAGATAGTAGATGTTTCTCTGGCCTTTCCTCAGCTCTAACACCCCTCCAACTTCCGGGTTCTGTTCTCTCAGTTCCTGAATTCGACCGAACTTCTTGGAGAAAACTACTGCAATGCCTCTGGACATTTGGAGATCTTCTGCCACACAGTGAGCTAACGCGTAATTGGCAGGCACCTTGAAAAGATCTCGTGACTCCTCTCGGGTTACCCCATATTGAACTTTCTGTCCGTTCGAGTACAGGGACATGAACCTCTGAAACGTCATTTCGTCCTCCAGTGATCTGACGGTGCGGATTTGATCGTGGTTTCCGGCGTAAGGGGACAACCTATTGAAGTGGACTACCCTAGGTTTTCCTCGTGGTGGCTTATATATGCGGTAGACGAGGTCGTTTATCCTTTTCATGATCTTATATGGACCTTCCCACGAGTTCCGAAGTTTCGGTGATAGTCCACGGCGACGTTTAGGGTTGTATAGCCAGACAAGGTCACCTGTCTGATATCCACCAGCATCCGCCTTGATGTCGTAAGTCTCCTTCATTCTGTCGCTGGCACTCTGGATGTTCAAACGGACCCGTTCATGGATGTCGTCCATTCTCTGTCGCAGTTTGCTGACGTAGTCATCTCCCGCAGTGTCTTGTCCTGGTGGCGTCCCAAACTTCAGGTCACATGGAAGGCCCATAATAACACTTGCAGGGGTTTGGCCGGTTGACTCATGAACTGCGGAACGATACGCCATCAGGAACAGATGGAGGTACTGGTCCCAATCCTTCTGGTGGTCAGAGACTACCTTGGACAGGTGGCGATTTATCGTCTTATTCATCCGCTCCACCATTCCATCGGACTGCGGATGTAGAGCTGTGGTCCTCGTTTTCCGTATGTTCAGCATCTGACACATCTCCTGGAACAGGTTTGACTCGAAATTCCTGCCTTGATCCGAATGCAGTTCTAACGGGACACCGAATCGACAAATCCACTCCTTCACCAAGACGTCGACAACGGTGATGGCTTCTTGGTTGGGCAGGGCATAAGCTTCGGCCCACTTGCTGAAGTAATCCATCGCCACAAGGATGTACTTGTTCCCGTGTTCTGATTGTGGGAACGGGCCAGCGATGTCAATGGCGATCCTTTCGAAATGGGCTGCCCACATTGTACTGGCGCATCGGGGCCTTAGGACTTATTCGAGGCCCATTACTGGCAGCGCATACAGCACATTCTCTGCACAAGTCCTTGACGTCAGCTTGACAATTGGCCCAGTAGAACCGTTGCCTAACTTTCTGGAGGGTCTTCGTCACTCCCAGATGTCCTCCGGTGACCCCATCATGGATTTCTCGGAGCACTTCCTGTGTTCTGCTCCTGGGAACTACTACCTGACGTCTTTCTTCCCCGCCATCCTCCGACTCCAACACACGCTTCAAGACTCCATTGTCTAAGGTGAAAGAGTTCCATTGGGCCCAGTAAGTTTTAACGACTGAAGAACAACTGGCTATTTCCTGCCACGACGGTCTTCGATCACTCTTCTTCCAGCCGATGACTAAACCAAGATCTGGATCTTTCTCTTGGTCTTTCTGGATCTTGTGGTCATTCCAGTTATCATCGATCGCCGTGGTTCTGCAGAGTGTCGACTCCTTTTCCTCTGTTCGTCGGCATAGGTATCTGCCATTTTCTTATAATCTATTTATTCGAACCGAAACAGATGGCAATTAGGCATTACTTATCGTCATGAAAAAATACTCTCATAAATAATCGACATCAATCGACATTTATACTGGTTAATTTGAGTTTGAAGTAGACATCATACGCATGCGCCATTTTATGTGTATTCCGCAGAGGCAGATCATGATCTTCGACAGACTGAAGCGCAATTTGACTTCCTATAAAACGGACACTATTTGTGAACTGTACTGAAACTATCTTTCAAGTCTTTTAATAGAAACACAAACACTTTTCACAAATTATTTAAAAATAGGTAAACAGAACGCCAAAACGCCATATAAACACGTGTAAACTCAAAAAACTTTTTCCGTGATTCGTAGTTCAACGTCCTCCGATAGTTGGCGCTGCGATCTTATTTTCTTTCGCCAATTGACTTCAGCGCCCCTTTCCTTCTGGAATGTGCCTTCAAAGAAATCATTCCGAAATTTCACAGAGACTTTATCTAGGGATTCAGACATTTCTATGGTCTGGAAAAAAAATTAAAAATTTTTTGAGACCTCTTCTTATTCAGCATAATAATAATCGACTTGACATAGATAACCAAACTTTTTGTGAACTGTTACTTGATAAATTCTGCCCAAATGATGTTCGGAGACCTCCAATCTTATTCGAACTTATCGAAGGTAATAAGGACATAAATTATATCTTTATGGAAAAAGAGGTTAGATGTGTCATTGAACACAAGAAGGGCACATCTCCTGGTAAAGACGAAATCTCTTATAAAATGATTGAAAAACTCCCTAAAAAAGCCTTTAAATGGCTGGTCAATTTCTACAATGATATTTGGATGAATAAAATAATCTTACCTTCAGAATGGAATGATATTGTATTAATTCCAATATTAAAACCAGGAAAAGATCCGAATGAGATCAATAATTTCAGACCCATTGCTTTATCATCATGTTTGAAAAAAAACTTTGAATTACTAATTAAATACCGACTAGAATGGTTTATAGAACATAACAATATACTACCTTACAACCAATACGTCTTCAGGAAGGGAAAAGGTTCGACAGAAGCACTTTTTGACTTCTACATGGACTTACAAATTAGCAAATTAAATTTAAAAAAAACTGTAGCAATCTTTTTGGACATTCAGTCAGCTTACGACAATGTTATTCCGGGAATATTAATTTCACATTTACTAGAAATAGGAATAATTAAAAATGTTATTAAGATCATCTTTGACCCAGTTAAAGAAAAAGTAATTTATGTCAAAGATGAAGTAAAAGAAAATAATAATAGTAATAGAAAAAGTTAGTTTCAAAGGAATATTACAAAGCTCCGTATTGAGCCCGATATTACACAATAACCATTTGGGATGCCATTACTCCACATTGCAATTACATTCAATATGCTGACGATATCACCTTATATAAAGATCATAAAAATTCAATGATTGCAAAACATCACATTGACAGGGCTATTATATCTCTTGAAAATTGGTTGGAAGGACATGGCATGACTATTTCAACTGAAAAAACCAAAAGTATCATTTTCTCCAATTCCCATCATCATGAAAACCTAAATATTGAAATTTCGAATCAAATAATTACTCAGGTGGATCATCATAAACTTCTCGGACTTATAGTTTCGATAGAAAAATTACTTGGAAAATTCATGTTAATGAAACAATCAATAAATGTCTTAAGATCCTCAATATTTTCAAATATCTGGCGAAAGTCAGCTGGGGAGCAGACCCCAAGATTATGCTAAATATTCATAAGGCACTGATATCTTGAAGAATTGAATACTGCTTGATTATATATGGTAATACTAGTAAATATAATATCAGAAAATTATCTAGTATTCAATTCAAATCTATTAGAATATGTATGGGGCTGATGAACTCAACACCTACTAATGCTATTTTAGTTGAAGCAAATCAACTCCCTATCGACCTCCAACAAAATTTGACAACCCTCAAATTCATTATTAAACACTTATCTATACAATCAAACCCAAGTATAAAAAAAAATTCGTGCTTTTGAAGAAGCGGTCAGAATCACTAAATTAAATAGTATGAAAACATGTATATTATATTCCTCTATTCGAGAATCATCGATTCCCCCTACAATCAAATTATTTGTGTACAACCCCATATTTAAAATCTCTTTAGAAGCTATTTATGGAACTTTTGAAACCAAGTCTAATATTGGATTAGAAAAATCAGATAAAATTTATAGGTATACTAAAATTTTTAGACATAATTAATAAAAATTGGCCAAATTACAAAATGATTTTTACTGATGGTTCCAAAACTGCGGACAAAGTCTCGTTTGGCATATTCATCCCTCATAAAAATTTGTCAAAAGGTGGAATGCTTCACCCGAAATCCTCTATTTTGATAGCAGAATTAACAGCAATTTTCTTTGCATTACTTTCAATTAATGAAGAACCTGATAATTATTTAATTCTTACTGACTCGAAAAGTGCTATTACGGGTTTACAAAGTAATCAGATAAAATCTACCATCAATATATGGTATCTGAAAATAAAAGAATTATGGGTTGAACAACAAGCCAGAAACTTCAACATTAAGGTATGCTGGATTCCGGGACATTATAATATTGACGGAAATAAAAAAGCTTGCAAAAAATGCAACTATCCCATATAAATTGGAAAAAATTCAGTATATTGACTTAATGTCATAAGGAATTAATCAGAAATAAATTTCAACAATTCTGGGATCTTACCTCAATTAACAAAGGATCCAGACTTAAAGGCATTCAACCAAATATACAAAAGAAACCTTGGTCCTGTACTAGTCAATCCTTTCCCCGAGGGTCACTTACATCCATCATACGATTACGATTAGGGCTGTGTTCAGACTCACTTACATAGAATCGGGGTTATCGATAGCAACTTATGTGATTGTGGGAAAGTGGGAGATATAAATCACCTCCTCTTTGAATGTGAAAACAACAAAACTAATATAAATATATTTTATTCTGATTTCCTAAACATAGGACTTTTACCCCCATTTTCAGATCAAATCGTACTTCGAGACTTGAATAATGAAAAAATCAAATTACTGAGCAAATTTTTTGAAAGAAGTAAAATTTCAATATGAATTAACTATTTAAGATATTCTTATATGGAAATTCCACTACTAACTAAGGGCTACTTTCTTATGTATTTGTTTTCAGTGTTTTGAATTATACCTGGAATTATCATACCGATACCTGTAATTGTGTTAATATATATTACTTCCTACTAACAAAAATAACTTCATCCTTTACAAATTATTATCCTCCATAACAATCAAAGAATACCCGGCTCGTTGAAGAATTTGTCAGTTCAGAGTTTGAATGTATTTTTTAAATCTAATGTAAAAGAACAAATTTTCTGGCAAGCTGAAATAAAATTACCTATATATTTTTTGTATTCTGTTGCCATCAGGAATCGTTGGGATTGTGTCAAGATCTGGAACTTTAACATACGAGGCCGTGGATCAAACTACAAAAGCAGGCTTGGGTCAGAGTTTGGTTATTGGAATAGGTGGAGATCCGTTCAATGGTACGAGTTTCATAGACTGTTTGGATGTTTTTTTGAATGACGAAGAAACTAAAGGAATCGTATTAATTGGTAAGTCAGGTATGCGTGAAAATTGTTTTGTTCTATTTCAGCATCGAATGATATCAGCAAAGGATTCCTACGCCTTCATCGTTCACCTCGATGAATACCACCACCGCGCAGGGTGTTAAGCATCCAGAGTGTTCTAAGTACGGAGCCAATTCTAACAAAATAAACTACCACAGTAATACAAAAAGTAAACAACGTTATTTTCCCAAACGGGATAACAGGTGTTTCGAAAGAAATGTTATTTGTTGAAAACCACAAATTTTCTAGTACGCGAAGTTGAGTACTAAAAATAAAGTTTTTAAGGTTTTTGTTTTCTCTTGAATGAAAGTCTATCCCTTCAATTTATTTGTGGTTGAAAGCATTTACCAACATTTTTTCAATACTCAACAAGTTCTAGAAGCAATGATTTCTCGACATTCAATCTGGAGCAATTTCTGCCATAAGAGCACCATTTTATACCAGTTTCCTACCGTTAATCGTATCGAGTAGTATTCCAAACCATTCGTTTAATTATTTGTTCACTATGCTTGAGTGCTCATTTTCTTTTTGTATTTCATTATTATATAACAGACTTGGATTGACACTAAAGTAATAACTCATCAGTTAATCACTACGATCGATTCCAGATATAAAATCGCTACCTTTTCATAGCAACCTCATCGAGTTTTATATTCGCCAGCCAAACCTTTTATTTACAATTAGTTGGGAATTTTCAATGCTCACTAGAGAAAATAACACTGTCTTTGCCATTTAAACGTCATATTTGACCAGATTTTTTCCATTTCCCCATTTAACATCATTCCATACTACCAACAATTTTCCCCCTTTCTACTTTTTTCTTAGCTTTCAAGAATTTTGTTACAAAAGCTCTGAAGAATATCACTTCATCCTCTAGCGGCTTTTTTCTACTTTTCCCCGACCATCAGGAAACTTGTACGCGAACCTCTGGAAAATGAGCCAACGTGGAAAAAAACTATGTATTCAACTCGGGAGAGAAGGCACATCTTCACTCGTTTTTTACTTAAACCACAAATTCGTTTTATTTCTTTTCCTCCATACATAAACTGCAATTTTATATTATCATTCTGATATAAACACTCCCCACGTCCGTGGGATCAGTTATTACTGGATCTTAGAATCATGTGCCCTGAGTAGCCGGAGTGAACGAAGAATTACACCTTCTGCATTCTTCCGGCTAAGATTTCTGTTGCATCACGGTAAGCCGGTATACTCTTTCATATTCGGAAGTACCCCTATGATCAGAACCACCACTTCAGCAGAATGATTTAGTAAAATCCTGCGTAGTTCAGAAAGTAAGCCTCGATATTTAGTCCGATATGACCCAGAAGCGGGTTTGATGGACGAAGAAAATGTATCAGGCTTATTGGCTTGTTTTGCCTGAGGGCGTGGAATGAGTAGTTCCAATAGATTTGGCATTTCTCACTCTCTACAATGAATGAGTGTCTCGTCTATATCGTTTGACTGTCGTAGGAGGTAGTACAACACTCGTAGAAGCGCGTATTCGCATGTGGATATTGGCTGAGACCGCATGAGCTTGACAAACTTAGAACAAATACATAATGGTCTCAAGAGCCCCACGAAACGCTCTACATCTAGTGTCTACTACCTCTATACCCATCACGCAACTACAGTTGACCAAGGTCTTGAAGCCACCATCCTGGAAGGCATACTACTGTTTCCGCAGCCACCCTAGCTAAGTGAACAGAACTAAATTCACTCGCCGCCATATTTGTGTCGACATCCCCAACTCAAATTTTGCGCATAGTCGACCTACGTTGCAACCAAAATGAATCCTAGATTGAACACCATACGTGAGACCAACTGAGACAGGCAAGGTTTCAACCGACCCTTCTTGTCCCACCGCATGTAAAAAATTAATTAAATATTAACCCGATAGATCAAATGCGTCGACGGGTAGTGAATTTACACTCTTTAGGTATATACGGTGCCGCAGCTTTGACGTGAGATTTTTGCTGATCGGGTTCAAACTCGAGGTGGTGACAGAATTTGGGTCACCTCGTTCAGTGTCGAATACGACACCAATTTCATCGGCTGCACCGGCTGCTGCCTTGAAAATTAATTATCCGATCCCTGTCTTCCATTACAGGGATTCGAACTCCTGATGAACTGGCATGCTCCATCCAGTACCATTCTATTATGTGGACACTCCATACTCAAAAGTCTACGACTTTCCGTTTGTTTGGAGAAATATAACATAATAATAATAATTATACTCCCTCATAAACACTCATAGAGTGTACCCAAAGGCATAGCCTGTGCGAGTAGAGGACGGCTATTATTATTATTTACCGTGGCGCTCTGAGGCGACTTTCTGATTTTTGGTGGCGTATTCACTTTTCAGCTGTAGGAAAACCCGGAAAACCTACAGTACCACCCCGGGTGGTCGGCGCGAACTCCAAGCAAGCACCAGACGTCGGGATTGGCATCTAGACAAATTACATTGCCTATCGACTCCTAAGAAATTGAGAAATTTTTTCTCGTTTTTCCAGGATTCGAACCTGGTCTAATGCAAGCGGAAGTTTCGTAGGCCGGCATCTAACCGCCTCGCTACCGCTACCGCTATAGACAATTTAGGATGCAAGCTTCTACGAGTCCATTTCACTGCTTCAAAGAAAGTATAGTAGAATCGGAAAGGCAAGTATATTAGTTGCAACAACTTTGTTCTTCCCCAAAAGTTCTGATGTCCAGATCTGTGGCATGCGTATACTCTTTCATTAACCTCAAGGACTGATGTAGATCTTTTTCTCCCAAAGCATATAGTTTGAGATCATCCATGTATCCGCGGGTTTACCGTAGTTCAACGGATAATGACAAAAGAAAGATGCAGAAGAGAGTCTCCCTGAAACACGCCCCTTCTAAAAATAACCTACTCTGTTTGGAGTCTGACTTTACCAGATCTTATAATCAGCTGTCCAATGCATCTCACTATATGGACCGCGATGGCATGCGGGTTAAGCGCTCGCTTCTTTGGTTGGTACTTGGGTTCGAACCGCAGCACGGTCGCCAGTCTCGTGGCCTCACACGTTTAAAAAGGTAAAGGCTACGTCTTCCCTAGCTCGCACAAGTATCTCGGAGACTTCTAGGGGTTGCTCGTGTGGGTGCAGCCGGTTGACGGATATGACAATTCTAAGAATAGCAACAACAATTTGACCGGGTACCTTGCAAGGCATCTGAGCAAATGCATGATGAGCTCAAGCGATGTTGAATCAAAAACCTTGCGGTAATGGTGTGGTTAGTAGCAAAGCGGTTAGATGTTGGACGTTGAAACTTCTGATAGCACTTGGCCAGGATCAAATCCTGAGTATGAGAGAACTTTTCTCAATTCCATCGTAGTCGATAGGAAACCAAATGCCTTGTTTGGAAAAACAAGTGTGATATGAGTTATCTTAATTTCAATCCCGACGTCTGGTGTATTATTCTTATTATAATTGATCCAGGCCATGCGTCGCTCATACCTACTAATCAGAGGAGTGGTATCCCTTCTCTCTGTTCAATAAAGAGTCTGAGTTAATCTTCCAGATGTCAGCCTCTTCTGAAAGGACATCGTGAATGTCCTAATCCACCCGTGCCAGTTGTGGCTTCAGGGTGTTATGAAGCGCCCTACGAGTTATGATGCCTTCGTTGGCCGTATGATGCGAGCCTCTTCTACAACCAGACCAATATTACTGTCATTAAATAAATGTCAGTGCAACTCACTGGAAGTTTAAACCAAAATGATTTATTTCTCACTTGTGGAACGCGCGCAACTTTCACCTGCTTGGGAAAGGTATATACAATATGTAAAGCATATTTTTATGCCTGCTCTCCAGAAAATTCTGATAGGCCTTGAAGTTTGAAATTACCTTTAGATTAAAATAGGATTAACATTATTTCCTATGATCACTTTCTCAATAGATTTCGCAGTTATCATAACTGGATACTGGTTTCAGGTGAAATTGGAGGAGAGGCGGAAGAACAAGCAGCGGAATATCTAGCTGAGAACAATGTAGGATGCAAAGCTAAACCAGTGGTGTCATACATTGCTGGATTGTCTGCACCACCTGGTCGAAGGATGGGTCATGCAGGTGCTATCATTTCCGGAGGAAAAGGTAAAGCTATTGACAAAATGAAGGCGCTAAGGAATGTGGGCGTGAAGATAGCAGAGTTTCCTACAGAAATAGGGCGAGTGCTGCACGATGAAATGAAGAGGCAGCGTATTATCTAACTTTGCATTCACTTCCAGACCATTTATCGCCGTTAATTATGTTTTGTCAAATTATTCACATCAGGAGAAATAAAAATTAAAACCATGGATTATCTGACTTCGTATTCGCCTGTTGAAAGTTCAAACAAGAGTTGGTAGATACGTATTATCGTAGCCAACGAAGCCAGAAAAGATCTGCAAAATCGTTGTGCAATACGCCATTTTTCTCGTAAATGGGAGTATGAATCTGTGAAAACTCCTGGTGGACTTACTTGACTCACTTTACCAATCAAAAAATGGTTAGGTGTCAGAGCTTCGTCGTCTAGATGATCTGAAGTATCGTAAAGTAAGCGGTCGAATATTTACTGTATTCTCTACTTCAACAAGGAGAGTTGGCAACACTTCTTCTTTCGGACTTTGCTAGGCCAAAATAACTCTCAGAGCGTTTTAAACGGATCTAATCAATCTTTCCCCTACCCCTTCCATATGCTGTCGGTGGATTTTTAAACCATTGAATATGTCGCACACAACAAAACTGCTGAAACTGATCAGCATCGACTTCTAGAAGGGCTAACTTCATTTCTTTTTCACCGCCACACAGGTTCGTTCTATTATCAGAGTATAGTTCACTAGGACTACCTCTTATACAAATGAATCGACGGATTGCCATGATGGCAGAATCTGTAGTGAGAAAGGAGGCTAGTTCTAGGTGAATTGCTCTTGAAGACATACACGTAAAAATAACACCATAGCGTTTTTTCCTTCTCCCACCGATGATGACAGTCATCGGACCAAAATAATTCATCCCCGTGATCATAAAAGCTCTGACTTGAGGTGTGATTCGACAATCCGGAATTTGACCAATTTGTTGAGATTCCAACTTGGCATTCCTTCTCCTGCAGATAATTATAATAATAATAACACAGGATGTCACACAACTTTTAAAAGCTGATCTTGCATTTATGATCCAAAACCGTTCCCTCAACTGGCTGATCAATTGTTCTCTGCCCTAGTGATGATTCAAATTATGGTAAGGTTTCACTAGCAATTTTGTCAACCAATGTTTCGAGTCTAGAATGATGGGTTGCCTCATCTAATTTTCCACTCAATCTCTATATCATAGATAGTGCAAATCAAGGAAGGCTAGTGAGTATGTTTCACATTAATATACAAGGTGTATCCAACAAAGTTGAAAAAATCAATGCTTTTTTTATTGATAATGATTATGACATTTTGTGTTTCTCCGAACATTGGCAGAGTGAAGAGTGTCTCATGCAAATTAATATTCAGGGCTACAAATTGGTTAGTTGTTTCTGTAGGACCAAAAAAATACATGGTGGCTTAGCCATTTACCTGAGTAACAAAAATGACTCGAACCTAAAATATTCTCTTATTGACTTGAAAGAATTCAGTATTAAGCAAGACTGTGAATTTACTGCAATTTACTTAGCTCTTTTGAAAACGGCTGTAGTGCTTGTCTATAGATCCGGTTTGGGCGATATCGACCTATTTCTTGCGAATTTTGAAATTATTCTACATCAACTTACACACAAATATGATAAGATAATTATTTTAGGAGACTTTAATATAAACTTTAATGTTGAATCCGAAGTCCTTTTGAATTTTTCCTGCCTGTTAACTTCTTTTGGATTATATGTTACTATTACAGAAGATACCAGGGTAACGGCGACTTCTTCTAAATGCATCGACAATATACTCACAAATATTTCTGACGAATTACTCACCACTGGTGTCTGTGAACCTTGTTTATCTGACCATAGAGGACAATTTGCCAAAATCAATCTTAACACAGGTAATGTGAAAGAAAATAATCCTCAATATCGAAGGCATGTATCAACTAACGGTTTGACTAAGTTCAGACAATCTGTAAGTGAAATAAATTGGCAAATATTTTATGACAATCAAGCTAACCCAAATTATCTGGCTGATTTTTTAGTAAACCATTATAAAACTCTCGCAGTGAAACATTTTCCTCCCAAAAGATGCAAAAAAAAAGTAAACAAATCACCAGTTCAATGGTTCTCAGATGATTTGAGATCGTTGAGGAATAATATGCACACAATTAAGCAAATAGCAGATGCAACAAAAAATCCTGATGATTTCATTGCTTACAAACATATTAAGAACGAGTATGGAAGCAAACTGATTTCTGCAAAAAAAGTGGCGTATGATGAATACATTTCCTCGTCCAGGAATAGACCTAAAGCTTGCTGGAAAATAATAAATTTTGAGAGAAATAAAACTAATTTGAACCAAACAATTAACGCATCACCTGATGAGATGAATAACTTTTTCAGCAACATAGCTGATAACATCATAAATTCACTTCCGCATGTGGCAAACGAAGACCTTTTGACTTTTAAAAATTTTCCTGTTCCGTGTAGCTCATTTTTCTTTCGACCCGTTCTTGAGGTAGATGTTCTCGAAGCGATTAATTCACTGAAGGACTCCAAATGTTTAGACACCCACGAGCTCAATAGCAAAATACTGAAGGAAACCTCTCATATAATAATAAAACCTTTCACTGTCCTGATCAATTTGATTTTATGTACTGGTATCTTTCCAGATGTCTTCAAGTTCTCTAAAGTTTTACCTCTTTTTAAAAAAGGTGATGCAGAACTCATTGATAATTACCGACCAATAAGTATCATTTCAATTTTCAGCAAAGTGATTGAGATACTAATTAAGATACAGCTTTATGCCTACTTTGAGAACAATAACTTCTTCAGCAACTCCCAATATGGATTTAGAAACTCGCGATCAACAATTCAAGCAGTGTATGACGTAGTTTCAGGCGTAGTTGAGGAACTTGAGCAGGGCAATCATACTGCGTTGATGCTTTGTGACCTGTCGAAGGCGTTCGACTGCGTCTCACATGAAATTTTGTTGGAAAAATTAAACTATTACGGGGTTAGAGGTATTCCACTTCAATTGATAAGAACCTATCTAACAAATCGTCAACAAGCAGTAATGATCAACAGTACCTTGTCAAATTTTCAAACCATTAAGCATGGAGTTCCACAAGGATCTGTTTTGGGTCCTCTTTTATTTGTAGTCTATGTGAACGACTTGTGTAGCTATATGTTGCCGTATAAATCGGTTCTCTTTGCGGACGACACCACTTTTATTTTGTCAGATAATAATAATGACAAGTTACAGTATCATCTCGACAAGATTACTTATAGTGCTAATGAGTGGTTTTTATCTAATAAGCTGAAACTCAATGGTGAAAAGACACAAAACATCCAGATTTCTGCTAATAATCAAATTATCTCCAATTGTGAAACGAATCAGGTTAAATTACTAGGCATTACATTAGACAACAGACTTAACTGGTCTGCACATATTTCCCAACTGAAGAGAAAACTCTCGGGTTCTCTATTTGCTCTTCGCCAATTAAAATACATCACTACCGCAAATATACTAAGAACCACATATTTTTCACTGTTTCACTCCCATATTAGTTATGGTGTACAACTTTGGGGTAATTCATCTTACGCCATTCAAATATTCAGGATGCAAAAGAAAGCTGTGAGAGTACTGGCTAATATTGGGTACAGGGATAGCTGTCAAGAGAAGTTCAAAAAACTTGGAATTATGCCACTGCCAACTCTATTTTTATATTATGTCTTGATTGAAATACACAAAAAGCAATCAACCTTTACAAAACAATCTCATATTCACGAACATAATACACGTAACTCTCACCACATACGCCTTGAACGATTTCGTCTTCACATATCTAGGAAAAATTCCCTAGATTTTTCTCTATTTAATATCCTTCCTCAAGATTTCAAAGAGCTCAGTCTGAACGCTTTCAAGAGAAATTTGAAAAAATATTTGCTTAGGCACTGCTTCTATTCTGTCGATGAATTCAGAACTCATTTTTGTACTAATAAACATCTCACTACTTCCATTTGATTTAAAAGGTTAATATATTCATATAATTATACAATTTTTTTGTGACTGTGATTGATTGATGTTGTTGTTGATGTATTGTTGTTTGTTTTTTTTGTTGTTTCTACAGATTGTACACTATTCACGTTACTTTTACATTTAGAAGTAATTCAAACATGACTTGCTACAAACATTGTATTATGTAACGTAGTTAAATAAAAATATTCATATTCTTATTCTTATACTAATTTCATCAAACACTAGGTTTGATTTTGAAACACGGCTAGATTTCTTTGGAGTTTTCTTCTGAAGGATCGTATTCATCTCTTAGGAAAAATATTCATTTGATTTATTATTTCAAACTCTGCAAATTCAAATTCTTTTACTGAGAGTTCGTTCGAATATGTTTGAGTAAGCCGGTTTAGACTCTTACGAGGCACAAATAATTTGAAAGACTTTGTTAAATTGTTAAAATTCTTATATCCGTCAACCGGTTGCACCCCTACGTGCAACCCTCAGGAGTCAGAGACATGTGTGAGCTAGGGGAAGACATAGCCCTTACCTTTCAATATGTGTGATACCATGCACGAGACCGGTGGCAGTGCTGAGATTCGACAAACAAAACGGAATTTTTGCGGTTTACTCGGATGTTTAACAAGTACTTATCAGAAGTGATGGCACCTCTTCGTTTGTCAGAACTCTGGCATATCCTTTTCCAACAAATTCTTTGTTTGCATTGAATACTCCGGGTCAATTCTATTCTGACATCGAGATAGATTTCCATGTACCACCCATCCTATTTTGGTCAGTGAAACAACTGGAGCATTTGGGGGACCCTGTATACCTTTTTTAGCAATCTTAAGATCGATGTGATCTTGACCAATCAATAAAAGAGGTTTCGCATCTGTCAAGTTGACAAATGATACTTCAGCTAAATGCTTCCATTTCTCTGCAAGTTTTTCGATGTTTACAGTTTGTACTGGTAGTTGCAAATTGGAAATGGTCCGAACATCAGAAAGATGGAAAACCTCTTCGTTTAGGTTGTTATATCCCCAGATATAAGACACCTTTCTGTAGAGAATTGTTTATAAAAATCAAGATGAATTACTGAATATACATTTTTTTATATATTATTTATGCAACAATTAATACGGCATCAATTGATCGAAGATTAATATTGCCTAAACTGTAGGCCTAACAATAATGACTATAATTAAAATGATATGAATGTTGAAATGAGGTGAATGCAAGTATTCATAAAATTACTAACTAATATTCCAAATGAAAATAATAATGCAAAACAGGAATTGGCGTCTATTTGAATCACTTCTTGTGATTATCACTATGAATTATCCTTAAATTTGATAAAATTGAAACGGTCTCACCAAGTTGACACTTGAATGTATTGGCTCGAATTCCTCTCACGAATTCGTAGTAGCTCTTACCTAACTTTGAACCCATTCAGTGATATTTTCAGTATTAAATCTCAACCACACCCAACGTGGTTGGATGGTAGCTTCAAAATAGAATCTCGAGTGAATTATCGATGAAAAATTCAAATTTCGATTCTTGACAATTCTGAATTTTTCAAGTCTTTCGACAAACGTCATTTACTTCATTTATTTGATAACACCAAGTACTCAACTAATTCAAATAAGAAACACAAATATAAGGATTCCGTTTCAAGGTTCCTCTGAATTTTGATGTTAACCCTCTTCGATTTGCTGTCTGTATATGACAGAATTCGCCCAATGCATCTTCAATATATCATTCAAAACTTTCTACTCCTGTTTCTTCAGCAAGATTTGAATCCATGAGTGTTACAGTGCTGCCTTTATTAAAAAGTGCAAACGTTTTCACAGTCTTTCTTTTACCAATTATTTAATGGAGAGTATTCGAAGAAGGACAGTTCTAGCTGGATATTTCACGTGAAAATAGTCTTCATTTTTTTCCACAGTTACTCCAGATGAAGCTTCATGGATTCGTAAGTTGTGCTGTTGCTGCAAGTCGTCTGGATTTTGAGTAGAGCTTGGGTGCATTAAAAGACTTTTGTATTTTACATAGTTTTGTACTCCACATTTTCTTCTACTTCTACATTTGAAAATACGATGGGACGAAACAAGACAAGAGAAATAAATGTCCTTACGCCCATTCCCACCTCTTCTCTGTATCGAGAGATGAAAATTGTCTACCATTTTATATAGAGTGATTAGATTTTGAACAAAATATGCAGATTTTTTTCGTGGGCTTTTCAAACAGAGTTTTTATGTTTCTTCTCCGGATACTTGTCTGTGAATGTTGAACTCGAAGTTGAAGATTTTCATAACAAACTGGCCACTGAAGTTTATTTTTGTAACCATTCAGAAGATTCCATCAATATGAGCAAAGGTGAAACTTGCTTCTTAGCATGTTTGCTAACTATTTCTCCCGCCCACTGAAACTGAAGATGTTCTGGCAGTTTAGACACGAGTTGGCTGATCGAGCAGTTGGGGATTGCTTAGGTAGGCTTCCATTTTCAATGACTGAGCAGTGACTGTGAGATTCAGCACATATGATGAATGATAATGGATATCGGGTATTGATTGTGGACAATAATTTCACTTTATTCATCACGGATTCTATAATGATACTTTCAGAATTATTTGGAGAAACAAATAATGATTTCACCGCATCTAAAGCTTGGTTTTATTAAGCTTTTTGGAGACGTTTTTTCGGCTGAATTGAATGTTCTTAATTATAAGTGCTATTTGAACACTCGAAGGGCCAAATGATTGGGCAAAGCACTGATTTTACGGCAAAAACTAGTTTCTGTTTGACGTTTTTATCTAATTATTTTTTAAAAGGTGGAAAGAATTAGTCCACAACATGAAGTATAAAAAATATATTGACATGTGATGACGCTTCCCAGAACATTGAAGCAAACAAAGGATTTCTTTCAATCTTCTGAGCATGAAAGATACACTTGAGAGTTTCTTACTTAGGTACTGTATACGGGTGGCCTATGTTATACACATTAAAGAAACGGTTAAATATTGTGTTTTTTCTTGATTCAAAGTGAGTTTGTTCGATTCAAACCATTTTGTGGCCATACATTCACTATCCCGAGTGAGCTTTCCAAGTGTTGATCAAGTTTTTGTTTGAATTTATTAAGGAGGTATTATCTGCAAACAGAAAACATTTATTGGGTAGGAGGAAATTTTCATATAATTCACATAAATTATAAAACTAAGCGGTCCGAGGACAGAGACTTGAGGGACCTCATTTTCTATTTATTCTTCTTCAGACATATTATTGTCAACGAAAACTATTTGTTTTCTCATGGATAGGTAAGAGCTGAATAGTTATTGGGAAGTGCTTCTAATTCTATATATCTCAAGTTTAGTTTTAGTAAGTCATGCGATATGCAGTCAAATGCTTCACTGAGGTATCATAGTGTAAGAATGGTATGACGCCTCTCCTCCAAACCATCAACTTCTTTTGTGATGACCTGTTAAATTGCTTTGGTTGTTGAACAATCCGGAATCCATTTTGTGAATTGTCAAAGAGATGATTTTTTTTTTTTTTATAAAATCGTTGCTTCAAAATGATTTCAATTACTTTGGCTGGCATGGATATAATTGAAATTGGACGAAAGTTATCAAGACAATCAGCATTTCCTTTTTTTCATAATGGTATAATTTTTGCGATCTTGAAAGCATTGGGAAAAACGCCAGCTTCAAAGCATTCGTTATTGATGGTAATATTTACGGTAGGGGTAATTATGTCTTATACCAGCTGAACTTCCTTTGTTTCAGTTAGTTTCTCACAAACGTCTCCGCATTTCTGTACAAGTGCTGAACTTGGTGAGCGCTGGCTGCATGGCTATCTGAGCAGATATAAATTATCTGTTCGGCCTCTTTTTTCACCTCTTGCCTCATAACTACAGTTGAGATCACGAACACTTAAACTTGAAAAACTGCCGTATATCTTCCCAGAGCGTAGCTTCCTTGTACACCTCTCCCTTCAAACTAGATACCTGCCCCGGAAACCTGTTTGTCAGTCAACCGTGAATCGTCCGAACAACATATTAGGCTTTCTGGACGAAACTTTACTGTATTTTCTTCCCATTTTTTCTGCTCGGAGTAGTAAGAGCAAACTTTCTATTCCAATATTTCGTGTGAGGTCTTAACTCTGAGGGCGGAGATAGGAATCTCTTGCTCCGCTCACTTCGCTCGACTTATCATTCCTCCTTTCCTTAACCAGAGTCTCGCATTCTCAAATGTGCTGCTATGGCCTCCTTTTTGATCCAGACTAAAAGTAGTGGTAGCCTCAGCAGTACCTTCAACACCGCAGTTGGGTTGGAGTCGTTCTTATTGCGACCATTATTACCAACCTCTGAAACTTACCAACTTTCAGGTCTATTGGGCTGCTCTGTTCGCCTGATCACCATACAGCCTATCCATATTAGACCTTTGGTCTTACGACTGCCGTGTACAGCTAGCGTATACTCTCTGGGTTGGTTCCCCAATTGCGTTCTTTAATTCTCCTCACTTGCCATAGGATTGCTACCGGCTTCTGAATAATTCTATCTATCTGCGGTGCCCATGAAAGTTTGGAGTCCGAGGCCACCATCAGGTATTTGACATGTTGGACCCGTCTTTCTTCCTTCGTTTAGTAAACAGGATCATCTCTGTTGTTGTCGGATTCATTAAAAGCCCTCTTTCTACAGACGGCCTACATGCGGTTGCAGACAATTCTGATGAATCTTCTACTAACTAGGACAACTCCATCGTGCCTCAAAACCTTCATAAGATAATTTACCAGGAGGTCGTCCATAACTAAGCCCCATAGGTGGGGAGAGAGGCAGCCTCCTCCTTCGGCTTCTACCTCAACTCTTCTTCTTGTTAGCGACGATACAATCCAGCTGACCAGCGAGTGAGGCGTTTCTCTGGCCATTAGTCCTGCCTTTATGGTCGCTATCTTTGCCTTGTCAAAAACGCCTTCCTGGTCGAAAAACACAACTGACTCATAGAGTAATTCAAGCTCAAACACTGAATTGAAATTCTCGTATGAAATTTTTTTATTGACAATGACAATACAAAACAATAAAAATTTAACTCCTATATCCACAACATATATAACAAAATAACATCATAAATAAACAATTACAAAATTTGCTTCTTCACTTTCGACCCTTCGCACTACAGTGCGATTTCGTCCTTCTGTCTCGTTACTCAAAATCCTCGTGAGTCTGGTGGATTACTTTGGGGAGATAATTTCTCCCCAGTAAGACTTTCAGCAGGCTCTTTTACTTTTCTTCAACTCCTTTTTGAACTCCCTTTCGCAGTTTTCCCACTCTTTTCCGTTGCCCTTCTTCATTATCCTCATTACCCCATATTCGATTTCTCCTGATTTGATTACTAGTATGGCAACTAGCATCCCTGATCTCCAGTTGTGGCACATGGGACATTTGGAGGTCTCTAGACGCCAGGAAGACCGTCCTTGGTGCTGCTTTCATTCTGCCTTCAACAACACTAGTTAGTATTCGCTTCCTCTCATGCCCATTACTTTATTCCCTATTGAAAACTATCTCAGACCCAGACCAAATAGGATGCTTTCCAGTTCCCCGGTTGTATACATACTGTGCTGTAAATTGATTTGGCTATTGTTTATTTGGATGTGTTTGTCTTATCCGAGGGACTGCCGCTTTGCTTAGAAGAGCCTGGCTTATTTATACCCCGGCGCATCGTCGCAGGGTAACTAAAGCTCATAAAAGAGCGTGATGCCCTGCTCCTCCAAGGCCTAGGCGGTCTCTTGGCTAACTTTGAAGGTAACCACCCTTTTGCCTCACCTGATGTTTCCAGAAGTTTTCACCTCTCCAAGTTCAGAAAACGGTTCTGGAGGCTCAGCAGCCGCGTTATCCTTGGGAGGTCCACTCCTTAATTCATTCCTACCCTTTTGTCCCCTTTTGGCTACTACTAGTATTTTCTGTTACCCTAGTAGGCTCATTTATATAAGATGTAAAACCGTTTTCAGACATAAGATTCAGGTATCTGACGTTCTCATTAGTAGATTTGTCCATTATATTTATGTTAATATCTTCCACAAATATTTCTACATATTTCTTTTCTTTGAGGTACTGAAATAGTTTTCTATGTCATTCAAATAATTATTTGGACCAATGTAGGGAGGTCTGTAAGATGCTGTTATACCAATAAAAGTGTTATCAATACACAAGGATATTCCATGTTTCTGATAAAACTATAACATCTATAAACTCTGTTTTCACCTCCACCATAACTAGTAGCTCATCGAATTTTCATTCATTGAAATGTATAATTTTCATTAACTGCCCACCTTTCTCTCTTTTCACCGTGGAATTGAAATATTCATGTAAATTAGTTAAAACTGTAGTTTTTATCTCTTTTTGTTCATTCAATAATTCTAAATACTCCAACATCAAAATAAACATATGACATGTGTTTCCTATTTCTTTTGTGAAATTTTGAAGCTGATATACTTGCCAGACAGTAGTCTGTCTGACAGAATCGCAATCAAGACAAGAAACGAAAAAATATTTATATTTAGCCAAAAACTCTGGCGTAATCATGTTTCAATTTTATGATGTGGAGCTTGTTACTATAGTTAACGAGAATATTTCCCATGTCGATCCAAACATTTTTCAGTGAAGTTTATTCAATAGTCTTTGTTAGTAGTTCAACTCGCAGTCTTGTCAGATCTTCTCTGATGACGATGCCGATCCCTTTCAGGAGTTTCTTTCTTCTGTAAATGTCGTTTCTCACTTCGTGGTTCTTTAGTTTCAGAAATACACCTCTTGCCTTATTTCCTTCTTGTTTTCCTATCCTGTAACAGGTTGATGCGACATAATTTTCATTCAGTCCAACCGGCATCTTCGAATTCAGTAGATTAATGATACCATCTTTGAGATTTTCTTTGTTTTTTTCTGGCCAGTTGAAAAGTCTAAGATTGTTTATCTTCGTTGCTTGTTCTAGAATATCACATTTCCGTTCCATAATAGTTTTTTCCTGCAAAAGTCCTGTGATTTCCGTATCCATTCTATCAATTTCACAGTCCATATCCGTTTTCATCAGAGAGAATTCAGCCTGACGATTCGCCACTTTTTCATCAATTTGGTTAAGTTTTTGCTCCATTGCTTTACAGACTGCGATCGACACATCATCACAGATTGTTTTAATGAACGCCTGATCTTTAAGACACTTGTTCACTGCTGCATTCACGGCGGATTTTATTTCTTCTGTAACTTCTCTTGTGAGAACCATTTTTGTGTTATTCTTTCTGGGATTATCGCTTTTGTCACTTGTTTCTAGTCACAACTGAAATCAACAATATAGATGCACTGTATATCACTTTTAGAAACAATTTTACACAGGAGCACTTGTCAATAATATCAATACGTCTACTCTACTCCGCACATACGACAATATATGAATGAGAATGAAAGAAGAAAATAGTATATTGTACAACAAGTGCAGAAAATTGCATTTCTGCTCGTGTTACACAGTATACTATTTCTACAACACAGTTTTTGTTTGAAATTATAATATACTATAAGACGGAATTGAATATCAGTATAATTAGGTTTATTTCCAAACAACTATTTATTATAATAATTAATTATTATTAATATTATAAGAAAATCAATTTTTTAGGTAATAGTATATTACGTAACAAGAGTTGTAAGTAACCCATTACGCACGAAATGAAAAAGTTTATGCACGAAGCCGCGCAGCGGCGAGTGCATACATTTCATGAGTGCGTAATGGGCTTACAACTCGTGTAACGTACTATACTTTTTCTACGCCCATTCATTTTCCTTCATTAAATAAAAAACATCGCAATGATTTGAACTTTATTACAATAGTTGTTAATTGAATTGAAAAAATGTTCGGATACAATTATATTTTGTTCAAGAAATTGACAATATAAATGACATGACATTTATTTTCATAGCATGCTACTTAAGAAAACGTGTCCTATTTTTGAAGAAATTGCATAACGTGCTGCTTACATTTAGGGGCATCACTCTTTCAATCCTAAATATATCTCGCTAATGCTAAAAGTTTTTATGTTTTTTAATTGACTAAATTTGTGTAAATAGACCAAATAAAGTCTTAGCTAAATAAAAAATTGATTGTAATTCAATTAAACCAAGAAATTTAAGTTTTCTTCTCAAAACGCACGTGTATGTTATGAGATCTCTTTACGTGCATGTTATTGTTAAATGTCATATACAAGGAATGTTGACAGTGCGATTTTTGACGTTTATAGACATGGGCGTAGAAAAGGGGTATTTATCGTCAATGGTTACTTCATTAAGTTTCCTGTAATCAATTACGACTCTCCAGTTTTGTTTACCTGATGCATCCATTTTTTTTAGGTACAACCCAAACTGGGGATGACCATGGGGATATAGATGGTTGTATAATGCCTTGGTCTAACATTTTTCAAATTTACGTTTTGACTTCATTCTTATGAATCTGTGGGTATCTGTATGATTTTGTGAAAATAGGTTTGGCATCGTTGGAATCAATAGTATGCTTGATATCATTAGTGAATGTAAGTAAGTTTGTCACCGTCTAAATAAAATATATCTGAGAATTTTAGGCATAATTCAGTAATCATTTCTTTTTCCTCATCATTAAGATGTTCAATTCTCAATTGTATTTTGATTTCGTACCCTCTGTCTACTTGTGTATCAGATTGAAAGTAATTTTCTGGGATGAAATGCATAATTGATTCTGTATCAATTATTGGTTCTAATATCAAATCAGAAAAAATTTCTGTCTTTGGAATATTGTTGACATTAGCTACTGTTGTAAAAAATTCTCCTTCTTTAGTTATTCTTACAAGGGCATTAGGAAGACGAACTTTGTCTTTTTCTTGAGCTGACAGTATAGCATCCACGTTGGTTAAATTTGTTTTCAATTTAAATACTTGCTATGTTCGGGGTTCAATAGAGATTGTATTTTCAAATTTTAATTTGGGAATTTAATTTTGTTCTGTGCTAATTTGTTCTTGTTTTTTCAATTCTACCTCAAAAAGTGGGACAGATTTGAAGTTTATTCTCAAAATTTTGTGATTTATGTCTACGATTCCGTCATAGTGTTCTAAAAAGTCTGTTCCTATTAATCCATCAAATTCTATGTCAAGATCATGTACGTATACTTTGTGAAAAACATTATCTTTAAAAGGTATCATAACCGATTCTGTGATTATAATTTTCTCATCAGTTATTCCACGAATTGGTAAATTTTCTCTGTTTTGCAAATTATATTGTTCAGCTACTTTTGGTTTTAGTATCGAAATTCCTGCTCCTGTATCAAATAAAAATTTGTATCGGTTTGTAATGTCCTTAATGTAATATAAATTATTTGGATTAACAGAGTTTAAATTAATTTCTGAAGATTGCTTTGTATGAGGTTCGTGCAATTGACTTGTTCCGGTGTTTTGTCCTGAATCTGCAACAATTTTGTTTGGTCGGCTAGACTATGTCGGTGTTTCTTCTTGGTTCGTATATTGTATCGCGGGAGGTCTGTCTAGAGATAGACGCGGATGAAAATCCTGATTGTTTATTTCATCATAATAAAATTCATTGTTGGAATCGTAATCTCCGTATTGCGAGTCTGGATAATAATTATTAGCAGTATAATAATTATTAGAAGGTGGTCATTGTAAGGATAAAAGTTTTCATTGTATTCATTTTGAAAATAACAGTTGTCACTGAGTTCATGTTGAAAGTAAAAGTTTTCAACTGGTTGTTCGACATAATTTGATGCATTGAAATGGTGTGTTTGATGTGCTTTTTGAAAATTAGGATATTTCGGAATTACTGGTTGTCTCGGTTGAAACCTGTTGAAATTTTGTTCTGGATTTCTTTGAAATTGATTTGGCTTATGTTGGAAGTTTTGAAATTGATTTGGTCTTTGTTGGCTGTTGGTAGGTAATTTCTTTGTGGGTTTGTAGCCTAGAAAAGAATGTAAGAGCGTTTTCTCCATTTAATTGTTTGAGTCTTTGCAGATCTTGAATGAGTGATGTTAAATCTCTAGCGTCACCAAATTGAGCATTAAAAGAGTTTTAATTTCACCATATGTATCTGAATTTCGTGAATTGATCAATTGGGAAGCTATCGATTTCAATTTATTTTTTATATGAATGGTCAATAGAACTTTTTGTTGACCGACTGCCATTTGTTGGGCAGCATCGCAAGCATTTAAAAATGTGTTCAAAGTGATTGATGTATCTCCATCATAATCAGGAATGATTGAGAATATTTCAGACAATTTATAGGGTTCTAATTCTGGCGGAACATCAGTATGTTTTCGTTCATTGTTTAAATTTTCTTCGGTTGATGACATTTTTGAGTTGTTTTTCCTCAAGATGGTTAACGGAAAATTGGATAAATTATCAAAATCGGTTATAGGACAGTTTCAAGTCAAAAATTCAAAAATAGAAATTTAAAATTTTGAAATTTCGCAGTTTGCATATTCAAAGTACTTAATCTAATGACTACGATGATTCAATGATACTTACACTAAGTCTCACAGCTAAATCGGTGTCTTCGTGTTGGTTTCTTCGAGTTGACGGAAGATGAAATCCTTTCTACTGTGTGAGGATAGCGCTACCCTGGGATGAGCAACGTTATACGACTTCCGCGTGTTTCTCGGTGCCTTCTTTTACAACAAGATGAGCAGTGTACAGCGACTTACGCGTGTTTTTCAGAGCCACAGAGACCGTCTTCTCGTCTTTGCGTTGGGTTCTTCTCCCTTGAAGGTTTGGTAACCACCACCGTTATGTAGGGATGTCTTTTTTGTTTCTTCTTTTTCTTCGTTTGAGGGGGCCCTTCCCTCTGCTAAGTATTCTTCTTTTTCGGTGTTGAGGGATCCTACCGACTGCGCCAATTTGTTAGATTGAAATCCAGTCAAACCCGTTTTTAAAAAATTACAAAATAATAATATACTTTAAAATATAATTTTTTTGCGTGAACTTGTACGGACTAACGCGCTCGAAGCAGTAAAGTGATGCGTCGATTCCCGGAGGTTTAATTTATAGGTTTGCAGATGCTGACTGGGCGTCTTCTGTCTTCTACGTCTCCAATAAACAATTAGAATTACGCTGTAGAGTAACCTTGATTGTCGGCAACATCCTGGCACCATTTAAGTAGCTAACTGCGCAATTTGGAATAAAGGTCCATTGTATTTTTTCATATAACATGTATGTATCAAGTATTGTACTAATGTTTTGTATTGTATTTTAATATTATTTCATACTGTTTATCATATATAATGATTTTTCATAGCATAATCGACTATTTTGTAGTTAGGTGCTCCAATTTTTTTCACATCGAAAGATTCAATTTTTTGTCACGAATAAAAGTAACAACTTTCTTAAAACACACATAAAGACGACCGCCATGCAGCAGTCACGTGATCTTCAGAATAGATGAAGTAACATCTGTAAACTGTGAGATTATTGCTCGAAGCTAGTGAGCTGTTATTTTTTTAAATCTATCATTATTGATATTACTATTAATGCTCAATGAACACGATCTCTTCAAGCAAAATCATCATGAAATAAATTATAAGCATTTGTTCAAATAGTCGTCATTTTGACGTAAATATTTCAATAAACCCGAAGAATATCAATAAAAATAGCTATGGAAAATAAAACCAAAATGCAAAAAGACTCAGGTCCTGTAGCTATAGCGGGAATTCAGACATCCGAAAGGGTGAGAAGTCCTACCGGAGATCTGAGTCGACAAGCGAGCCCTGCTATTTCACAACAATCCACTGAATCTGACTTCCATGCGGGATTACAGAAGAGGCTACGCTTCCAGTCAATAAAATTCGTGAATAACGGCGTACCAAATGGACTGATGCATGTATGTTTAGTTGCCTATATTTTAAGTGAAAACCAATGTACAATTTGTTAGGACAAGAAATAGCAGTGAAAGCTAGGCACTGGCTTAGCAAGAAAATGCATCGAAATTTGTAAACAAAGTAATGAAATCCATATGAATGAAAGAAATAGGTCAATAGGTGTATTCTTTCGTTCTGATCGAAGATATCCAACTGAATTGATTTTTGAAGGAATGATCGATGCAAATGTCGGAATACCTCACAATAGAACAGCGTTTTGACTTTGACATATTTTCATTCGTAAAACACAACCTTGGTAGTTATCAAGGGGTTCACGAATCAAAGATTTCTTCTTTCTTCTTTGACTCTTGCTTTTGTATATTTTTCTGTGAAAATTGTTCGAAACATGAAAACAATTTAATGAAGAGCATGTCTATTGTAAAGATTTACACAAACGAGTCTTGGCACTAGTTCTAGTAGCAGTTTTAGTAGTGTATTGATGTGCTCTTCTAGAATATACTGAAGATAAACGGCGTTCATTTCGGGAATCACATATTCGAAATAAAAATTATCTTATCATATTTTGAAAAAGATTTTTCCGCCGACCGCGTATAAACATGTCTGTTTATTGGCCTTCAGAGCAATGAAAATTGACCTTAATGTATGATTTCGTAGGGCAGACAGTGCAGCCATAAAATACAAGTGTACAAATGAACTTTTTCGGTACCCTCTTATTCGAGTTGTTTATCTAATTCTACCACTACGAATGTTGATTTAAGAGATGATTATTAATGTTTTATAGAGTTGGTGGGTAAGTACTACTTATTCATTTCGATGATATACATTTTCTGATCAAGAATTCCTCGAACATTAATCGGCTTCATCAATACACTAGTTGAATAAATAACTATCAAAATACATTGAATATTATTAATAATAATTAATTATTATTAATATTATAGGAAAATCAATTTTTCCGTTATAAAACGAGATAGGTACAAGACATTTTAAATGACTGAAAAGACTTGTAGGTGGCTGCACTCTCGCACGAAAGAGGCAAAGTAATATCAGATTTGATATTGTCATCGGAAAATACTCCCAGATACTAAACTTTTCTTGAATATGACAATTATTTTTAAATGTATTAACAAAAAAACAAAAATATGAGTACAATCTTGATACTCTGTATCTCAGAAACGAATAAGTTGCGTACATATGTTCATGGGATATTTTCTTCTTATTTTGATGTCAGCAACATGTTCCTAAATTTTCTACACGTTAAAAGATAAGACCTCGTCAATCCTCAGCTCGCACAAGTTTCGACTTCTGAGGGCTGTCGTTCGCAGGGGGATGACAGCTGGTTGACAGCAGGGTGACAAACTTACTTACATTCACTAATGATATCAAGCATACTATTGATTCCAACGATGCCAAACCTATTTTCACAAAATCATACAGATACCCACAGATTCATAAGAATGAAGTCAAAACGTAAATTTCAAAAATGTTAGACCAAGGCATTATACAACCATCTATATCCCCATGGTCATCCCCAGTTTCGGTTGTACCTAAAAAATGGATGCATCAGGTAAACAAAACTGGAGAGTCGTAATTGATTACAGGAAACTCAATGAAGTAACCATTGACGATAAATACCCCTTTTCTACGCCCATGTCTGTAAACGTCAAAAATCGCACTGTCAACATTCCTTGTAAATGACATTTAACAATAACATGCACGTAATGAGATCTCATAACATACACGTGCGTTTTGAGAAGAAAACTTAAATTTCTTGGTTTAATTGAATTACAATCAATTTTTTATTTAGCTAAGACTTTATTTGGTCTATTTACACAAATTTAGTCAATTAAAAAACATAAAAACTTTTAGCATTAGCGAGATATATTTAGGATTGAAAGAGTGATGCCCCTAAATGTAAGCAGCACGTTATGCAATTTCTTCAAAAATAGGACACGTTTTCTTAAGTAGCATGCTATGAAAATAAATGTCATGTCATTTATATTGTCAATTTCTTGAACAAAATATAATTGTATCCGAACATTTTTTCAATTCAATTAACAACTATTGTAATAAAGTTCAAATCATTGCGATGTTTTTTATTTAATGAAAGAAAATGAATGGGCGTAGAAAAAGTATAGTACGTTACACGAGTTGTAAGCCCATTACGCACTCATGAAATGTATGCACTCGCCGCTGCGCGGCTTCGTGCATAAACTTTTTCATTTCGTGCGTACTGGGTTACTTACAACTCTTGTTATGTAATATACTATTACCTAACATTACTGACTTACTTGACCAGTTAGGACAATGCCAATATTTTACAACACTCGACTTAGCTTCAGGTTTTCACCAGATTGAAATTGATTCTGAAGACATTCCAAAAACTGCATTTTCAGTAGAAAATGGTCATTAGGAGTATTGTCGTATGCCATTTGGCTTGAAGAACACTCCAAGTACTTTCCAACGTGTCATGAACAATATTTTATTAGGAATTCAAAATGAAAAATGTCCAGTCTACATGGACGATATAATAATTTACTCAGCAACTATTCACGAACATATTTCAAGACTATCTGAAATTTTTCAGAGATCACAAAAAGCCAACCTCAAAATTCAACCCGATAAATGTGAATTTCTCAGAAAAGAAGTCGCATATCGTGGACATTTAATTACAAAAGAAGGAGTTAGACCTAATCCTCAAAAGATTGAATGTGTAAAAGAATTCCCCGAATCAACAAATCAAAAAGAAATAAAATCATTTTTGGGGTTATTATCGACATGATTTTTATGCTTGGAGAATGTCTTCAAAACTGTTTTCTGGCATCACGAATTGACGCTGAAAGATTCCCCAACAGAAATCATCCAAATAAAACAGCATTCGAAAGATTAGACTTAGACGAACTGGAAGTGTTCAGTATGAAAAACCCATTAAAAAGAAACCTGTGACAGTAAACGAAGAAAATGAATTTGCGGTCATTGCCTCTGTCGAAACCTAATGGGGATTAGTCAAGCAAGCGTATCAAGAATTCTGAAAAAATATATATAGTTACCATCCTTATAAAATCCAGCTTCACCAAAAGCTTTCCGAAAACGATTATGGGAAACGAGTTGAATTTTGTATGTGGGCATTAGATAAAGTTGCAGATGATATAAACTTTTTCAATTCGGTTCTTTAGTGATGAGAGCACCTTTCATAACAATGGGACTGTTAATAGACATAACTTCCATGCACTATTATGCTGATTCCAATCCACATCAATTTAGAATTAACCATAATCAACACAGATGGTCAGTGATTGTGTGTGGTGATTGGTCCTTATTTTTTCAAAGAACATTTAAATGGAATGTCCGGTCCTATTACAAGACATCCCCCTAGACTTAAGAAGAACGACATGGCTTCAAATGGATGGAGCTCCTGCACATTTCCATCGTCAGGTTCGTGAATATTTAAATGTTCATTTCCGAAATCGATGGATTGGACGGAAACGATTCCAAAATTGGCCCCCAAGGTCACCCGACCTGACGTCACCTAATTTCTTCTTGTGGGGATACATTAAAGGAATCGTTTATAATACACCACCAACAACACCCGACAATATGAAACAGCGTATCAGAGAAGCTTTTCTGAATGTTAGCCCTCATATGTTAGCAAATGTTGCTGAAGGTTTAGAAAGAGGATACGTTTGTGTTTAGAGTCTGATGGTCGCCATTTTGAACACTTGATATGAAATATTTCTTGTTTTATATCCACCATTTTTTCTTCATAATTTAAACTAATACATACTATTTAAAATATTGAAAAATAAATGTATTTGTTAATGAATCTCGGTGTTTATTTCAATCAATTCTGATTCGTCAAAACGCCATAGGCGACTTTATGAATAATGAATTTCTCAAAATCAGTTTGCAAAATGAAAATGTGCCTTTTACTTAAGGCTGAAACACAAATGGAAGTTTTACGTTTTTAGTTTTAATTTTCATAATTTTGGAAAAATTTTAAAGCGAAACTATCACTGCCATTATTATTCTGATTACGCCTCATGAAAAATTTTGTTGATTAAATTCATGCTTCCTTTTTTAATTCTGTTTTGCACCGTGTTTTATTTATAAAATTGATATAAAATACAGGGCGTTCCATTTAAATTAAACAAGTTATTACCGTTCGAAGATTGTTATTATTTTGCCTTAATTTTTACACACCTTGTATTATAGTAAATATTTCACAACTGCTCTATGAAAGTTATTCAGTTAGTAGCCTCTAGCATTAATTTGGTTGAAAACAAGACGACACTGGTTGAGAATTTAAGCATTAAAGCTGATGCTGCATTTTCACAAAATAAGAGATATTTCAAAACCATAAGGTTTAGGTGAATTAAGTCTTAATGGAACTTACCTTTATTTTGATCGTAAAATTCGAAAATGAAATAATATACAGGGTATTCCATTAAAAAAATAACAACTTTGATACGTTTCGTGTTTTTGGCACACCCTGTACAACATGAAAATATTTTTAAAATGTAGGGCCAATAGAGGTCGGTCCCTATCCATCGTAAAGAAAAAACTTTCAAAAAATCAAATGCTTCAGCCATAAGGCTTCGTGTCGAATAACGTGAATAACCCTGTATATTAGCCGAAGTAGACCAAATTAAATTTGATATGCATGGGGATCTCGGTACTTAAGTGTGGAAGATAGAAGGGTTGTTAAATGGGGGCAAAGTTGCATATCTTAGAGGTCAATTACATGAAACAAAAAATCTCAACTAGCTTCTTTGATTCTGAAGTTATACAGGAAAATACAAAAATTTCAAAATTCTCTTTTTGCATATATTTTTTATTTTGTAAAGATTTTTTGAACTTTTGGCCCTTTGTCGTAGCAACTTTTTGTAGATTATCCAAATACGCGAATTAAAATATCATACAAAGTATTAAGTATACACATGGGACACCCTCAACTTTCATTTCCAAATACGGACCTGCATTTTTCATTATATTCTTTCAAATGCTAAGAGTAATTTCATATGGGCATAGTATTTTCATCTGACTTACAGAGTGGAGTTGTGAACTATTAGCAGTAAAATCAACATTTTTAAACTCCATAACAGCTATATTTGAGAAATATAATTAAATAAGAAGTGAATCAATGATAAGTTGACTTTTGCTGGCACTGATACTTCACTACTTCCAAAACAGTCGATAGTTCATATGAAAATACTACGCCAATATGATATATGGCTCTTAGCATTTGCAAAAATACAATCAAAAACTACAAGTAGTATTTGAAAAAAAAATGAAGATAGCCCGGTTTGTACGGTAGGTACTTTGTATATAATTTTGATTTGCATATTTGGGCCGCAGTGGTCATTATGGTAGAGAGCTAGTCTATAAATCAGGGCTGATCTATCAATCTTTGGCCATCTTCCAGGAGAGATGGGAAGAACCGGTTCCTTAGGGAACCAAGCCGCCTCTATGTAGTACCCTTCTATCTTAAACCGTTGCCGAGATCTCCATGCGTAGACCCTCCATGCATCGCCCTTCTTATACTGAAAAGTTTGCGTTGTATGCTGGATTGATGTAAAAAGCAGGACACTTACTACTTTCTCGCAATTATTTTTTAATTAATTGGACGAGTTGAGGAAGCACAAATCTTCGTAAAACGCAGTAACCGCCATTTTAGCATGAAGATGTTAGAGTTGACATCATAAAACTTAAAAAATTATACCTGATTTAAATTGCGGGTGATTTGCAAAAAAGGGTTTTAAACCAATTTTTGTCATCTCACAAAAACAAAAGTACTTCAAGGCAACCAACCTAATTTATCATTCAGCAACCTAACATTTTTCAAGATAAATACCTACTCACTATCATGTTTTTATTTAGAAGAACATTTGTATACTGTGTGTCCCACTTTGAGCAGCATCTCCTCCGTATTTTCTTATTCGACGACCGATTTCAAAACAAATTTTTTTCAACATAGTAATATCAAGGATTGTTTCAGCAGAAAACTAATATAATAAACACGTTGAGAACTCTCTGAAACACATGCTTTCAAATTTTCACGACCGTGTTGTATATAGGGTGTTTTTATTGAGAATTAATAATAATTATCCCATGAACAAGAATAATAGAAAACGAATAGTCTAATATCATGAACATATTCTTATACTCCTTGAACACAGGGTCTTGTTTGCACGAGGAAGAAATTAATTTTTAAATTCAATTATTTTGAATTTCATGAATACTTGAAATAAATTTTGATCTTTTCTGCTTTTCCTATGCAATTTGGTAGTTTTCATTATTATAATTTGATTATTGAGAGAAAATTATAAAAATCGTGAACCAAATGAAATTCTTTTTATAATAATTCTTCAAATCAAAAACAAATATAAAATCCTGAATTAATATTATTCATTTGTCATAATTCAGTATTCTCTATTAATCCTCAATTATTTTCCATACATTTAAGAATTCTTCCATAGGACATTGTTCACAAATATCCAAAAGATATATTTTAGGGATAACAATAAGATATCATTGAGGAATAAGGAAAACAGTTTAAATATATTTTGATATTGAAAATTGATATTGTATTCATTTCATATTTACTTCGGCAATTCATAACCATCTGTAGAATATCTTCATATAAAGTCCAGACAGATTACGGTCCAGGAAAAATATACAATTGGTACACGTTGAAGAGAGATAAAATTGATCGATATTCAAAATTCAACTCGACATACACATTCATTTATATTTGCTTGGACCCGCAATCCATAGAATATTTTCTGAAGAAACCGATAACCTGATTTCATAAAGAGAGAAAAGAAAACATCGATATTGAAAATTCAACTTGATATTTATATTCGTTTAGACTTGCCTTGGATATTTTATAATCATCTGTAGAATGTTTTCTGGAAGATATCCGTTTTGATTCCATCGACCATCAATAAATATCTAATATTCATCTTGAAGTCCAAGAAAAACCAATGATTACGAGCTAGTATTTGTTGAAAGAAACAATTTTCATTCGAAAATTTAAGGTAAAAAAATATAGGTTGAACACTGATTTTGTTTTATTTATATGAAATTATTATTGCTTTGGATATCTAATGGCTATCCACAAAATATTTTCTAAAAGATATCCATTACACAACCTCGATGAATATCTTATAGATGTCCATTTCAAATCCGGGGATATTCCGACCAGAATTGGACATGAAACGGATATCCATAGGATATGTGTTATCTGGGTAGTAAATAGTCTGGCCTATCAAAATCTTTCAAAATATTTGGCTACGAATGCCAATGCAACGATGACCATCGTAGGACAAGTTAACTTCATAATTCCCGACCTCATGGGACTAGGTCGACAGCTGAATCTGAATCTCCATATTGTAATTCACCCGTTGCCGGGACGGGACTGCCCTGGGCCCGGAAATCTACCGACACTTTTTCATAATTCGAGTTTATTGTGCACCTCTCAATTACAATCAATAACAAATTTAGAAATAGTACCTGGTATTTATCCATTCAACAATAAAATATGATAAAAATGAACCAAAAGTGACAAAGGTTCTTTTTATTTATAATACATAACCCAACTTTCCCCTGCTTTCTCATTGGCGCTACTGTGGGTTATTTTGAACACTGGAACTACTTAAAGTATTAGACCACGCCTATATTGGCCATACCCGTATAAGGACGGAACGGCCTGCTTGATTTAGTGACCCTAAGTAATCCCGTTAACAATTTCAGGTCTTTTTTGTTCAACTCGAGAAGCTGTTTTAGCTTTCCTTGGCGATAGGCTCACTAGCCTTTTCGCTTGTCTTTGTCCTGACACTTTATTCCAGTGAGATTTCATTTCATCGGCTACCCAGCGTCGGAACTCTTCCTTTAGGTGGGCTTTGGAGAGTCCACAGAAGGGTCCTGGGCCAGGAAATGGTGTGTTTGCCCCTTCTTTGGTGAGGCAGTCTGCTTCTGTTTCTTGTGGAGCGGCCTTAACTCAAGGAGTTCGCTTCTGATGTAAGTCTATTATTTTCTCCATTGCTACTAGAAGAATGGAGGTAAGGCTGATGGGCGGTAAGAGATTGGTACGTCCATAGGGCGCCTTCCAGTCTTTTTTATAAACGCCACCGCTGTCTCTCTCTAGATCTGCGCCGGTATATAACTTCGAATAGCCTTTTCAGGAAGAGCCCAATAATTTCAAGACCATGTTGCACTAAGGCTGGAAATATTCCATCCTTTCTTGGTGACTTAAATGGTTTAAAACCTCTGATAGCTCATTTGATCTGTGAAGATTTTTCCAGCTAGTCTTCTACTGGCTCTTTTGGGGTTGTGGACAACCCCTACCAGGTGAGCACTTTGCTGTTCATTTTCCACAGCCGTTTTAGAATCAGGAAAGTGCGTCTGCAAGAGAACACTCAAACTTTCCTTTGGGTTATCAGTGTATCTATCCCCCGTTGGGTGTTTTGATCAGACCGATACCGTTGGAGTGTTCTTTTGAGAGAACTTTCTAGAGTCGTTGTGCTGGTGCCAGTTTGGTAATCCCATCGCACATTTGTCGCCGTGTTCTCCTTTTAGATTTTCTGAGTTCCATATTGTAATCAGAAAGAGCTGTTTTGTAGTCCCAGTATCCCAGACCCTTAGCTCTATTGAAAAGTCTTCTGACTTTTGTTCAAAATTTTGCTAGTTCCTTATTCCACCAGAGCACGTCTCTAGTAGTAGGGAAGTTAGATTGAAATCGATTGCCAAAGTTGTATATGGAACAAACAGACTGATCAATAAGCAAGTATATATCTACGTAATAAAATATGCTTAATTTTCCACTAAAATTTATTAAATTCAAAAATTAATGAATACATGATTACAGGTACATACACGATAGTTTCACTGAATAGGAATACGATTCCCATACAACAACATTTTATCGTCACATAAGTCCAATCTTATTATAAGATCTTAAACAATATGAATGTCCACTTTCAACACTTACAAAGTCCATGAAAATGTGAATGAAAATCAACGAGAAATGGTACGAAAACATTACAAAGGTAAAAAAAAAAGTATTAATAAATAAATATTCATTCAATAATAACGTATTTTCGCAAAGCCAATGAAACAGTAATAACTGTCATTCAACAACTGATTGTTCTACCACTCAAAAACATTTTGGTATTAATAAACTATATTACCCTACACCATGTTATTACTGTTTTGTTTAAACCCACGAAAATACTAGTGTTAAAACAATTCTTAAATCTACTTCTTATTCAACATTATTTTAAATATATTATCTTTGTAATTTTTAACGATTTTCTCTAATTCTTCGACTTGTGCTTTGAGCTTGATATTCTTAGTATTAAGTTCATCGGCCTCAGTTTCTATTTCAAGCTCCTTGGTTTTCCTCTTGAGTCTTGATTTACGTGAGGCTTCATTATTCTTATCCCTAAGTTCCCGATATTTGGAGGTGTCACTATCCTTTGAATGATCTGAAGAGATAGATGCAGTTCTTTTTGGTGGTCTGCCTCTTCGCTTGGATTTTGAATTTGTGTAAACTTCATACTCTGATTCGGAATCAGAAGAGTCTTCTGCTATCACAATTTTTCTCTTCGAATGTACGATTTTCCTCTTTGTCGGTGGAACATAGTCTTCGTCATCATAATCTTCACTTTTCGTTCTTTTTTGAGACTGTTGGGCGGAAATTTCAAAATATTTGCCTTTTTCTACTGCAGGTTGTCCATAACTAACAATATTTAGCGGTATTTGTGGTAAAGTAACAGTAGAAGTACCAAATATATCATCAGTAGAGATTTGAGGGATGTCCTGTAACAAAAAAAATGGTTTACTCAAGGAAATTCTGATTTTCAAATCGCAAATAAAAATAAACAAATCAGTTCAAAAAATCATTGCATACAGAGTAACCCATTTAAAAGCGGGGTAACCCTCAATAATTGTTATTCACTATCCGATTAAAAAGTTCTTTATTTCAATGCATCAGAAATTTTATTTCACTGACAAATTTGAATTGAAATTCAGAAGTTCAAGTTCTACTACGAATTTATTCAGTCACAAACATCCTAAAAATGGGTTGGCAATTTAAAAAAATAAATATGCCGCTAAATTTGCAATATTTTCAAATGGGTTTTATGAAAAAATATGAATTTCCAACGGAAATATATACATTTTTAGGAATTTCCAACAAAACAAAAGATTTTTCGATTTAATTGGTGTGAACTAGTCTTCACTGATGAGTAGCAATAACCATGAAACCAGTACCTAGGTTATCCCCCCTTTAAATCGAAACATAATTTTAGCTAAAATATTTTTGAAGAGCACTGCAAAGCGCAGTTCTTGTATTAAACCTTGCCAAGTATGAAACAGATACAATTCACGGTCGTAGAGGGCAGTAGTTGTTTTCTGTTGGATACTTAGTGACGAAAATTTCTATTGTATAGGAAAATTGTATAACTTAATCTATTCTTCATTATAAAAGTTAAAATACCTTTATTGCCAGAAGTTTTACAACATTAGATTATATTCGAATGAAAAGCTTTGTTGACAAAATCCAAGTGGAGTAAAATTTGTTTGGGGAGTTTTCTGTATTTTTTGACACATACAATCTAAACCTATGCTTAGAGAATGAATAAAATATATGAAAATCTTATGAAAAAATGTATATTGTTTTTCTATGTAAACTATCCTAAATACTACTAAGCTTTAGATTCATCTTGTGCTATGATCAATAACTTCGCCTTCGTTTGTTCCAACTTGGTTTTTTGAGGTGAAAGAAAAATTCTGACGGATTGTTATTTGTTCAAGAATGAATACTGGGAATTGGACAGTTCAATGAGATTTTTGTTGGTTTTTCTAGTTTCATCATTCAACAGTTGAGTTTTACTGGACATACACAGTAAGTTTGAAAAATAATAAAATGTAAATGTTTCATTTTATATATTATTGTTGAACATGTTTGCATGATTTTACAATATTTATTTATTTTATGACTAAGCTCATATGATGGTACTATTTACTACAATTACTACCTCGGTTCAAGATTGCTTTGAAAAAAATTAGAAGCGATAAATATTTTTTAATCTCTAGATTTAATCAATCCGGAAATTCATGTCTGTCAAAACTAGTATGGTTTGAATCTTCTTTCTGGATGCCTATGATGGCATCGTCATACAATGGTCAAATAATATGTTTCCCCTTTTCTACATTTTCTTCACTTCACACTCAAGTATGCATTTCGATAACCAAATCATACTTGTAACAACATACACTGTAGTAAAGTAAAAGTGTGCGGAAAGGGGAAACAAATTATTTCTTCTAATATAATCAAACAAACTAAACTGAAACTTTAATTCTCAAAACAATGCAATTTCTTTATGCGGTAATAACTAAGAACCACCGTCACTTTCAGAAATACAAACTATATGGTGCAAAATAAATAGCAACCAAAATAACAGCCACACTTTGTATTAAAACAGTAATATAAATAAACAAGAGTGATCCAGACATAAACAGATATATTCAAATCCACAATTCAGTAGATATAAACAATGATCTTTGCATGGTGATAGGCACATGATTTGCAAAAACAACTACTTTATATTTAGGTCGACTGGATATAAAATCATACAGTACCTACAGATATTGTTTCAGTTCAATTAATTATGAACTATAGATTTGAACATACTTTATTTCTAAACTCGTAAATGGAAATATGGTAACTCACATCTTCAACCAAATCCAATATATTGAAACTGGCAGATTCCAAATCCACCACATCTGCAATGATATTAGGAGTGCTCACAATATCAGTCATCGGAGCTGGTTGATTTATGTCAAGTGAAAGTTTTCTCTTCTGGGATGCCGAATCATAAGAACTAAAGCTATCGTCGGGGGTTTCCAGCCCTTTGTGGAACTGATTCACTCCATATGGTGACGAAGGATAAGAAGAATGTCTAGATTTAACACTTAATTCACTATCGTTCACATCGTATGAAACTATACTTGTCGATTCATTAGACTGCGACGTCCTATAAATGTATGTACCATTATTCGACACAGGAGAATACATGGCTGTGTCGGAGTTTTGTAGATGAATATTACTTCCTATTTCACTAGGGATACTTTCATTTCGATGCACTTCTTCCGGCTCATTGAAAATGTTTGTGTTGTTTTCTGCTGTAATATTTTTGTATCGGTAGTTTGCATCATATTCCAGTTTAACGAAGAAGTCTGTCTGACCATTCTTCTGAAAACTGCTGATATCGAAGTCAAAAGCATCCTTTTCTGGAAGTTAAAAATTTTATATGAATCTTATGAATAAACGTAAAAAATTATTATGAAAGTGAATTATGTTGGTATTTTTCAACCTGGATAGTGGAAATTTAGGAAATATTTTTTCGATTACCAACAATGACGTTCATTTGGGTCGAAACGTAAGTACTTACCAAAAATTGGTGTGTTGAGCTCATCTACAGAATTTATTAACATAGGCTTTGGAAGGAAGGACGACAAATCGCCAAATTCCTCCATTTCCAATTTGATTTTCCTCTGATTCCCGTAAAAACTGCTGCTGCTTGTCGCCAAAACGTTTTCTTGAATAACACTGGACTCGCCCTAAAAATATTACACCAAATGTTATCGAATATTTCGATTTTCTCTACCGTATAAAAGATTGTAGTGTAAAAAGATGTCAGTGACTTTAGCCAATTTTTTTTTAATTTTACCTTTACAGACGTTTCTCAACCACCGTTGTAAAATTCTTAATATCTCATCAGTTATTTGAATTTTTTTGGTGAATTTATAGGTTTTGAATCTAATGGCTGCTCCCGTACAAGTAGCCTACAGAAATGGACCTAATATTTTAACGAGCAATCCTTGACTCGTTAAAAAGTAGAAAATCTGAATCAATCAATTTTTAAAAAATCTTGAATTAACTAATCCTGTACACCTCACAAGATGAAAGTTGAGCGGGTCATTATGTTTGGGACCTGAAAACATCTCTGCACAATGTAGATGAAAAGAGTTGAAAACTTGTAAGGTAAGATACAAGGTAGTGAGGAAGCAATGGTGTACCGAGATTGATAATCAAATTAGAGGGGCAAATATGATTTTTCATTAGCTAAATCACAATATAAAAAATATGAATGAAAGTGTGATTTGGAATTATAGACAACAATATGAATTGAACGAATTTGAGCCAAGTAAAGTTTAAAGTTTTCTAAAAGTAGATTCAAATTAAAACGACTTTTCTAAAAATGTAATGCATTTATCATTCTTAACGTACAATAAATGCCAATAGGGCAACTCAAAGAAAATTAAAGAAAAAATGTATATTTGAATAATTTAAAAAATAATTATTGTTACAAATTCGAGATACTCGATTTGAAATTTACCTGTACGGGTATATCGATGGTTATCGAAGGTATCTGTAAATCCGTTCTTTTCACCAAAGGATTTATTTCGTAAGGATCGACGCATACGTATTTGGCCAGATCTAAGTCTAAATCTGTAATGTACTTTTGATTTTCCAGTGACATATCGAACCCGATCAAGTCTATGCGACTTGTGTACGAGGATTTCTCGGAAGGATCCATAACGGGGGGTAACTTCGCTGGCAGGGAACATGTTGAAAGGGACTAGAAAAAAAATATTATCATTTATTGCAAGTCAAAACGGTAAGTAGAAAACGTTTCCCAATATGTCCGGAACAATTGAACTAACCAACCTTACTGAGTGAATTTTCGTGAACAGGAAATCATTCAGTTTATAAACGAAAATTATTCAAACATTTTCAGAGCATTGTTTTTACAGATCGGATCATCGGTACAATTATTTTACAGATCAAAAATTTCAATGAACAACATAACCCGTGAATGAAGCAATTAGAATTACAAAATTGTCGAAACTTTCAGATTTCAAGGGGCAGACTAGGAAACCTGGGCCTCCATTTTGCAACGCCACTGGGAGAAATAACTAAAAATAAGGAATCGTTTATACAGTTCTCCCTCACTAGTTATTCTCCATTAAATCACAGGTGTTTGATTGCATACAGTCCTGTCATCACTCTATGATTCATTCATAGAATTTCTTTAAAATTCAGAAGCAATATTTCAATAGATTATATTTGTATATTTCCTGTTCACAGATGATTACATTCATATTTGAAGCCATCATTACAACTCCAAGCATAGAAAATTTAAAAAAATTGAAAAGTAAACCGATCTGGGGTATGGAAAAATTACGTCATTGAACAAATAATAGATTTTCAACTCAACCTTCTACTACATAGTATACATAAGGAATTTTGTCATCACATCACGAATTCAATAGAAAACAGCCATTGCCCCTTATGTGCTCCACTAATAATAATACTCCCTCATAAACACTCGTTGAATGTACCCAAAGGCATAGCCTGTGCGGTTAGAGGACGGCTATTATTATTATTTGCCGTGGCGCTCCGGGGCGACTTACTGATGTTTTAGGTGATGTATTCACTTTTCAGCTGCAGGAAAACCCGGAAAACCTACAGCATCACCTCGGGTGGTCGGTGTGCACTCCAAGCTAGCACTAGACGAGATTGGCATCTAGACAACTCACAATACACTTTTCAACAAGGCATGCGGCCGCCTATCGAATCCGATATAAAGTAGTTGAGAAAAATTCTCGTACCTACATCGGATTCGAACCGACTATCGCTATGCTGGAGTTTCGATCGGCCTGTGCATTAGACCGCTGATCCACCGACCACCTCCATCAGATTCTGGACAAGACAGACCAGCCTAATACTTTTTAGTCTTTTTACTACTCGTTTGAGTTTCAGTTGCAAATGATTTTATGCCGTTTGTAGAAAGCACTTCCGGAAGGTGTTTCTTATAGAAGTTTTGTCAATAATTTGATGGATGTAATTCAGCGGCATAACTGTTTTATGTTGAATTTCTGCTACCAAAATTCCCACATAGGATGTAACAGAAGGTTTAATTTTGTATTCATTTTCAAAATCAATTTTAAATCAATCAAACAATATATTGTTAAGAACAGTATGCTTACAGTTACTATATAATATATCCATTGTTTTCAATCTTTCATTGACATTATATCGGATTGGAATTAGTTATAGAGAAAACCCAATTTGGGATTAAACAATGAATATATCATATAAAAATTTGCTTATAGTTGCTTTTAATATATTCACTGTTCCCAATCTTGGCATCTTCATACTTCATGAGAATGCAGAATTATGATGAAAAATAATATACACTCTGATAATTATTCATAACAGCAATAGTTTTACAACAATGGATATGTCATAAAATTAAAGTTGTCCATATAATATTATAAAAAATAAATAGGCATTTGTATGAATGAAAAGTATACCCTTATATCCTTCAACATTCTCCTTTTTTCCTATAATACAAAAAAAAACAGAACGGTTAGTATATTCAATGAAAGAATCCCAAAATAGTTTTGTAAAACAACTGAGGCAAATACAATTTTTGTAACTGCAAATAATAAGTGAATAGAGAAGAACCAACATCAGGTCAATAGAAATAATATGTAACACTTAATTTTTAATTCTTACATTTCCACTTTGAAGACAATGTAAAAAGTCTGACCTTCAGAAGCATTAAAATTAGGTTTAAGGTTTGATCATGCAAATCAATAAATAGATGTTATAGATTTGAAAAAAAATTTAAATGGAATTAATAGGTAGAAAAGATAAAACTAAATTTAGTAAGTAGACCAAATTTTAATTCTTGAGCGAAACCCTGGAGTCTTGATATCATAAATATGAAATCTGTAGCCTTTCCTGAATTTATTTTAAAGAGAATTTCAATCATTTTAGGTGAATGACTACACCTTCTTGTGCATTAAAATAGATTCTAGAATAGATAAAACAAATTATTTTTCAAACTGAATCATTTTCGAAAACTCTCACATTATTGTCAGTTAATAAGATAAAATATACTTGAAAATGAAACTATTATTTTCACAGATTATGGATTCATGAAATCAAAAATAAGGAAAGAAGCCATTGCACGGCAAAACAACTAACTATATGGTTTTGTAAACCCATAACTTGTGCAAAACATTGAAAAGTTTCATTTATTTTTCAAGTAATGGGTCAATAATAAATAAACAAACAGAAAAGGCTTCCTCTTTATTTAAAAAGAGATCTTCAAGTCATCTTTATCAATTTTTTAGTATCTTATGTGAAAAGCACTGATGATAGTTTAGTGTTAGTATTTTATTAGTTTGGTCCCATTCATCATCCATGGCCTCTTTTGATTATGATTTCCTTTGAAAAAACACAGTCAACAAGTTAAAAAACCAAAATTTCAAGAACTACGAAAATTAGTATATTATGAATCTGGGAAGTATTTCCATTTTTAAACAGCAATCGATAAAACTTACAATAAACTCGGCTGCGATCAAGATTTGAGAAAGTTACTTTTAGCAAAATTGTGAAAGTTGGCTGTTTATCAGTTCACAATTTGGGTAGATAATTTTTGCATTTCTGTAAGACCAGAGATATTTCACGACGACGCACAATTATTTCAGTTTTTCTCACTTAAAAAGATTCAACAATTAAAAAAAAATATACACCACTGTGTTTTTTCGTAGAGGGCCAATTCCATTCGCACAACCATACTGTTCTAAACGTTTCATGATTACCATTGCATGATAATATGACATTTTAATAGTATTAGTGGAAAAATATCTTCAAAAGGTATGCTAAGATCAAAACAAGATACATCATGTACAACCTCTCCAGTGGCTTAGGTCGGTTTTCGTCGGATTTCTGACAGGAGACCCATCAAACGGAAAATCGACAGTTTTATTCATTTTGAAAGGTATTAGATTTTTTTCGATTGTCCCCAGTGTATGGTCCTTCTAAAAATATTTGCATGTGTAGAAACGGAAAAAACAATACACAAAGACATTCACAATTAGTCTCCACAATTCCCTATAAGAAATATTAACAATGAATATGCAGGATGTTGATTAATAAATGATCGAATTATTTATTACAGGTAACTTATTTCTCGAATTGATAGCATTTGTTATTTGAGTCGTCATATAGTCGTCAAAAAGGGATATCAAGATCGGAAACTCAAAAAGTTTTTTTTAATGGAAAGTTTCACTAAAATAGTTAATGTCAGTTAAAAATTGTCTGTCAACTCATTTGATTTATATGAAGTGTAAAGGCCACAAAAAAAATCGAAACGTATAAAAAAATTGTTTTTCACCCCACAGGTTTTCAGAGACATCCCTTAGAACTCATCAAAGAGCTTGTGCGAGCAAGAGAGATCCAGACCCGTAACCTACAGCTTACTTACGAGTGAATTTCGAACCACTCTAGCTCCTTGGCAGAGGGTTTGATAATTGAATCTATGTCGTCTTGGTAAGATGCGAATGGTCTAGTACCAAGGCCACTTTGCTTTGTCAGCTCAATGTGCTCTATCGATAGCGAATACTATTTCTCATTTCGGTTTACAGAGGACATAGCTTTGAATCTGGTTGTCTATAGATTTCTGTTCTTACTCCACTAGTCTGAGTCGTCCGTCAGATCCAGGATATAACTTCATTTGTTTCTTAGTGCGCTTAAATCGATGAATTCATTGAAAAATTCTCTACAGTTTCCTTCAGCAACTAAGTTTATCAAGTGCTTTGCTTTTCTCAAATGTTCGCGTCCATCTTCAAACGATGTCATCGAATGATGAAATGGAGTGACATATGTTCTGGGTCGTCAAGGCCCACTGACACATAAGTTATCCGCCTATAGTTGACCATATTTTCAACTTCGACGGAAAGTATCAGAAGAGATGCGAATGTTGAGTATCATCTGATTAATCTTGGCGGATTCGATCGGTCAATTTAAGTTGATTTGTGGCCAATAGAGTAATATGAATTTTCAATCAATTTCTCTAGATACAGTTTCATTTCCCACTCTCTTCAGATCGATTGCATCTGAAATCTAAAGAAATTCTTCAAAATCTTTCCCAATATACTTCTATTATCCATTATTGTTGAATCAGTCGTGAATCTCCAAAAGAGTCCGATATATAATCGTCTCATCCCTCTCCAAACATCCTGTATTAGAATCCTTCCAAGTAGCGTACGGTTTGCAATTAGTCTCAGAGGATCGAACAAACTCATAAAATTTCAATAAATCTTTTTGCAGGATTTTAGTAAGGAGAAATTTGGTAATATTTGTAGGTAGAGTTTAACTGGTAGTGAAAATAATCTTCGATGGCAAATATCAATTGTAAAGTCGTATCATTTAATATATAAGATCCAAGTTTATTCACCCCTTCTTTTGAATTTGATATCCAATTAACTATCTGAAATCTACTTTTCTGTTGTTCCCTTTGATCCTCGATCACTACTTTTACTATCAAGATAGTCATCCACTAATGCTTTTTGATTATTTAATATATCTTGGGAGTCAGTCTGTTCCTTATCATTTAATAATATACCTGATATTCCTTAGTTGGATCTCCATGTCTCCACAAAAATCGTTGGAAGCGTTGAAGTTACGGGTATATCCCTACTTGGTGAAACACTCTCTTGATGGGGATGTTAGTAAATTCAGTCCTGCAATTATGTTATCATTCAACATTCAAACTTATACCATAAGATTTAGCGCTGGATCAAACTAATCGATATTGATTAGGTTTGTAGTGGTTATTCAAGCTGATCGAGCTTTTTCGGAAGCACAGGATTATTGCTTTTGGAAATTATGCTCTTTGACCATTCATTTCTCAACGCAGTAAAGTCATTTTATAGTCAACGACATCGCTCTCTAAAAGGAGTCCAATTTGACAATGATGTCCAACTTTTCTGATGGTTTCCATTGCTATAGCGTTTCATTTGTCAAGACTTATTAAAATACCAAGATATGGAGTTATATTTGACACAATCATGGTGATTTTAAACGGTTTTCGTTTAGAAAATCCACCCAATAAGCATTTTTTATCGCTCTTGACTTGTTTTCTGGACCTCGGCACCTTTACATGCAACAGTGAGATTGAATGTTCTTGTCATATCAAAGTAACTTTGCTCAATCCCATATTTCCTTCTTATAGTCTGATTTTTCAATAGAAATATCTTAGGGCCTTTGGAGCGCATGCCATTCGTTCACTGACTACTATAGATTTGTCAGCAAATATCACTGTTGACGTCTTATCGAAAATTGAAATTGTGTCTATTAAACCACTTGATCCAGCCTCACATTCGCAATCGTAAGCACCATATATACTGTCATGTCGGGTTCATTAGTTACTTGTTCCATATATTGATCAGATTTGTCTATAAGGAGAGCAGAAGTTTCAATGGAAGGTCTGGGATGATTGGAAACATGTATTGGTTCATTATCAATATCTTTGGTTTATTTGACTTGGAAAGGTTTGGAGTTCACTGTTCATACAAGAAAACCATAATTGTTATAATTTCTCACCTCGTTTAAACATTTTTCTTTAAATTTTGGACATGAATGAACCTTGAACCTCTACTTTCACAGTTATGACAAACAAGTTGGGGGTTGTTATTGAGCTCGATTGGCACGTTTGTAGGCTCAACTACTTTATGTCGATATTTTTGTTGGAATCTTCGATCATAAAAGAATAAACCGACAAAACAAACTGCATTTGCTCTGGTATTTTACGAATCAGAAAAAATATCAATATCGGTTTTGTTATACAACTTTTTGGCGAGTTTCGGAAATTGTCTTGCATAACAATTGAGCATCCGTCATTCCTAGTGAGGCAACTGGCGAGTCTTCTTTGACTGCTCTTGAAACAACAACATAGTCTATCCATTCTTGAACAAAAAATGACTTCGAAGAGGAAGGCTGAACGATTGGATTTATAACTTAAACAATGGGAAAAACACTTCTTGCCAACATGCTGGTTCACATCATTTACTAGATTCATCACATTTTCTTGACACTCTTGATCTATTTCGAGAAGTTTCACGTTTTTTTAATTGAAGTATTTTTCAACTTGACTTCCTGTTTTCCTCCTTCCATTGCATGATTGTGATTATTGACAAGCTAGTCCTTCTATGTTTTGATCCACGATATATCGTACCTCACACGTTGCTTTGGTGATTCTGTGGATAATTCGTTTCTGCGTTCTACAGTTTTCCAACATGAATTCCAAATTTAGAAGGCAAGGTCTACATCTATACTGAACTGTCATATTAGCAGTCCATGCATGAGGTGTCACCAACTCCAACTCCAATTTATTCACCTCATTTATCCTATTCATAAATAATCAATCAATCAATCTAAATATTCTTTATTGTCTAAAGATTCACATCTCATTGACAAAGGAAGAGTCATAACGTTTTACACAAAAAAGTCAAACAAATCACAGTTAAAAATGAGAAACAAAATGTAGTATTGTATAATGTGATATGCAAAAAAATTTAAATACATTACTCGATTCATTTAACTCATTGCAGACATCCGATGACCACTTCTATTCTCTGGAAGGATCAATGTGATCCTAACTTAAATTAAATTTTGTAAAATTCAAGCATTCGCAAATTAAACCCAGATTTATTCAAACCTCAATATGGAAAAATTTCAATGTGTTCGAAACCAGATCAACAGTGATCTCACAGTAACATAGAATTCTATAGTCGATCAAATAAGTGAGATGACATTACTGTTGAATTCTTTGGAAAGAAAGAGACAACTGTTGATAATAGAATTCTATGGTACACGGAATCCTACTCCTGATGACATAACTTGAAACTATAAACAAAAGTTACATTATTTTTGAAATTGATGCACCTCATTCTTATAGTGACATTTACGAAAAATATATGTGTATTATATTTGATTCTCATATAAATTCACAGTAACAGTACAAAAGCTCCTTAAGATCCTGGAAATTGATTTGTCCTCACAGGCACTGCTAATCAACCCGTACTAAAGTTACTAAGTGAATCACTGGTCCTCTTCACTGGATTTGTCCATAATCGTTATCAGAAAACATTGTTGATTCATTTTCTCACGACCACGTATACAATAAATGATGAGACTGAAATTACTAAAATGGCTCTCAGCGGCTAATCTAAGTACATTTGTTTACCCTGTAAGAAATTTCTATGGCCCTTATCTAAATTAATTCCTAGGCCGTCTCTTCATTTGTTGGAAGTGAGAAATGAACACTACATCAATATTTTTTATCACTATCTATTCTTACCATGCACCGTCATTTATCTGAATATAAAATAAAGGACTTTTTGAAAGCCATATTTCACGAATTCCCAGAATAGGTCAAGGCTATACACTCTTTCATTCAGTTATAATATATGTATCAAAGAGTACCACTGCACTGTAATGATTGTTTTCTTCCTTCATCCCAGTTATATATTTTCATCCATTTGTACAACTGTTGAGAGTACTACTCTGTACCAAAGAAAATAAAATCGATTTTTTACCATTATTATCAAGTCTTAGTATTAGAGTGGTCAAAAGCGAATAATGTCGTCATTTGAAAGGCTTCAACAAAATTAACTTTTATAAAAACTAAAGGCACAAAATGCATGGGATGAATTGGGCTTTTTCGAAATACTTCTACATGAAAAAATATTTAAAAAAATCAATAAACTCTGTAAATGCTCTAAGGGAACTAAGGCCTTTTGAAAGTGGTTCTCATAATTTTCGTTCCATATTTCAGAATCCCTTTTAGATATACCACTGGAAGTCGATTCAGTAAAATTAAACGTTTTCATTTCCTGAAATCTACCAAAATCAATTCTAACCACTGGCGTACAAAACCTTGAGGGGTCAATATTTCCTATACGTATTATTTTTATGTCCTAGTTTTTTGATAATTCGATAACAAATTCGGAATAATTAGTTAAAACTGCATAATCAAGATTATTTTCAAAACCTGCTGTGGAATCAACCGTTAACGAGATATTCCGCTTCAAATAAGATACTGCATGATGAGAATCTCAAATTGGGTGGAAAATTTGCTAAGATACATTCAATTATACTGGTGAAGGTTTGAAATACGCTAAAAGATATAGAAATTTATATTTTTAAATTGAGTATTTGAAATGCCCATGATTCAAAACACGGGAAGAAAATATCCCCTTCAGGTTTTGCACGCCTATTGTTAGAATTGATTTTACTAGGAAATGTTAACCCTCGCTTTTCATTCTTTCACAGGTTTATATCTCGATGGGTTCCTAACATACTGAATTTATTGTATGGGGGCCATTTTCGACGGGCCATAGCTCCTTTGGAAATTACGAACCTACGTAAGTATACAGATTTTTTTTTATCATCTTGCATGTAGAATCAGTGCCCAAAGTTTGTAACCTTATTTTGAAAACATCCTACCTTGAATAGTCGACTCAATCTGCTATACAACTGTTACCTCAATTATCAATACATAAAAAATACAGAAGACACAAAATACATAGCAACACCCTGTATATTGAACCGGTAGAATGCAAGAATATAGAATAAAATAAATTCATAAATTTGATAAACACAAATAGTTCTCATTGCTATTAATAAAACTTACATTAGATTCGCCTTTTTCGCTTTTAAAAATGTTGACTTTCTCGGGGCCTCAGCAGACGAAGAGTTGAGGGTAAGACACGCTCAACCTGAAATAAAAAACAAATGATAACATTCGGACAATAATGAAATGAAAAAATATCAATGATTTGAATGGCCAAAGCAAAAGAACTTCGGCAGTAAATAATGCTTCAAGTGAAAAAAAAATAACCTTTTTTACAGATTTCAATAGTTTCGTTCCTAAAAATTATAAAAATTGCTTACAGTACGTAAAAATAATGGATTGCCCAAGTCGTCACCATCACGAATTCATACTCTCCGTATTTCCATTAAACATTTTAATGTGATAAATTCACATCTACAATTGAAATAGCCTTCATGATAAAGGTTAAAGGTCAGCACTGATTTTTATCTAAATTTCACACGTGCAGTTTAAAAACAAATTATGATCTCTTTTTGGTTGTTTTGAGTTCGTTAATTCAAAGTGGGGGAATTGTAGTAATTTGTTATTATATCAACAGATAAATAGTATGAATTTAAACAACAGAAAACTGTTTGGACAACGGGTGTCAAACCTAACTGGTTTTCAGATATAAATAGAAAAATTTTGAGAATCGGACACGCCATAGCAGGGCTCAAGACCCAACTTTGCAAAGATATTATGAACAACATGCTTTTGTAGCATGAAAATCATATTTAAATGTTCAATACTGTAACTTCTCCAAAACGCTATGCCTTTGTGATAGTCTTTTATTGAGCATTGTAAGTTGAATAAATGAATACCTAAAAATTCATTGGTGAAGGTAGACGAGATCATGTTATTCCCTGAAAGGGTGTCTAGTACATTGCAATGGAATGACAATAGGTATATTTTGAATACACTGACGGAATGTATATTCGAATTACACCACTGTATCGCAATCAAGATATACCGAGTAATTTTACTGTAGAGATTATTTCATATATTGTGATGTCACAAGATTGTGGTGTCATTTGCAACAGGAAATACATCTGTTTTTGATTTCAGGTGGTCATTAAAGTGCAACAGGAATAGGATAGGACCAAGAACAGAACCCTGCGGTACGCCATATTTAATAAACCCAGTATCTGAGATATCATCCGTTTTCATATTTTGGGTCCTTCGACTCAGACATGACTCAATCCAATTTAAGCTTCGTCCTATGAATTCATACAAATGAAGCTTGACACAGTCAAAGGCAGATCACAGCTGTGACTTATCGTGATAAATCTCAGATGAATTAATAAAACGATTTTTTTACTATACCTGCATCATATTCCTTGTCAAATTAACTAAAAAGCGTGCGAAATCTCAAGATTACAATAAAAAACATGCAAAATATCAATATTCAAATATACTGTGTTTTAAATGTTGTAAAGTAACAATGAAAAGTTCTCAGTTTTATTATATGACCGGTCATATAAGTTTGTAAAGAATAATTGCTGTCTCCATTAAATACCTGATCAATGTATTGAACTATAAGAAACATTATCTTGATCTAAAAACAATCTCCAACACTATTCTGCAAGTCATGATGAGTTATAATAAAAAACAGTAAGTGAACACATGTTTAAGAGCATTTTTCTACTCACCCAACTGAAGTATCATTTATGAAACTCAGCAAACTTAATGGAGATAGAATCGTTAACCGTGTAGTTTGTACAAGAATAGTGTGAGTCTGTTCTGAATTAAAATATTAATGGCGGCTTGATTATAGTTATCAATCAGCCATTAACAAGATAACGACCTTGATAATTTCGTTTACAGAAATGTTCAAGGTTTACAAAAAACAGTGTATTTGACATTTGGTCAACATTTAATGGTTTGACGTCTCAATAGTAAGTATGAAGGTACATAGTATGATTTTTTTATTCATACCACTTTCACTCTTACGTTTGACGTGAATTAATATTTCACTGAAGTTTTCGATATTCAAAGCTCGTTTAGATAAGACGTTAACGTACTCAATATGCTTGCCCCTACTTATCGATGTGTGTTCGAAATTTATGCCAATACCTATCGAATGAAAAAATATTTTTATTCATTTGTACCAAGTGGTTACGAAAAATGTTTATCTTGAGACAGAAGGTCGAATCGTTTTTTTCCAATATAACAGCAGAACGAAGCAAATCTAAATACCCGGACAATATAGGTTAGTATACAAATTACCTTTCCAAACAGAAAAATTAAGCAGGCCAGCAAAGTCATATAATGGACTATTCATTATTTCTCAGTAGTGTTCAAAAATATATGGGTTATAAATAAAATATGTGGGTTATGCTAATGGCTCAACAGATAGTTAGGTAGTTAGATACGCGATGTGCAAAAAAAACAACAAAAAGAACTTTTTATGCAGAATAATTTAAATGTTCTCATCAGTATAATACACATGTGATTCTGTTACTTTTTATGGCTTCAAAATTCACTGAACAGTTGTCGGTTGACAAAAACATGTTTTGTCATGAAAACTTCATTTTTTTTATTGTTGAATGACTATACTTTCAGTATCAATGCTGAGCAGAAGAAATATTCAAATTTAACTAGTAATTTCCATTATTCATCGGAGAAGCTGTGACAGACTCAGAATTTGATTTTTTTTTTCTCCTAATTCATAATCGAAAATGCTACTTTTTTCATTCCATTTGAAAACGTACTCCTAGAGACTGGCGGGTGTATGTATCTTTACTTCACACGGTTCAAACTTTCACCATTTGAGGGCTCTTTCAAAATTACCAATATTCCGGAAACAACCACTTGGGGGAAGTTATTCGACCTAAACGTCAAATTGTGTTTAAATCGAAGAACAATTGAGGAGCAGACTACCAAAATGCGTTTTGTCCAAATTGCATAATTTTCAGGAAATAAGAAAGTTTACTATGAAAAATCGATTACGTTTTGGTGACATTTAAGAAACCGGAAAAATTGCAAAAAATATGTAAGTACTCTAATATTGCCTTGAATTTTAAAAATGCGACCATAATGGACAAAACTCATTTTGGATGTCTGCTCCTCAATTACAAACCTTAAAAATTCGAAAGAAAATAGGATTTTTAAGGAATTATTCTCAGGAAATGTGATTTTTCAGATCCAAATTGATGCAGAAAAGTAAAAATATTAAATTTGCGTGTTCCCTATTGCCGAGTTAATTTTCAGGTGGAAAAAGAATGAACCAACCAAATAGGCGAGTGTATTTCCGAGAAAATCTAATATACCCATTATTTAACATTTGTATGTAGTTTTCCGGCTTTGAAAAAGTGGAAGGTTTCTCGATCAATATGTTTTAGTCATTCGACAATTGTTCACTGAATTTTGGAACCTACCAAAAAATAATAATCAAGTTACATGGATTTATCACCAGAACACTGAATTTCATTTTCATTTACAATGATAGGTATGATGATGTTATATAAAAGGGTCAATTTCAGATATATCGTTTGAGAAAGTCACAACGTACAATATTTGACCAAAAATGTGTTTTAATGGGACTTGACACAATTGTATAACTTATAAGTGACAAATTTTGGAAAAAAAGCTTGTCATGCTAAAAATCTCGAAAATCATCAGTGCCATCATTTTCATTTTATAGAGCTCAGAAAATGGTATAATTTTCTGATAAAATCATCCATCTTCATCCATCTGTCTATTACCTTTAACCTCCAGAGCCTGAGCCAGTGAGGCCTTAATATTTAGTAAAAAATGTTTTACTTAGTTTTCTATCAGTCATAGCCTAAAATTTTACAAAAAAAAAATTATTGGGTGTCTAAATATTCATAAGACAGGCTTTACCCAAACGATATTCATTGTATATTATTTATTCATTTTGGTTTTTGAAAAACAAATTAGTCATTAAGCCTCAAACACAATATTCATGGGGTATGACAGGGCATTATCGGCAGATTTGCTTTCCTGTGAGACAGTCTGATACCACACTTTTTATACTTTTTGTTTTTTTCTTGTTGTTTTATCTTTTCTTTCATCATGGTGGGTGAGAATTTTCATTTTCTTTTACCAGAACACTAAGTATACCAAAAAGAGTATACCTATCTATAGATTGGGCTTTGGCTACTACCCATATATATTTCGATTCTTCTATGCATGCTAATATCTTTACGGTCGTCAAAATATCAATGGATGTGATACAAAACTTTTGAAAACTTATTTTAAAAGTTGTATACAGCCAGAATAAAAATATCGCTGAAATTTATGAAGTCTCATCTTATAGAGGGTGATTTTTGATTTTGTTCTCATGGATATCTAGCATATGAATATTCATACGACCTACACCATTATACAAACTTGTATACAAACTCAAGAAGAGAATCTTTGACTTTTTGCAGGCGTATGATATATTGAGCATTAAACAGTTTGGATTTCAGTGCAATAAGAACACCAATGATGCAATTTTTTCACTCCTGTGTGAACTGTATACTGGGATAAACGATGGTGGAGTTGCCGCGGCTGTTTTGTGATTTATTCAAGGCATTTGACTGTATGAATCATGAAATACTGTTGCGGAAACTTCATCGTTATGGGTTTAGAGATAAAGCACATGATTGGTTCACATATTTATCTGGTCGCACTCAGCTTGTTAAGACAAAATCTGTCTCCAGCTTGGGTAATATACAGCATGGTGTTCCACAGGGATCGGTCTTAGGACCAATTCTGTTCTTACTGTATGTGACATTTCAGGAAATTTCACCCTGTTCGCCGATGATACCACCATAACTATGGCATACAGATAATGATCATATCTTCATCATATCATCAAGTCAGATAAAAAAAAAGTTGTTCTCTAGCTGTTATGCTGTGAGAATAGCTAGAAAGGAACTAGGATACTCGATCTCAAAGACAGTATACTACTCCTTAGTAGAGTCACATTTGCGATACGGTATCCCATTCTGGGGGGTATGCAATGGTACTGTTCTTCAAAGTGTTTTTGTTTTACAAAAACGATCCTTAAGATACCTTTGTTCATTGAAATTTCGCGATTCTTGTAGAGACCACTTCAAGATACACAAAGTACTCACAGTTGTGTCAATATTTATATTCGAAACTGTGTGTCTTATAAATAAACACAAGCAAGATTCAAGATTTCATCACATAGAGTAACTACAGTACTCGTCAAAGTAATCACCTCAGACTACCATTACCATCTTCCATTCTCGTTAAGGATTCAATTATATATAAATGTTGCAAAATGTACAACCACCTTCCAAATAGTATCAAAAATTCATCATCCAACACCCTCTGTTCAGAAAAGCAGTTAAAACAGTTCTTTCCCCTATTAGGTATAGCCTGGAAGAATATTATGCTGATAGAATTGAATGATGAATAAACATAAATTCGACACTCCCAACGAACAAAGACGTAACTAATTTTTTATCATATTTCAGGAGAGCCGAAATAAGTTTTTATTTTTTTTCAATATTTAAACCAAAATACAACTTTTTTCAAGTAGATTTCTTCGTAACTACTTGGTCTAGAGATACGGCTTTTTATCGTCAGCATCAGTTTTTTAAGCTGAATACGCCTACACCTATAACTGAAAATAGCTGTAATTTTAGTTACCTTTGTATAAGTACTGTGATATCAGATTTCTTTAATTGTTGATGTGTTTTGTTGAATTTTTTTTAATTTTCATTACTTCTGAGTTTTAAAATGTATGTGACTGTTTATATTTGTTTATATGAAAATTTTATTAGGTGACGTATTGTCTTAACTTCAATTTATTTATTATACGTGGTTGTGACAAATTTATATATTTACTAAATGTTATTAATTTACATATTTATTTATACACGCTTTGTCAATAAAAAACTAGGTATTATTTGATAATAAAGCTTATTTTGATTGTTTGGTTGATAATTTCAAAGTTTACCACAACACATTCCATCAACTATAAAAAAAAGTTCTCTAGAATAACATAGTACTAAAAAACTCTGCTAAAACTAAAAGACTCGTTTCAATATTTTATCTCAACTAACCTCGTCTCGGATTTTGCCACCCAAATTTGTATTTGATATAGAAGCCAAGTTTATATCACAATGATTTAAATTTTTAGACAGAATGACGAATTAACAATAAGACAACAATAATTTACATTGAAAACCACATTTTAGTGCAATGTCTTGATGAAATGCCTAATTGAAAAGTGAGCAAATCGCGTATGAAATATCATACGGTAAGCTCTGACGTGTTAATGGAGATACGGAAGACGGAAGACCGTGCCCTTGTTGTAATATTCCAATATCCAGAATATCCTTTGTAAATACTCAATTTCTCCTGAAATAATTGCTATGGAATATGAATTCCCTAAACTATCGTCCACTTCTAAGTGGGTTATTTACAGAAAAACCATCGTCAATAATTCGAACAAGCTAGTTCAAAAATAAATTTCCCTAATCTATTCCAACAGATGTGGATTTAACAACACTTCTCAAACAAGCTTCAACAAGTTGGTCGCGCGAACGGTTCAACCGTCGACAAAAACAAGGTCAATCGCTGATTCGAACGTTGGACCGAATTTCACGTGTAATTTGTCTGTCGATCGAACCATATATTCTCAGATCCTCACCGTCGTGTTTGTTGAAAGTATTATAATTATAAGCTGGAGGATTTTACGAACTGTGGTGTTGCCAGTAATCTTGGAATTCACCAACTTTGGGTACATAATGCTTTTCAGTTATATTCTGAAATCGTGTGCCTCTTTTATGATTCGAAACATTGAAAATAAAACTCCAAAATAAAAATGGTGTCTACACCTTTTTCAGTTGTATTTCAGAAAACGTCAATTGAATTTCAATACCTACCTAGTTACTTTTATGTCGGAAAGTATCATTTCAGAGCAGTGACTTGAATTTCAGAAAGCGTCAAATGATTTTCCGAATAGTGAGTTGAATTTCAGAATAGTTAATTGTATTTCAGAAATTATCATATTATTTTGTATTGACCCTAGCAATGACTAGCTGGATGTTAGTTTCTCCACGACCTTCAAGTTACAAAAAAAAAAAGAGATGATCGACATATTACTACAGACTGGCAACAAGAGTGTGAAAGCTAAACTCATTGGGCCGATCTCAATGAAACTGTTAAGGTTGGCACAATAAATCTCAGTCATCGAGTAGTCTTCTTGGGTCTTTCATCTTTAAATGGCCAATGGTCCTCAAAAAATTTTTTGCGCAATTTTCAGTTTTCAACGAGACATTCACAAATAAAAGTACCAAGTTTATTGCGAATATTATAATGATGATAATTCCTGTGCACCGTTTCAATGGAATCAGCTGATAAACTTATTTTATTTTTGGATTTTCTTCATTATTATCTATTTATGCAGGTAGTTCTTTATTCACGATATTCATTATACAGCGAGTCAAAGATAAGGATGCCCACCAGCACAGGGATATCTGAAATGGTAAATGTTCAAATACGAAAAGATTTGCGTAACAAATGAGTAATTTACTTATATGGAAGTAAGTAGGTATACAATTTTCAATTTAAATTTTATTTTATCAGTATTTCATTTGATCTTTTTGGCGTTATCATTAAAACTGGAACAAAATAAAAATTTCTTCACAGAAATTTTTTGTACGATTTCTCGTAGTATCAGTTAGGTATCCTCTTGTAATAAATATACTTACAGTTTTCTAAAAGTACCTATTTTTCATTCTAAATTCGATATTTTGTGACGATTTTGCTACTGTTCAGATCATCTGAACTATTTTTAAAAGATTGAGCAAGGACCATAATTCAAAAATATATGAAATTGGGTGAAAATCTTTTCTAAAATTCGTAATTATGGCCAAAAAGTATCTGAAACTTAACGGAATCGTCATAAATGATAAATCATTGAATTTTACTCAATAAATTATCATTTTCCAAAATATCAAAATTTCAGATTCATTTTATGAATAGCCCATTTGGTATTCAACTTCATTCGTATTCAACCAAAACGGTTTCTACCTACCCCACTGTGGATTTCCTCATGTCGGAATCGCTTTATACCTACCTACATTATGCAAACTCAAAAAATGATTGGAAATGGTAAGAAATATTGACAATTTCAATAATTATCGGGTACCTATTTATGTTAGAAATAATTTTTATTCGCCATAGCAGCTTAAAATTGTATTACAATGAACTATTCTCAACATCGAACTCGTCGCATTGATGCCATTGATGGAAACTTTTATTCACTAATGTTTATTTAATCTTAATCAATCAAGGGAACAGTAAGGCAACGGCAGAAAACCGAGAAGCGGCAACTCTGCATTCTGCAATGGACGCCGAGACTGACGAAAGAATTTCTCATTATTGCGCAATACTTTTTGATTCTAATAAAAAACCGTCAAAGATCATTTATTGTTGATTAATGAGAAGGAAAATAAAGAACCACTTTAATTTGATATAATGTCACATCCAATACCTAGTTTGGGAGATGGATGTGGGCTGGGCTTCCGTCCAGAAATTAGGAATTCCGTCTCATGTGCTTATACTCAACTAGATACCTACATTTATTACCCATAGGTCATGGAAAACAGCTTTCTCCAAATGATTTCACATTGCCATCTAATTAATGTGGGTAGATATAAAATTTAAAAACTGTTGAGAATTATACGAAATAAGAACCAAATGAGCGATTTGAAGAGGTACCTACCTATAATTTCTCTGATGATATAACGAAGATAATATACCTAGGTATTTCAAAATCAAATACTAACCCTGTATGATTAAAAACAAGATTAAAATTCGACAGCTTATTTGCAACATTATCTTATAGAATTTCGTACCTACTTAAGATTATCTATCAATTGGAAAAAACTAAATACGTGAGGTATGGATGGATACAGGTATGCGGTTTTTCGATGTTTCAGGAAAAAACCTTTCTTGGTCGAAAAGAAACAGGTGAACAAATTTATATGAAATTTCGAAAGTGATCTGCTTCGAAATAGAACATAATATATTCAATTATAGCAGCAAAGAGAAGTTATACTAATACATTACATTTCAAAATCAAAGTGCCACTTCCTAAATGGTATGATACCGATGATAATAAATTTCGTAAAAAATATACATATTCAAAAATATCTTACTCGAATTATTCTTGTGACTTCACTTTTTTCCAAAGTTGGAGATTCACCCACTCTCAAATATATATAGAAGCTGAATCCAAAGTACAGGCAAAACAACGAGTTACTTTTTACAGGTTGTTAGTTGTTATGAGTTTTCTTTTTTAATCACTTTTGTGGCACAATATGGAACACATCCGCTCCTGCTTGGTCTTTCACGAATAATGACGTCGACAATTTCTATTTTAGAGGAAAAGTAGTGGTGGAAGCAAGTTAGCCAACTAAACTTCGATTGCTGGTTGCTGGAAGAAAGTGTTCATTCGAGTATTCTCGGAGCTGAATCCTATTTTAAAATTTACATTGAACTTTAATGATCATGAAAATTGTGTACATGCGACTAGAATCTTCATTAACGGACTTGGTAATTTTACGCTTCCATCTGATCCCGCTGATATATTTGCCACTCATCAACATAAACGAATAAAGCAGAATTCCAAAAATTAATGGCGATACGAAAATATCCGAATGAACGCTCCATCTCGACGATGAATTTCGCCAACGAGAAAAACGAAGACACAGATAGAAACTTTTCTGTCGTACTCGCATGAACAAGCTATAACCTGAGGTCATCAGACACCAATCAGAATTGTTGGGAGTCACAAGACACATAACATAGTGAGTCACGAATGGCGATTGCCATAACACAAATTACAAGGAAGATTTGAGTAGGGTACAATCTGGAGAAAAAGCGAAGCTTCAGGTTGATATAATGTTAGATTCGTTTTTTACCCTTATCGCTGCATAGGATAGGTACGTTTTGTTGAAACTATCAAATCGCAAGTTTCATCTAGCATTCATCAACTACCTACTTCTGGTTTCTGTGCAGGGGCAGAGGGAGGCGAAGCTTAAGAAAAAATTCAGTGTACACTACATTTTTTGAATTGTGCGGAACAAGTTCATACAAAGGCGCTGAAGGGCCTGAGGTTTTCTTTATTTAGAATCCTGACTTCAATCTCGAGATCCCGACTTAATTCTCGAGATCCCGACTTTATTCTTGGGTTCTGACTTTAATCTCGGAATCCCAACTTCGTTCTTGGGATCCCGACTTTATTTTCGTAATCCTGACTTTAATCTCGGGATCTATACTCTAATCTCGTAATCTCGACTTTATTTTCGGGAACCCGACTTTTTTTTCGAGATCCTGACTTTAATCTCGGGCCCCCGACTTAATTATCGAGATCCCGACTTTAATTTCGGGATCCTGATTTTAATCTCGGAAACTCGACTTTATTCTCGGGATTCCGACTTTATTCTTGGGTTGTGACTTCAATCTCGGGATCCTCATTTATTTTAATCTCGGAATCCGACTTTATTCTTGGGATCCCGACTTTATTTTCGAGATCCTGACTTTCAATTTCGGGATACCGACTTTAATCTCGGAATTTTGACTTTATTCTCGGGATTCCGACTTTATTTTCGAGATCCTGACTTTAATCTCGAGCTCTCGACTGTATTATCGGGATCCCGACTTTATTCTCGAGATCCTGCCTTTAATCTCGGGAACCCGACTTTGATCTTGGAATCTTGACTTTATTCTCGGGATCACTAATTTATTTTCGAGATCCTGACTTTAATCTCGGAATCTCGACGTTATTTTCGATGTCCTGACTTTTACATCGGGATCTGGACTTTATTCTCGGGATTCCGACTTCAATTTCGGGATCTCCACTTTTTTCTCTGGGTCCTGACTTTAATCTCGGGATTATAGTGAATAGAATAATGCAACATCTGAGTCTGATTGATTTTTTGTATAACAATCAGCATGGGTTCAGAATAAACAGATGTCTCGAAACTGCGTCATTTCATTTGCTTAGTTAGGTATATTCATCGACAACTTGACAACGTTAAGTTCGTGATCTCCTCCACATTGGATCTATCGAACGCTTTCTATACCGTGTGTTTCGAAATATTGTTCATCAAGCTATCGTCTGTTGGGATTCTTATTGAATCATATAAAGTAGATACAAAAATTACAGTAAGATGCTACGATATGAGATCAAATATATATACAATATACAATTGGGTGTTTCCGAAGGATCAGTTCATGGTCCCCTAATTTTTGTACTATGCGTGAATGAACTACCCCAATATGTTACAAATGTAGGAAGGTATGCTGCCGATACGATGATCACCATTTCAGGAAACAGCGTAGAAGAGCTGGTGCCCCCAAAATCGACTAATTCTCAATGACCATCAATACCTTCCGTCTTAGGAGAGACAGAAATTGTTATTTCCGTCAACCGGCTGTACCCTTACTACCACAACCTTCGGAAGTCTTCGAAAGACTTGTACGAGCTAGTGAAGACGTAGCCCTTTCCTTTTAACGTTTGATGCAATGAACGAGACCAGTAACCATGCTGGGAATCGAACCCACGCCCTGTGGTTGAGAGGCGAGCGCTCTACCATCACGACACCACCACGACCCATCATTCCAAGCAACGGACCCTAGCCAAGAAGTGAGGTTCTTAGGTCTTCATTTAGATGAAAGACTGACTTAAGACATCCGAAACGACATTAATTATTTGATCTAGAGTAAACAAAGCCTATTTCATCACCAAACGAATGAAAAATTGTTTGATTATTCTACAACACAGGTTTACTAAACGTTTCTTATATGCCTAGGGTTGAGACTTCTCATATATATTCTTCATGTCGAGTTGGACAACATGCTATTTCCAAAAATTCTTGGTAACGGAGCTTTTTTTTTAGTGCCCTGCAAACTTATGGGTCTTTCCCACAACTAGAATGCCAAAAAAGTTTGTCTGAAAATGTAACCTATAAGCCTAAGGACCTAAGAACTTCACTTCTTCGGTAGCGTTATAAAACGGGTTAGCCCATTGTTGTTGGAAAAATTGTTATATCTCTTCTAAGATGAAAATTGATGGTTATTGTTTTTTCCAAATATTGAGAATTATTCGATATAGGTGGCACTAGCTTTTTTACAGTCTCTTGAAATTGTGATCATTGTCTCAAAAACATAAATTGTTACATGCGCATTTGTAAAAAAAAAGGTCCAAGGAGTGATCCTTGAGGGACACCCAATTACACGGTATATGCAGTTGATCTTACATTCTTGCAACTCTTATTACATGAGCATTTGTAAAAAAAAGGGTCCAAGAACTGATCCTTGTGGGGCACCCAATTTCACGGTATATGCATTGAATCTTACGTCGTGGGAATTCACTATCATTTGTAAATTTTCTACAGATGATTCACAATCAACAATGTTAATAGGAATCCACTTTTTTATGGAGTAGAATAACATATACGTTGTCATCCTTCAAACTACTTATTCTTAATTTAATTAAGTAATCCAGAGATTAAAATCGACCTCCGAGATAAAAGTCGGGACACCGAGAATAAAGTCGGGATCTCGAGAATTAAGTCGGGATCCTGAGATTAAAGTCGGGATAAAAAAAAAATAAATAAATATAGTTTGAAAAATCTAAAAACACGCTTCTATAACACATTGAACTAAACTGTAAAAAATAATTGTTTATATTGGCAGAAAATAAAATGTGTGAAAAATATTATTTCATATTTTAAATATAAAACTTTTTTTACAGAAAGAAACAAATAATTGAATAATTGAATAACCACAAAAATAATTCTATACCTTATCTTCGATTCGAAAATTGCATAGTAAACTGTTTTTAGAGCGGGCCAATTTCGATATTTGGCTAGTACTCAATTACCATAACAAGTAGAATTTAGGGATTTCTCTATATATTGAATTTGTTTTTTCCATCTTAGTGTACTGTCCAAATAGATTACTAAAAATTTGGTGGATGTTTTGATCTCAAGTTGATAGTTATTTAAATTAATATCAATAGGATAATTTTTTTCATTCTTTATAATCATTTTATTGGTTTAAACCAGTGTTCCGCGTCTGCAAAAAGTTGTCTGAAATTATTTTTAAGCTCCGTGAAATTTTTATTGTAAATAAAAAGATTCGTGTCATCAGCGTAATTTATGATACTTTGGTCATTTTAGTTAGCGATTTTAGGCTGATCATTCATAAAAATAATGAAAAACAGTGGGCCTACTCTATACTCTCTTGCGGTACCCCCTTATTGTTATATATGCTTTACTTCCGACCTAAATTCTTTATTGTTGTTCATGAGAGATGTTACTTGTTTTCTGTTTGTGAAATTTGATTCTAAAGGGTGTCCCGAAACTATGGTTCCAAATTGAAACAGAAGATTCCCCTTGAAAAATAAATAGGACTTTCCTGATATTTCTTTCCCCAAATGTCGTTCGTTGCAGAGATACAGGGTGTTGAATATGAAAAATTAAAAGTAATTTTTATTCATAACTTCCACAGTTCTGAAAATTTCTCAAGAAAAATTTAAAGAGTATTTGTGTTCAACAGGTGCTTTATTTCGAGAAAGAAAACACATTTTCAGTTACCAGTAGCGTACAAGAAGGGCATCATGGTCCCTTTTCTCCCCTATATTTTACGCCACTGGTAAAATCAGGAAAATTACATATTTTTCGCATTTCTCATTCAATTTTCAGTAAAAATGTACACTTGTTTGAATTCGGAAAAACTAAACGTTTTCAAGAAAATTGCGGTTTTATGAATGAAAACATACTAGTAACGAAAAATTTGTTCGGCAGAAATTAATTTTACAACCCCGGTTACTGGTCCAAATAACATCTAACTAATTTCTTTCAAAAATAGAGCACCCATTGAAGAAAGGCATACCTTCAAATTTAGTTGTTTTTTGTAACTATGAAAGTTGCCTTTTTATTTTCCAGTTTCAACGCCCTGTACCTCTGCAAGAAAAAATGCATGTGGAAATGTCATTGAGTTTTTTGGTAGAATATAACTAGTTGTTAGTTTAACCAGTAATTAGGATTGTAAAATTCACTTCAGTCGAAAAATTTTGTCATTACTAGTTATGTTTGTATTCATAAAAGCGCAATTATCTTGAAAACGGTTGATTTTTCTGAAATGAAACAGGTTTACATTTTCCTAGTACGCCACTGGTAATAACTGAAAATGTGTTTCCTTTAACGAAATGAAGCATCTATTGAACACAAATATTCTTTAATTTTTTTTTTCAGAAACTTTTAGAAATGTGGAAGTTATGAATAAAAATCATATTCAACACCCTGTATCTCTGCAACGGACGACATTTGAGAAGAGAAATATCAGGAAAGTCCTATTTATTTTTCGAGAGGAATCTTCTGTTTCAATTTGGCACCATAGTTTCGGGACACCCTGTATAAGCTTTAGTGTAGGGCCTCCTATTCCATAACTGTCTTATATGAGAAAGAGTGCGCTGTGATCCAGGCAGTTATATGCCTTTGAGAGGTCCAGGAAAACCCCCAAGGCCACGTTAAGAGCATCCAAAATATCCCTTAGTTTCAATATATTTTTGCTTCTTTTTATTATCTGCTCTGTATACCTAGTACTAATAAAATTTCTTATTTTTTTTTTCATGCTATCAAACTAGGGTCCTTCCTATTCATTTCTTTATGTTTCTTATTTGGAAAGATTTTCCGCAGAGAAAAAGATTTATCAAAAGTATCATAACACTCTGTACGAAAAGTACTTGCTCATTGACATCTTGACATATTGTATACTTGTATATATGTCGCTGGACTATTTCCTGGTACGGATTTTTCTGCCGTAGAGCATCTAAGCAAATGGATAGAATTCTATGTCATTCCAGACCAGGAAGAATCCACAGTAACATTATCATTACAACATGTTCTCGAGATTAAAAATTTACCGAAGCAGACAAATAGCTGGACGGATAATAAAAGCTGAACCAATACCTTTACAAGATCAAACATCGTCCAAGATGACTATAAATTGTGAAGCAGATGTGCCATTTCGAAGACTGAGTCCACCAGGTGTTGTTAAGCCCTGTAAACGGATTGCTTAGCATAGCATGCAGAAGTGGCCAATTACACGAATGAGGTTATCACCTGAATACGAATGAACTACACGAGACAGGACCAAAAAGCCGATCTGATTCATTAGAAACTTTCTACATTGGGAAGACGATGTAACTAGTAAACCCTTTTGGAGTGATATTTTGGACAGTGACTCACCCTATTTTCAAGGCAATGTGGACACGGTGGGATATCCCTGGTGGTGGAAAATGGGTTACTCAACAAGCATGTCTGTGAGTCAGCTGATGGAATCGATTTCTCAATTGTTCTTATCCACATACTGGATAAGTCCCAAAAGATAAGATAAAGATAAGATAAGGGAAAATACAGAGGGTACCTAAGGGTTGATGATACTTTCGAGACGATGTACGAAGAGCCAGAGCCAAAATTTTTCTCCGAATTTACTGAAGCTGATTAGTTATACTTGATGTGTACACAAACATGCTCGAGACAGTCAAGCTTATATTCACGGCTACTATACCATATAATAATCTTCATAACGATCCTTATCACACAAATAACCTATCAGAAACGAATTCAGAAGTTTCAAAGCTGGATATTTCCAATGATGAGAGAGAAACTCGTGATTTCGCTCATTCGGAGGACGAATCAGATAATGATAAAATCGATTAAACGAGATAATTTTTTTGTAGTTATGTTTTGCAAATATTGTGCATATCAGTTGGGTTTTTCTGAAACAAGCAATTTTTTTAATCTTTTACATAATATAATATCACATGAAACTTATCAAATGAATTATGAATTATGAATTAACGCACTTTAAATATAAATTATTATAATAACCAAATGTTATAACACCACTTGATGTTTTCTGATGGTTTAACAAACGATAAAAAACTCAGAAATAGACCGATACTTCTAGGTTCATCTGATTGACGGGCGTCGTTCTGTACCTACACATGACTGGCAATTTTTTTAATGTTAAATAGCTCGAATTGAATGTTTATTTCTGCGGTATTTGGATTCTTAGGAAGTTGCAATTTTGTATTTAGTTCATCAAGATCATGTATATTGATTCTGTAAAGAGTATAGTTTGTTCTGCGTTATAAAGGGTCGTTCAAAATTCATGATCTTCAGCTAGATACAAAAAAAAAAGGTTGAAAGTGCGTTTTTTAAATTGAACATCCTGTACATCATGAAATATCCTGGAAGATTACTAAATTACCTTCGAATTGATATATCATGTTCCTATACCTAAATAGACAGAATTCCGAGAAAAGAGCAATTTTCTAAAAAAATCGAATTATTTTTCTAATATTCATATGAGGTTGCTATTAAATGTCATGAAGGTACATGGCATTATGAAAATTTTGCATCATTAATAATACCTTTGTGTTTTTCAACGAATGTGACTCAAAAAGAGTTGAAATGGAGGCACATAACTATTCAAATGAAGTTCTGAGGAAACTGTTTATTCTTCATGGAAAATGTGAGGGAATTATAGCAAGAACATGCAGAAAATTCAATGAAATGTACTCTGATTTGCAACCAATGAACAAAAGGAAGTTTGTACGATTACAACATAATTTAATTAATTATGGATCAAAATTGAAATCGGAACGACATTTACCGTAGCCTATAACCTAATAAATATTTTGGCGTATTTCCATGGTAATCCCCAAGCTTCCACTGGAAGTGTCAAATATGATTAGGTGACGGTAGAGCGCTCGTCTCTAAACCACGGGGGCGTGAGTTCGATTCCCAGTATGGTCACTGGTCTCGTCCCTAGCTCGCACGAGTCTTTCGAAAACATCCGAGGGTTGCTCATAGGGGTGCAGCTGATTGACGGAAAAAAAATTAACAATTTTTTAACAATCGTGATTCTGTTCGAAGGAATTTTCATAATCATAACATGCACCCATACAAGTTCTAAAACTAGATCATCAAAGTAGGGTATAATTTTGCGTAACAATCCTCATTCGCGCCCAAGATGCTAACTTCTATAAAAAAAATATTTGGGCAGACGAATGAAAATTTTCCAAAGAATGAATTTTTAACAGAAGGATCGAGCATTTCTGGGCTGATCAAAATCCAGATGTTGTCAAGAAAATGGGATATCAGAAAAAGTTTAGTTTCAACGTATTATGCCTTCTAAAGGATAACCAAATAAGTTTTCCTATTTACGATGAACCGTTGAATTCTCCGAAATATCTCCAAATTCTAAGGTCAGTTGTGAACGACTTCTTGGACGATCTGGCATTAGAAGAGTATCGTAGCAGTTGGTTCAACTGCATTGAAGAGCTAGATTTTGAAATCTTTGGAAGCCAATGGTTGGGATTTTGAAAATTTATTACGAACGTTTACTTATTTTTTACAGATTATTAATGAAATTATTTTGTAATCGTATAAACTTGCTTATAGCATTCCAGATCAAGACACAAACAAAATCTCAGGAAAAACATCAACACATGTTCTCGAAAAGCTAATTATTCCTCCGATCAAATAACACAACCTAGATGAGTAACTCGCCGCACACGCATTAAAAAATTGCGACATGGCAATAATGAAACATTAAGAAAAGATGTTACCTTCAGTTCTATTTGAGTATTACTCATCTAGGTTGTGTTAATTGATCGGAGAATTATTCAATATCATTTCAATAATGCAGATGTCCTATCTAGAAGAATCAGTCCAGATGTTTTTAAGCCCTGTCAATAGATTGATTGAATACTAATTAGGAGTAGTCAATTACAGACGAACGAGGCTATTAACTGAATGCAAATGAACTACCGAACACATGAGACAGGACCAAGAAGCCAATATGATTATCAGGAACTTTCTCTAATGGACAGGGAACGGTATTAATAATCCTTCCTGGAGAAATATTTCGGACCTTGTCTCACCCATTTTCCCTGGTAGTGGAAGCAGGTCTGCGAATGAGCTAGTGAAATCCTAAAAGAGATTGGCGAAGGAAAATGCAGAGGGCATCTTGGGATTAATAAAACTTTCGACAAGGTGAGGCAGATATTCCACTGGGTTCAATGTCAAGACGATGTAGAAAGTTGGTGCAGACGATGACCAGAGTGCAAAGCGACTAAAGGTCTCAAAACAAGGCCCAGAGGTGAAATGAAGAAATAGAATGCTGCTGGATGAACCATAGTAACAATCATGCAATTTGGCCATCCACTATTCAAGCAAATCAAGATCAACAATAATAATAATACTGCATCATAAACATTATAATAGAGTGTACCCAAAGGCTATGCTGGTGGTGTAGCAAGAAGCTCTACCCTGTATTTCGAAACTCTCGAGTTGTTTGTTTTTGAATTGTAAGGTTGTGGAATTCTAAGAATATAGTGATTACCGAAGATTACCCTGCTATATTTTTGCTTAACATAAAGAACCTCCTTCGCTGACTAATGTAGCTCAGTCGAGTAGTCTGCTTCTACAGTAGAGGAGGCCATTATTATTGCAGCGGCGCTCCAAGACGATTTACTGATTTTTGATGACGTATTCCCGAGTGGTCGGTTAATATAGCCTAAACTGCAGGCCTAACAATAATGACTATTACTAATTGATATGAACTGTGAAATGAAAATGAATGAAAGTATTTCTATAATTATTATCAGCTAATAATTCAATGAGAACATCAATGTTTTTGAGCACTCTGCAATACGAATGAATTGTCCCTATTTTTGCGCAATTAGCTACACGTAGATTATCTTCAATTCAAATCACTTCTTATAGGTAGGAGTATCGGTAAACTTTCCCTATAAGGTAATAAAAGAATGAAACGGTCTCACCACTAATACATATAAAAAGGAATCAGCCGTTGTTTGGGCAATACCAAGTTGATATCACTTGAACGTAAGGACTCAAATTCCTCTCACGAATTCCAGGTTGCTCTCACATATCTTGACCCCAGTCAATGAAAATTTTAGTATTGAATCTCAACCACTTGTCAACTGAAATATATTGGTTTCGTTTCATTTTGATATTATAAATTACGTATTACCGTGGTTGGATGGTAGCTTCGAAATGAAATTATATTGAATGATCGATGAAAAGTTCAGATTCAGATCAGTGACAATCAATAATTTTAATTTTTTTTTGACAAACGTCATTTAATTACTTGATAATACCAAGTGCTCAATCAATTTAAATATCAAACACAACTACAAGGGTTTCATTTCAACATTAACAGTAGATGACTTCTTTGAGTATGATACTTCACTATTTATTCGAGATTAAATCAAGTACTGTGCCAATGCTTTCGAAAAATCATTGCATTGAATTGTATCGCACGATAGTAGGTGAGACCAATCTCGCACAAGTCTGTTGAAAACGTCGGAGGGTTGCAGCCGGATGACGGTTAGAACAACTTTTTGACCACAACAAATTATATCATGAGTGAATTGCAAAGTAGTTCTTGTAGAAATCTATAACCAGAATCTATCAGGTACAATTACACGGTCGTAGGGGGCAGTAGTTATGTTCTGTTCGAGACGTGACAACGAATAAACCTAATATATAAGGTTGAAGCGGAACACTGGATTACACAATTAATTTAAAAAAATAGTAGCATTCGTTTTCTGCATATTGAATACCTATGACTGTTAAATTTTAGATTTTTTTTGTAGTTTATCTAATTCATCATTCATTTTCTGTATAGCGAGCTCCAAAGAATCATTATTGATTGCCAACATATCATATCTATGAAGGGTGTCAGGTAAACATGCCGGAAAAGTTAAAGGAGCTATTCCATGATCTATTCTAAGAATATTTTGTTCCATGATGATTTTTAAAAAACCCCTTTGTTTCGAAGATACAACAAAATTTGCGGCAACCATATTCGATAGTTGTTGAAATGATAAATGTAATTAAACATAGGGTGTATTCTACGTCATGAGTTTATCAAGTTCAAAACTTTTGTTATTTTTCAACGGAGATCGCTGGATTGGTCGACGTGGGCCACACACGCTTGGCCTGCTCGATCCTCGGACTTAAACCCCCTGGATTATTTCTTCTAGGGATATCTGAAGTCATTAGTTTACGCTACTCGATTGGCGAATTTGTATGATTTGCGAAATCGGATAATTGCTGGGTGTAACTCAATTAAAAACGTCCCTGGTGTGTTTGAAAGAGTTCGGCAGTCCATGACGAGAAGATTGATTGCTTGAATCCAGTCTGGAGGAAGTCATTTCGAACATTTATTGTAGATTAAGTAACTTCACATGTACCTTCCAATAAATTTTTTTTGTTAATATCGTAAATTTTGTTCGGCCTGTATCTTCGAAACAACGGGGTTTTTCAAAACTCATCATAGGTCTTGATATTCTTAAAATAGGTCAAGAAATATCCCCTCGAATTATTGCGTAACACCTTGTATATTCCAATAAATGAATATTTGGAACCTTTCAACAAATAGAAACTAACCAAACACAAACTTAGCTAACTAACTTGGATACCATATCATATCGGTTAATGAAAACAGTGACATTACCTACAGAAAGATCACATCCGTAACTCTGATCTATGATGTAAATAAGTACCTATTAGTTTATCTTTCAAGCTTTATTATAAATTATCATCGTTCCTCGAAATAACGGAAAATCTAGCGAAATAGAAATCACGATAGATGTGGCATTGATTCAGTTTGTTTCATGCTAGGGACTGTACAATCGCTCATTTTCAGATAGGAAGGTATTACATAAATACTGGGAATCCCGGTGGACTTTTTACAGTCGCAGAAGGTAATTATACTGGGTGCACAACAGTAATCCAAGTGAATAGGTACTTGGAATTTTTTTAATTTGCATACCAGATGCAGTTTTATATATACAGTTATACACGAACTTCATATTTACGAAAAAATAATGCGCAAGTACCATTTGGAGAAAAAATAAACATATGTTTAACAGTCTTCGAAAATAAGTTGTCTGTTTTTTCTTTGTTATAATTATTTTTAACTTATCCTCAAAACGCTTTCCACGAGTATTTGGTGAAGTAAGTTATGAACTGATGATGCGAGTTTTCAAAGTGATGAATCTAATCTTATTCCAGAGAATTGAGATTGTGCGTTTAGTTGGTGATTCTGCCAGATCACGAACCAATTCACCATACCACCGTCTTCAGGTTTGATATATTATTCAGTAGAACTGGAAGAATTAATGAAAAACATGTACTGTGACAAAAAAAAATCTGGAGATAGACGGACAAATTCTGCAGTATGTTCAAGAATACCCGAAAAATAGTATGAGTCAGATTCCACGAGATTTACACGTTAGCGTTTCTAAAATAAGCCAAAAAAATGTTAGAACGAGCTGATGAGGAAAGAAAGATGGAATACTGTGGTCGGTGGCTTAGCGGTCTAATGCACAGGCCGTTCGAAACTCCAGCATAGCGATAGTCGGTTCGAGCCCGATGTAGTACAAGAGAATTTTTCTCAACTACTTTATATCGCATCGATAGGCGACCGCATGCCTTCTTGAAAAGCAAGTGTAGAGTGACTTTTCTAGATGCCAACAGCTGAAAAGTTAATACGCCACCAAAAATCAGTAAGTCGCCCCGTAGCGCCACGGCAAATAATAATAAGAGCCGTCCTCTACCCGCACTGGCTATGCCTTTAGGTACACTCAACGAGTGTTTATGAGGTAGTATTATTATTATTATTATTATAATTCTGCCAAGGTGAATATTTGAATGATGACAACTTTCTAGGCAATATTCTCTTCACCAATGAGGCGACATTTACCTCTAACGGTACAGTGTCCACTCAGAATTCCAGATATTGGGCAAAATAGATCACTGGATGATACATGCAAAAATATAGTATTCACAAAAAATCAATGTATGGCTAGGAATATTCAAAAACCATATAGTAGGTCCAGTGTTTTTTGCAGAAATTATAAACGGTGAAAGATTTTATAATTTTTTGACTACGAATTTATTGGATTTCATAGAAATACTGAGCTTTGAAGATCGCAGAAATGTTATATTTCAGCTAGACGTCGCCCCCATTCATAATGTAAATGCTGTACGGAAATGGATTGATGAAACATTTTATGGAAGATGGATTGGGAAGAACAGCCCTTTTTTATTTGTTGGTCTCCTCGATTACCATACCTGACTCCATTAGGTTTTTTCTGTGGGGATTTTGAAAGAAATTGTTTGTGAAAACAGACCACAAAACTTGAATGAATTAAAGTAGAGGATAAGGCAAAAGTGTGATGAAATAACATCAGACCAATTGAGAAAGGCCAACCAAAATTTGAAATGGCGTTATGAACAATTTATAAGGCGTCAAGGGAAATATATTGAAAACGCCAATATCTGAGGAAACTGTTCCATTTATTCCATTTGGTTATTGTTCTTAAATTATATACACGTTTTCAACTTTTAATTTGTTGATTTTGGTTGAACTAGAGACAACTCCATGAATCGATTACAACCTTGTAACTTCGTACCTGAGTATGCGAAGTATTCTCCCATTGAATAGCTACTTCACCTTTTCTGTAAAGTTCATAGACTTTTATACTGGGTCGGTCAAAAATAGCATGAATTTGGAAAATTGCCATCATATAACTAACACCCTATATAAGATATCGAGCTGACTCTTGGTATATCGGTGTTTTAAAAATGCCCAAATCGAATAGGCTTTCCTCTTTTTCGAGAAAAAAATGCCTAATGGTTCTTGAAATTTCGACCCATTAAGCACAGCATAGTAGGTTATTAAATAAAAATAATTCATATCTGTTTGAATTTTCAAAATTGGTCTATGTGTTCCTAAATAACAGGGTGTTAAGGTTAGGTAGTGACTTGGTTCAGTGAGCTTAGGAATGGGTACATTTTTTACAAAATGTGTTGAAATTACTACATATCAAATTCGTTGGTGAAGTTGCCATGATGTATGTTTGCGGATCTGAAATGTAAAGTGTCTGCTCGGATCTGATGTTAACTCTTGGTGCATTCAACTTCAGTTGAGCAATTAGATCTGGACAGACTACGAGGTTGTTGATGAGTTTATACAGAGCGGCTTTAAATAATTCCCCCTCTGTTAACTTTTGAACGGTTTGACGTACAAACATAAGACGTTTGGAGGGTATCACCGATACTACTTTTTTGGAATAAAACACTTTGTGATTGCTCGATAAATGGCACGGGGAGGCAAATCCACAAAAAAAATTTAAATGGCTTGGGGGGTTCATGTGTCACATCGTTGAAAAGATAATTCAATCATCTTTTCAACCATCTAAACTTTTTAGGATTTCGTTTTTACATTTTATCACAATATGCATTTGAAATGTCAGAATAAGTGCGGATCTGGCGGTCTGAATCCCGTTTATTACCTGACCACGATAACTTTTGAATGGGTTGATGTGAAATAACGGAACAGATTTTTTTTTGAATGGAACGAAATTCTAAAAATATTAAGATGGTTGAAAAAAGAATTGAATTACCTTTTCAACCATGTGACACATGACCCCCCATGCAATTTATAGCTATTTATGTACCAAGTGCGTTATATATATCCTAAGGGATGAATGTTGCCCGATGGGCGTTAGGATCTAGTAACAACATTTTTATTTTTCACGAAAAAATTATCTTAAACGACGTTGTTTACTTCATAAATTTCTTCTTACAGTATTTACTGCGTTCTGGTCGGCAACTGAGCACAAGTGAGCTTCTATGCAATTGCCATGGAAACATTGAAGAGGTTACTAAGGGTTGTTCATTTAATGAAATGACGCTGCATTTTTGTAAGAATCGACAAGCTTGTTAGTGGAGGGAACTAAAATCGGTTGTGTTCATAATAATTATGGAGATACCACAGAATGTGACGCTCAAAGCTGAAAAAGGGCTAGGAAATTTACTGCCTGTGAAATCCAAATACTTTTACGAGAAGGAGTATGACCAGTTTTTGAAACGGAAAGATAAAAACAGAGTGAATGCCGTAAATGAAACTGTCCCAATGGCATACTTCCAGGAACTGGTGACTTTATCTCATGAAAAATATTAATATGTTTAATTTATTTTACATTATTTCAGTCTGAAAAATATAGTGCAAATAGTCTATAGACCAAATACTCACAGCTGAAATCAACATTGATTGTTAAAGAAAACATTAATATATCAGCATTCAGTTAACTGTGGACAAGTATTACTTTTCATAAGAAAAGCTCCAGTTGATACTTGGAGGCTTAAGACGTGATGAAATGATCAACGAGATCGAGAAAAACACTTCGAGATTTTTCGAGACCGAGAAATTATTTCGAGATTTCTCGCTCTCGAAAAATATATGTGCTGCAAAAACAGACAGATCTAAATACGCCAGAAAAGAGAAAATAAAAAACTGTGCCAAGAAATAATTTTGATTCAGTTCAATCAGGTCGAAACACAAGGGAGAAATGAGAATGATATCAATGATTATCATTATATTTTATTAGATTTAAACAATAATTTTAAATTCTTGTACATCGCTATTTTATATTTCTTTATTACAATAATCAAATAATAATTATTATCACTTTAAAAATTGATTGATAGTACACTATTCGGTCAGTTTGGCCTTTTAGGGTAAAGAAATTCCATAACGGAAAAGGGCCATAAATTCAAATTTATTTCTATTGTATTATTTAAATATGTTAGACCACGCTTATTACTATATTACTTATAAGAATATTCTTGTGGAAGACTTATGGCACCATTTTTGCATAAATTTCACTATGCAGTACTGCGACTCCTACTATTGAGATTAAATTAATTTGGGTAATATCGATATTTCAACAGACGACTGTTTCGATTATAAAAAATGAGTTTATTGCTGGTGCTGGTACATTCTTCTCTTCACGAACGAAGAAACAATTTTGAACTTTCACCTTTCGTACCTAGGTAAATTTTAAATGTATGGATAACACATTAAACTAAAACATCAAGGATTCGTTTAATTTTCATTTATTGTAAAAATATTGTTTATTTTTGTGCTGATACTCAGCGGTTTTTTTGTTATACCTGACTTTTAGTTCATAATATTTTAACGTAATTTTTTTTTATAGAAAAAATTTAATACCCTGTATTTTGATGCAACCTTAGCCTTGTGTTATACGTTATAACCTATACATAGCATTTTTTAATAACATTCATTTTTAGTTTTCGAGACTCTCGAAATTTCGAGAGTCTCGAATCGAGATCGAGAAATTGTCTTCGAGAAAAACATCGAGACGAGAATTTGTTTATTTCTCATCTCGATGATCGAGACGAGAACCTGCTTTCGAGACGAGATTTCTCGTCTCGATGAAACCCTGGCATCAAGGTACCAGAAACCAAAACCTGCACCTCAAAAAGTTTCACCATTGTTGAAGAAATCGAAATAGGAGCCTTGAAGTTGAAAAGTACATTGCACTAAGACCAAGAGAATGTAAACAACGTAGTTTTTTTTTAACCTACAGAAATAATAAATGCATTGAGTTATCTGCAGGTAAAAATACTTCCTACACCTTCTAACATAGCGAAATACCTTAATTTGGAAAACCCGAAAGGTTACACCGGACTGTCTACGCCGAACGTCGTCATCGCTTCTTGTTGAAGGTGGTGCTTTCTTTGAAACCCTAAAATTACATGGAAAATGGAAGAGTAGTTCGGTAGCGGAGAGCTATATTGATGAAAGTATCTCCTCGAAGAACAAAATTGCTACAATGATAGCCCATTCCGTTTCCGAAAAAGAAAATAAACGAAACCGAATGCACATCGGTCAACTCACAGAACTTCAAACTTGGTACTAATTTGAAAATTGTAATTTCTATTTGGGAGAAAATAATTTGTCGCTTTTTTATGTACAGTCATAAATAAAACTTTTCTGGGTAATTAATTTATTGAACTACAGAAAAAAACATTTAGCGGGCGTTATGATTCATAATGCCCTCCATAACACCCGGGCGTTATGGGTCTGTTAATATCAACCGTTGCCAAGGTAATGGACAAGGGAAAAATATTTTTTTTTTCGTATGTGCCACCCCGCGTCATTTATCGAGCAATCACAATGTGTTTTACTTCAAAATGTAGTATCGGTGATACCCTCCAAATGGTTCTTTTATGTTTGAACGTCAAACGGTTCAAAACTTAACAGGGGGGAAATATTAAAAGCCACACTGTATACATAAAAATACACGAATAGTTAATTCTGTGTTCCAAACAGCTTTAAAAGGTTGTTATTTACTACTTCCTTTTTGAGGGTTGATTGTATCAAGGCTTTTTATTCTGTCATCTGTTACATCAGTCAAGATCCACCAATAGCAAGTATGGTATAAGATGCCCTGGTGATTGAAACTCTTGAAAAGTGTAAGATATCAAATATTTAATTTGATACTTTCGACACACACGTATATATATGTATTCATATCGTTAGTGAATCTGTGCAGCTTTTTAGGTTGAACAAAGAAGGAGAGTTTTTTATTTATTACATACTCGGAAGTATCGAGCAAAGTTGTAGGCATTGGAAAATAGAGAGTAATATGTAGTAGTAGTAATCATGGGGAGGCCGCTGCCGCAGCCAGGCAAGTAGGCCCCAATGGGCCCTTTTTGCTTTCCCCGCTCTCCACATAACTACCATACCTCTCCTAGTCTTCCTTTCCGAATCTTTGTGACCTTCTAATGAAGGTCAGTAAGTCCGTCCACTTTAATTCGATGAGTTCTTCTTGTTTGAGTTTTTCAACTCCGAAGATTTCGAATCTTAGCCTTCTGTACGCCTCACACTCGCCAAGGAAGTGAGACGATGTTTCTTCCTTTTCTTCACACATATGGTAGGTGGGGCTGTCTTTTATACACATTAGTGACAGGTGTCTGCCTAGTTTGTTATGGCCTGTTAGTATTCCTACAAGAAGGCGTAGTGTTTGGCGATCTCTGCCTAAGATCCACACCGTCCTTGACTTGCTAGAGCCGGCTACAAAGTCTTTTGACTGTCTGCATCCGGCAGTGTTCCTCCAGAGTTCGTTTAGTTCTCTTTCCGCCCAGTCATTCAGGGCAGAAGAGATTTGACTCCTTGCGATGCCTAGTACTGGCTCCGGCCCACAGAACGGCGCCGCGGAACCGGTTCTGGCAAGTTCGTCAGCCATATCGTTTCCCGGCACCTCTCTGTGACCAGGAACCCATACCAAATCGACTTCCTTTGTTTCAGCTAATTTCTCCGCGTCTCCGCATTCCTGTACCAGGACTGAACTTGGCTTAGGATGGCAGATGGCTCTGAGCACTGCCTGGCTATCCGAACAGATATAAATTCTCTGCTCGAGTCCTTCTATCACCTCTTGCCTCATAGTCACGGTTAGAATGGCGAACACTTCAGCTTGGAAAACTGTTGTGTATCTCCCCAGAGCGTAGCTTTCTCGTATACCTCTTTCTTCCAGGAAGATGCCTGCACCCGAGGCTTGTTTGTCGGTATTTCCTTTCCATTGCTCTCTGCTCGGAATAGTAAGAGCAACTTCTTATTCCATCGCTGTCTGTCCTGTGCGCTTTTCACTCTCAGGACGGAAATAGGAATGTCCTGCTCCGCCCACTATGCGATTTTCGCATGCCCTATCATCTCTCCTTCGTTTACCCAGACCTCCGAGTCTCGCATCCTCAAATGGGCTGCCATTGCCTCCTTCTTGATCCAGACTGGAAGGGGTGGTAGCCTCAACAGCACCTCCAATACCGCGGTTGGGGTCGTTCTCATTGCACCCGTTATTAATAAACAGGTCAACTTCTGGACCTTACTGAGCTTTCGACCTATTGTGCTACTTTGTGCGCCTGGCCACCATACAGCTGACACATATTGGATCTTTGATCTCACGACCTCCGTGTATAGCCAGGGCATAATCTCTGGTTGGTTCCCCAATTTTTTCCTACAACTCTCCTCAGTTGCCATAGGATTGCTACCGACTTTTGAATAACCTTATCGACGTGCGGCCTCCATAAAAGTTTGAAGTCCAAAACCACCCCCAGGTATTTGAACTGCTGAGCTAGTTGCAGCTCTTGGCCAAACATGGTGGGTTGCCTGAACCCATCCTTTCTCCTGCGTTTGGTGAACAGGATCATCTCCGTTTTTGTCGGATTTACTGAGAGCCCTGCTTCACCGCACCACCTTTCGATAATCCTGCATGCGGCCTGCAGCATGCGGTCGCAGACGAATCCAATGAATCGTCCGCTGACCAGGACAACTCCATCATCCGCATATGCCTGTGCCTCGAAACCTTCGTCTGTGAGTTTACTCAGGAGTTCGTCCATGACCAAGCACCATAGGTGATGGGAGAGACAGCTTCCCTGAGGGCAGCCCCCCCTCACCTCGGTTTTCAGTCTCGAGGTCCCCCCTGGTTATCTCAACCCTCCTCTTCGATAGTGACGATACAACCCAGCTGACCATCGTGTGAGGTGTTCCTCGGGCCATTAGTGCTGCCTGGATAGTGGTCGTTTTCGCCTTGTCGACAGCGCCTTCCACATCGAAAAATACTCCTAACATTACCTCTTTAAACCTTAAAGTCCTTTCGATTCGCCAGCTAACGGAGACTCTAGGGCGGAAATAGACGGACTACAATATGTGGTTGCTGTCGATTATACTTACTTTGCAGTCACACCTTAGCAATCCACGGTTGTTTCATGGGGTGGAACAGTCGAGCGTCAATATGCAGTCAACAGTGGCAGCAGCAGCCATATTGCTGCTCTCTCCGCTGTGCAGTCCAAGTGCAGTAGAAAAGAGAAGGTTATGTCTATGCGGACTGCCCAAGCTGATTAACCTGCCTTCGCACTACAGTGTGGAGGGCCGATTCTGTCGACCTCCCTTTTCTGTATGCGTGTTGGTTTCTGTGGAAGGGGCTCACCCTCAGGGGCCCCTCCATCAGGAATCTGTCCACCACCTTTTCCAGCGTTTTAAGCAGGAACGGTGTGAGGCTGATGGGCCTGAAGGACTTTGCTACTGTGTAGTTTTCTTTCCCCGCTTTGGGGATGAAGACTACTCTTGCTAACTTCGAGACCTTCGGGACGTACCCCAGCGCTAGACTGGCCCGGAGAGTAATATAGTTTACATCGTGTTTTATTTTCGTCATTCAGTTATTTAGTAAAACCATTAAAATATTGGAATTGGTATATTACAAAAAGGAAGCGACTTTTGTCTTTGCCTTGAAAGGGGTATAGTACATCTATTTTCCAAATCTGCAAACTGGAAGATATTATTTCTACCGGTTTGCGTTATACATTATTTACTCAAATGCAATGTTGAATAAATATCTATACTTATTGTATGCACCTCACCAAAAAATCCATGTTTTCTACTACCTCTTTCTATTTCTCGAAAATATTATTTGATGCAACACTTTCAAGTCAAATCAAGCCATCATGAGAATTGAGGGCAGTTCTATTTGTTGATAAATTACTGACTCGGCTGAAGAACGTTTATTTAACTATTTACACAAATCATACGGTATCTCCTACCTACTCATCATATATTATAGTAAGAATATTTGCAATCCTACGTCGGTCATGCTACAATGATACTACGTTGAACACAGGCCCGGCTCAACGACTAAACATTACAAAAGAATATTGGGCCCAATTCAGAGATATTATCTGCCTTCCCCCCCCCGCTTGCCGCCAGCTATGAGTGACGTCACCGGACCTACACTAATGTCGGTTTGGCGTAAGAGCCTATGCATTTTTCTTGGATTTCAAAACCTTTTATCTCAGTATCAATAAGGCAAATTTGTTGATTTTTTGTGTGTTTCTGGTTGGTGTGTAATTTTCTTTTGCTTCATGTATCTTTTAGAACTCTAGATGTCCTAGTTTGCTGTAGATAACCAATAAATTGAACTGATGCTAAGTGCGTTTTGAACGTCATTTTGTGATAAGGCACGATTTACTGAAAATATTTGTGGAAAATGGTTGCAAAAGATGGGTCCTTTTTAATAAAAAGAAATTAATGAGTTTTATTGATAATTTTATGAGATAACTTTCGATTATGTACAAGTCTAGTTCCTAAATTGAAGATAGTGATTCATCGGTTGTAAGGTTCATAATTCATATAAAGCAGGTCACAAAATGGAACAGAAATAAGCTAGGTACTTTGGCTTCAAATCAAGTTTTACTTTGCCACTTTCGTACAGCCCCCGTGAATACCAGAAAATGTACGATGAATCACCATCTACAATTTAGGAACTAGACTATATGAGGAAATGATTATAAAGACATCGTTTAAATTTTTTGAAACTGGAAAATTTCAATTTTAATAAAAAAACTCGGAGAGTTATATGATAATAAAATAAATGTTGATTATTTAGTCAAGTACATGTAAAATTAATATAAATGAGCATATAAAAAGTATTGTAATAAATAGAACGAAATCGTGTTTGGTTTTTTCGTTTTATATCAACCAACTCCAGTTGTTTCATTTCATCTAGCTAATGCACACAGGAGATTCTGAGAGAATTAAATCAATTATTTGAAAATGAAATACATGTCATTTCAAACTTTATTTGATTTTTATGTTTGACTATGCCATGCATAGTTGCTGTGATTTATTCTAATTGATCCAGGTAATGCTAGATGTATTAGAATCACGTCAAAAATCTCCAGGATCAATCTCCAAACGGGATGCCAAACTCTTCAAACTCGAATTTGATGGCAAGAGAAAATTCAAGTTCTTCCTGAGAAACACATAGCACTTTCTGCTATGATAGCTGAGAGTGAAAGCCAACGATATCTCTTCTCGAGTCCAAAGAACGATTATTTTATGTCGACACATTTCTGATTTTATGTTAGAACTTTTTCCAACAATTTTGCTGCTGCAGATGTCTTTTCTGTTGCCATATTTCGACATTGCACTCAAACCAGTTATTTTTTTCTTGATGTTATTTTCAAATTGTTTTATTTTTGCAGGAGTGTTTCATATTTTCTTATATCACTATTATCAGTTTTCTCATGATCCCCAACTACATTCTCTGATGAAAAATGTTGCCTGGTTTCTGATGAATCTAAAGAAGGCTCAATCTCATATAATACTTGCAATTTCCAGGGTTTTCAACGATAATAAACAAGTTTCCAACAGTAGACGGATTTATATTCACACTTTTGGAGACATGCTTGTGGATGCGATTAGTGTTTTTGTTCACTATACTTGCTGTTGTCATTTACTCGCTTAATAGTTCACTCTTCATATCCCTTTCATAATTATTTGATTGATCTGAGTACATTCTAGGAGTATCAACATTGAACTTGTCTGCTCTTTTGCAGCGATGTATCCATTTTTTGCAAATGGTGGAGGACGAAAAATCTCTTTCTTTCGGGAATCTATGAAATATTATGTTCAAACCCATTCTAAGAGTTTCTTGATTGTTTTCACAAGAAGCTACGACACATATTCTTCCAGGCATGATCTGAACTAAAGATATGAAAATGTGAAGTAACACAATTGCAGCACTGCCCAAGAAATTATGTCAACCCTTGAGATTTTTCGAGAGCTATATTCACCTCAAATATTATCAATGAATCGAAAAAAAGACAAATAAACAAGTGTCCTAACACAAAGTTGGATTCAACACGTACTCCAACAGCCGATTCAATTTTCATTTATTCACGACAAACTAAGATGTTTACGGCACTAGAAAATCATTGACAGGAAAGTCAAATCTGTTCTGTTATGTCTTCAGCACACAAAGAATAGTAATGGCAAGATTTCTTAGACCTTTTATTATTGTTAGTTACAAACTACCAGATAAGAACAACGCTTACAACATAAATCAAACTGACAACATATGACAGACAAAAACCCTCCATCACGGGTTACTCCGTGATTTCCAGGTGAAATATACTGAATGATTATCTAACTATAAGTCTAACCGAACATCTTTCCCTTTTTATAAAACATAATCTTTCAAACGTGAAGGAGGATTGATGTTCCTAGTGGATCTACGAATTGGTACAGAATTGTCTTTATCAAGTGACGTACTGATTTCAGCCCGAGTTACTACACTTGCCGAATTTTCATAATCACATGATTCACTTTTATTCTCATTACTTGTACTTTGTTGGTTTATCTCACGATCTAATTCTAAGGTAGGAGCCGGTGTCTGAATCTGATCAGTTGAGTTGTGATAAGGGGCTGGAATAAAGTGCCACCTGTTTCTTCTATATTTTCCAAAATTGGTTTCGATCAAATAAGACCTAGGTTGTTCTAAAATATCAACAACTTTACCGTATTGTCTTATGTCCGTAACCCAAACACTGTCTCCTATAGACAACTTTGATAATTCTCTAGTTCTATGTCGCTTATTGTATCTGTGAGCTAATTTCTCCTTTGCCACATTCTCTTTTTCTGGAATGTGATCTGAATTGACAGTTTTATTTAGAATACTAGGTAGAACTGGCAAGTGAGATCATAGATTTCGATTCATAAGAAGTTCAGCTGGACTCAGTCCGCAAGCAAGGGGTGAAGTACGATAAGAAAGCAATGCAAGATCAAGATCTTCAGGATTATTTTTGATCAAGGTTTTTGCTGTTTTAACAGCTGACTCTACTTCACCATTTGAAGCTGGGTATTTTGGACTACTACTTTCAAAATGAAAGTCATATTTTCGAGCAAACTCCCTAAATTCTTACTGAAATGGAGGACCATTGTCCGATCGAATTTGATCAGGAATCCCTTAACGGCTGAATAATTGCTTCAGTTTGACGATGATGACGGACTCGGTCATTTCGTTAAGTCTAAATATTTTGAAAAATCTCGAAAAATAGTCCGTGACCACTAAGTACCAGATATCATTATATTTTTCTAAATCTAGAGCTATTTTTTGCCAGGGACGTTCGGGGAAAATTTTCTTCAAGAAATGTTCCCTAGGGTTGATTCTATGTTCGATACATTCAGGACAGTTTTTAATTAAATTTTCAATCTGTGTTGAAATGCCTAGCCACCAAACGGATGCATTAGCTCGGTCACGACATTTAACGACACCTTGATGACCTTGATGAATGAATCCAATACATCTCAGCTGTAAACTCTGAGGAACTATGATCCTAGTATTCTTGATCAAGAATCCTTCTTGAAAACTTATGTCAAATCTGTACTGATAGTAAGGCAATAAGTCAACATCAAGTTTATGTTTGTCAGGCCACTCTGACAATGAAAATTGCTTCAATATTTGACAAACTGGATCACGGGATTGTTCTTTCTTAATTTCCTCCAAAAAGGGAGGTTTAATCTGTACAGATTCAATTACCATTTTGACGTGCGCTTCAGCTTCATAAACTAGTTCATCATCTTTGGGTTTTTCTGGAAAATTTCTGGATAATGCGTCAGCAACTGTCAATCTTTACCAGGAACATAGTGTATTTGATAGTCATAACGCATTAACCTGATTCTGAACCTTTGGAGTCTTGGTGTTAACTCGTCTATGCGTTTTGTTTGCAATATCTGAACAAGTGGTTTATGGTCTGTTTCAAATATTATAGGAAGACCTATTACATACTCTTTAAACTCATCCGCGGACCAAGCTATAGCAACTGCTTCATGCTCTATTTGAGCATAACGGGTTTCTGTAGCAGAGAGTAAACGAGATGCATAAGCAATAATTTCTTTTTCACCATCTTTCGAAAGTTGGTATAAACAAGTACCTAGACCATAAGACGAAGCGTCTGAAGAAATCACAATTTGTTTTGTCGGATCAAAGTAAGCAACACAAGGACTGTTTTTCAAGAGATGTTTGATTTTTTCAAAGGACTTTTTTTGCGCAACATCCCAAACAAACTGTACATGTTTTTTCAACAACGATGTCAATGGTTCTAGAACTTGGGACCTGTTGGTAGAAATCTACTAGAAAAATTGATCAATCCCAAAAACTGTAAAAGTTCAGTTTTGTTAGCCGGTTGTGGAAACCGAGAAATGGATTCAATCCTGGATGGATCAATAGAAATCCCTTCTTTCGATAGAGAATGGCCAAGGAAATTTAAAGATTTTACACAAATAATACACTTATCTTTATTTAGAGCAATTCCTTCGGTTTTAAGCGTGTCAAGGACTCCATACAAGATACGATTGTACTCTTCTAATGACTAAGCATGGATCAACATATCATCTATGTGCGAAATCACACCATCTATACCGGATAATATCTTATTCAACAATATGGAGAAATATTCTGAAGCACACGAAATCCCAAATGGAACCCTTTTGAAAAAGTATCTACCAAAAGGTGTAATAAAGGTAGTAAGATGCTGAGATTCTTTACTAAGTTTTATTTAATAAAACTCAGAGTTTGTGTCCAACTTAGAAAAGTACTGAGAACCTCTAACTCTGGCTAGAATATTTTCTACTTTCCCGATTGGATAATAAGATCTCAAGACAGCTTGATTTAATTTGGTATAATCAACGCAGAGTCTTATTTTGGAATGTTTACAACTACTATAGGGCTCACCCATGGTGTATTATCTTCAATTGATTCAATTATATTTAGCTTTTTGAGCCTTTCAAGATCTTGTTTGAGGGGTTCAAGAAGAGGAATGGGAACTACTCTTGGGGTTGTTTGAGCCAATGGTTGTACCCCATCTTTTAGTTGAATTTTCATTTCCGTTTTAAAATTGTCCACACTACTGAACAGTTCTGGATATTTTTCCAAAACCAAGGTTGAAGAGATAGTATTCTGCACAACGCGGATTGACTTTTGCGTAGACCGTGGTCCTACCCCATCGGCAAACTGAAGCAACTTCATCATAACAATTTCTGAACGACCTAAAATAGGTTTAGTAAAATCTTTGATAACATAAATCTCAGTTGAACAAAAATCATTTTGGTGAATGATTTCTACAGAATAAGTGCCCAGAACCTTCAACAGATTACCTGAAGGGCCTGATATTGTTTTAGCATTGGGACATAAATTCGACAAAATAGAGTTATCTATGCTACACAAGTGATACCTGAATCTACCAAAAACTCTAAGGTTTCGTTAAACTCGGTTACATGTAGGTCTACAACCCATTCTTTAGAATCTAAACTGTTTATAGATAGTAAGCCCAAGAAATCGTTCTCTTCAGGCAATTCAGGTGTCTCATCTTGTATAGATCTGACCTTTTTTGAAGCTCGACACATCACTGCCCAATGTCCAATTTTCTTGCACTTGTTGCATGTTGATTTTTTTGCTGGATATTTTTCCGGCTCATGCTTCTGCTGCAACCCACAGTATCCACATCTTCCAGATATATTCTAACCATCCTCTTTGTTCTTACTGTATTGACGTGTGACGTCAGCATTCAGCTTCGCTACTTGACTGTGCCCATTCAGCATTTCATTGCTCTGCTGGACTTGGATTTCTGCCTGCTTTGCCATTCGCACCGCATCTTCCAACGTTAAACTGGCTTGTAGTTGCATGTGATCAGAGGTTTTCTTGTCAGACATCCCTTCAGCAATTCTGTCACGTATTGCCTGACTTTTGTTGAAGGTATCGTACGAGCATGACTCAACCAGCACATATAGGCTACGTATGAAGCTATCTACTGACTCTTCCGGAAGTTGTCGTCCAGAATTAAATTTGAATCTTTCGAATATAACATTGTGTTTTGGCACAAAATAGTTTTCGAACTTGTTCAACATGGCATCATAAGTAGTTGGTTTGGGGCTATAAGTAACCAAAATTTCTTCGGATTCATCTCCCATAATGTACATCAAGAGATCAATTTTCTCTTCATCAGTCTTTTTATCTTGTCCAGAAACAGATTTATACCTTTCGAATCGTCTTCGCCACTGTGACCATGCTCCCGGATTAAAAAATCAAAGTTATCAGGATGACTTACTTTCAGATAAGATCCACTAGCTTCTGTAGAAGTGGTGTTTTTAGTCATATTTGTAGTTGTCATTTTTGACAACTTCTAAAATCAGCAGATTTTCTTAACCCTGGGTGATTTCAGTCGTTTCGGAAAACGCCTGTTTTCAATTAATTGCTACCGCAAATCTTTGCCGCTGGCTACTAGCAGGACAAGTTTCGCAAAACTTCCGCCACTTTCAGCCTTTTTTTTTCTCATTCTTTACAAAGATCCCGCCGCTGCCACCATGTTCTGTTATGTCTTCAGCACACAAAGAATAGTAATGGCAAGATTTCTTAGACGTTTTATTATTGTTAGTTACAAACTATCAGAGAAGAACAACGCTTACAACATAAATCAAACTGACAATGGTTCTGCAGGCTAGGTGACGTCACTAACGTCAGCAAATGATGTGCTCAAATGTGTACTATGTACGGAGATAGGAAATGGGCCATCCTTTGTAGTGTATAGATATTGGGTCTGGCTCACTCAATCTTGGCGTCGAATTACCCGGGAGACGGGAGATGTTTGGAAATTGGAAGAGCACGGGCATAAGTAAGAGGAAAGACGGAGGCGTGCATAATGACTTCAGATGGACACTTTCCATAATTATTGTAAATCGGTAAAACGATACACATTACCTCAAAGCTGAAAATATGATGCAAATATCTGGCAGAAAACATCTACTTCCCCTTGAGGACATTGAATTACAAGTGATATCTATTTGTGCAACGTCCCTCAAAGAGGACACTATTACACTTATTAATAGTAATAAAATATTGAATATTATCCTTCGTTTGGTTGGGAATGACCATCAAATCAAGGATAATATTCAATGTTTCATGACAATCAGCACTTTCAATAGTGTCACTATAGTTTCCTCCTTTAGGAATGTAATCCAATATTCGTAAGGGGAATTAGTTGTTTTCTGTCAGATATTCAAATGAAATGTTCCTGGCAGATTCCAGTTAGTTTACAGTTAGCTAGTTATACAATCAGAGTTTGCAAATAGACAGAGTTGACTTAGTACAAGTGACTGTATTTTGATGAAATAAATCAAAAGCAATACAAGTCTGAATAAATTAACGGATTGAAGTTGAGTGTATCTTGTTTACAGTACTGCTGGTTCAAAATTACCGCGTTCAACTTAAACATACCTTCATATTTTACATTCAGTATATTATAACGTTGAAGTTTTCTTCGAATATTCTTCCAAACAATTGAAAAGCAATTCACAATTTTTTGCTCTTCTTCGGGTAGAAAATTACTTCAATATACCTAACACGGATTATTTGAAAACAGTAAATTGATATGGCCAATATTCTAATAACCACACGAAAATCCATTTGAAAAAATATAATACATAAAATTAATTAAATTTCAAACTAGTGACTGTAAATGTAACAAGTTTTTTTTTCATAATGTATAAATATATTTTTGTACAGTGAGGGGCAATATTATGGAATAAATTCATTTTTACGAGAATAGGCAACTTTTGAGACAAATCCCGAAACACGTCGATTTTTATTTCCAAATTATGATTTTGTGGCAGATATGTCATACTAGTGACGTCATCCATCTTTGCGTGATGACGTAATCGATGATTTTTTTAAATGAGAATAGGGGTCGTGTGATAGCTCATTTGAAAGGTTATTCAATTCTCTATGCAGTGATATGAACATTAACATAATTATTTATACAGGGTGGCCAAAAAAATATTTAATTTGTAAATGAAATTAATTGTCACAAAAAGAAGTATTATCATTTATTTAATACAAAATTACATTGTACTACTGTCGGAAAACAGAAAAACAAATTAGTTGACAAATAAAAATTGCTTTTCGCTTAAATTAAATGTTCAAATTGCCACCCACCTGCCTCTTGGCAGTAATTGAACGGACGAATACATTCTTCTTGAACATTGTGGATCATTTCTGGAGTTGAATTACGAATTTCCAATGTAATGCTATTTGTCATATCTTGGAAATGTGTGGTCTATCGGCGATCTGGATCATCCTCATTGATTTTGTCTACTATTGAAACACTTGAAACAGTTTATAAATAAATGTTTAGAACTGCTGTGCTTTCTACTACTATGAAGAAACAAAAATAAATTCCGATATTAGGCAAATAAATAATGAGAACTAAAAAGATAGCAAAAAGTATAGTTTTTACAAATCGAGTTGGCTTGGGTCAAATGTAAGTCAGTTCTTGACATTTTCTCATAAGGACTAGTTTATTTCATGAAATAAATAAATAATGGCCCCATTAACTGAAACACAAAGAATCGAAGTATTAATTATGGTTGGATATGGAGATAGAACCAGAACACAACAAGAAGTATGTAATTTATTTACCATAAAATATCCTAATACGCCTATCACACAATCCACTGTTAGTAAAATTGAGAAGAAATTTAGAGAAACTGGACACGTGAAACATGTTGCAAATGCTGGTCGTCCACCAATGAATGAGGATGTGAAACTGTCTGTATTATTAAGTGTGGCAGAGAATCCTCAAATTAATTCTAGGCAAATTGCAGCTGATACAAACATTTCTAAAAGGTCTGTTTTACGTGTGCTGAAAAAAGAGAAATATCATCCGTATAAAATTCATAATGTCCACGAAATCAATGAGGATGATCCAGATCGCCGAATGCAGTTTTGTGAAGTAATGCAAGATTTATGTAATCAAAATCCACGCTTCATTCGTGAAATCCTTTTTTCTGATGAAGCAACCTTCTGTTTAAATGGAACAGTGAATCGGCAAAACTGCAGATATTGGAGTCAAGATAATCCCCATTGGATGACTGCGGTACACACTCAGCACCCTCAAAAACTAAACGTGTGGGCAGGGATAGTCGAGGATAGAATTATAGGTCCTTTTTTCTTCGATGGGTCTCTTACGGGGAAAATATATCTTGATTTTTTACAAAATGAACTTATACCCGCCCTTACAGACATGTTTCCAAATGAAAATGATCGTAATTCGCCAAATGAAAACATATGGTTTCAGCAAGACGGTGCACCTCCGCACTTTGCACGTCCTGTTCGTGATTTTTTAAACAGATGTTTCCCTAGGAGATGGATTGGTCGACGAGGAACAATAGAGTGGCCCGCAAGATCTCCAGATCTTACACCACTTGATTTTTTCCTATGGGGTTACTTAAAATCAAAAGTTTACATCGATAGACCACAGAATTTACAAGATTTAAGAAATAGAATTAGATTGGAAATTCGTAATATACCTCCAGAAATGATCCACAATGTTCAAGAAGAATGTATTCGTCGGTTCCATTACTGCCAAGAGGCCGGTGGGTGGCAATTTGAACATTTAATTTAAGCGAAAAGCAATTTTTATTTGTCAAATAATTTTTTTTTCTGTTTTCCGACAGTAGTACAATGTAATTTTGTATTTAATAAATGATAATACTTCTTTTTGTGACAATTAATTTCATTTACAAATTAAATATTTTTTTGGCCACCCTGTATAAATAATTATGTTAATGTTCATATCACTGCATAGAGAATTGAATAACCTTTCAAATGAGCTATCACACGACCCCTATTCTCATTTAAAAAAATCATCGATTACGTCATCACGCAAAGATGGATGACGTCACTAGTATGACATATCTGCCACAAAATCATAATTTGGAAATAAAAATCGACGTGTTTCGGGATTTGTCTCAAAAGTTGCCTATTCTCGTAAAAAGAATTTATTCCATAATATTGCCCCTCACTGTATAAAACTTCATGTTAATTATGTGTCAAGTATTTTATAGGCAAATATATTTTTATTGGTGTTTTTTACTCCTTAGATAATTATCAATTTATCAATAGTCTGAATACCTATCTCCAGTGTAGAAATTTTTCATTTTCTGGGTTCTAGTCCTGTTAGAATGGAAACTCACTATTTGACATTAAAGGGGTTTGGAAAATATTTATGTCTTACCCAGTTTTCTGAACAACTGTTCTTGTTAACTTTTTGTCACATCTACATAAAATACATTAATGTAGAAAAATAACTTTTGATAATCATTAAGCTTTGATGGGATGGGATATATGTCAACGGCGCCGATATGTGCAAAAAACCCTCATATACCTACGTAGGCCGTGCATAAGAGATTTTTCCACTTGCTGATGGATTAGAAACTTATCCGTTCGTCTGAAAATATTTTTAGTCCTACATTTATGCAGGGTATGCCAAAATTCGGTAACAACTTTATTATTATAAATGGAAACCTACATTTTTTTTTTCACTTGGTTCGATTGACTTTCTCAGTATGAGTTTAGACAACCTAAGGTATTTATTTATCTATTATGTAGCTCGCAAACCATTCGAAACTAGGAAACCAATTTACTAGAGCCGTTAGCTGATGGTACAAGCTAACACCTATTGATGGTCCCATTTTTACCATATAGGCGCAGGCGATTTTCGAATGTTAAAAAATTGTCAAATATCTCAATTTTTCAATGGCATTTACTATATTTTATAACACCATTCTAAGGAAAATTTAATTTTGGGGTGAGTTACTTAAGCACCAATACTGCGATGGATGTACACCATGATAGTGAGACCTATGATCACCTAAGGAGCAATATTGTGGCACGTCAGAACCTAACTCGCTAAAACAAAGATATTCCTGGAGAAAGTGCAAAGACTAGCATGTCTTTGTATAACAGGAGCAATGAGGTCGAGTCTAACAGCAGCAACAGAGATAATTCTGGACCTCACTCCTCTCCATATCATGGTGACGAGAACTGCTTGGGGAGCAAACCTCAGGTTGGCTAAATTCGGACTCAAAAGGACAGAACACAACGTAAGGGGTTCAACCCCCACCGAAAGTGCACACCTTGCCGATCTCCCAACTGACGAAATTACCAGGAAATTTAGTTTCGAGAAATTTTTTCGAACGGAATTAAATACCAAGAGTGGATGGAGCATATAATCCATTCGAGCACTGGGAAAGAATACCATAACATGGTACACGGACGGGCCCAAAACTCACGACGGAATTGGAGCAGGAGTCTTTGGGCTTCGCACCAAATACTCCGAACCCATGGGCCATTTCCCCAGTATTTTTCAAGCGAAAATGCATGCAACAGAAAGGTGCATTCAATTCAACCTCGACAGGAAATACCGAAACAAGGAAATCGCAATCCTCTCCGATAGTCAAACAGCCATCAAAGCGTTGAGCGCATATAACATCGACTCAAAGATGGTCTGGGAATTGTTATTTGTTTAAAATTGTATTTTCCGTTAACCTGCTGTCACTCCCCTACGAACGACAGCCTTCAGACGTTGAAACTTGTGCGAGCTAAGGATTAACGAGGTCTTGCCCTTTAACGTGCGATTCCTAGCATGCAATGCCTAGACAAACTTAATGATCTAGGCAGGAACACCAAGGTGTTCGTCCTCTGGGTGCCGGAGCACGTCATAGTGGAGGGCAATGAACAAGCAGATACCTTGGCACGAAAAGGAGCATCAACGCCAATGATCGTGCCAGAACCATTCTGCGGGCTTAGAAAATCTTACTTCCAAGAAGAACTCATTAAAACTGAAGAAGCAATGAGATCAACATACTGGCAAAGACTTCCAGGGCTAAGGCAAGCCAAAGATCTCCTCGGCAATTTCAACCGAGCAAGATCCGAAGACACTGATTAACCTCAGCAAAACTATAGTCTAAAGACAATAACGGGATTTCTTACGGGGCACTGCGACTACAAGAACACCTAAGGAAGCTAGGCTTCGAGGAGAACAGCACCCACAGATTATGTGGGGAACATCCAGAAACACCACACCATACTATTGATGGAGTGTTATGCTGTACATCACAAAAGATTGAATATACTGGGATCATAATAGCTGACTGTGTAGACCCCCTCAAAATCCTTAAATTCCTCAAGGAATTGGGGCTTGAGGGGCTGCTGTAAACGCGAACACCTTTAAATAGCAGAAGATAGGGCACAATACATCTAATTACGTCGCAGCGCATCAGTCACCATCCATAATTACCATTACCATTATTACTTAAGCTTTCCTTATACCTATCTAACTTCAACCTCTTTCGAATTATTTAATCAAAATGAAGAAATGCCTTATCTTGCCGAATGATTCGTTGTTTATTCAATCATGCCATGGAAACAAGAAGACAATTGTAAACAAGGAGGTGATATTCTGTCAGAGTAAAAACGAGTTGTGCTAAATAAAATTTATTTGAAAATGAAAAATTATCCAAACTAAGTTGTTTGACTTGTTTGTTATCCACGGCATGTGTCAAAAAATTATGCATCGAACTGTCCGTGAGTTTAATTCAAAATATCCAAACTTACCGAACATGATACTGGGAAAGTTCTCACGATTGAAAATTCATTATATTCATTTTTTAATTGGCAATGAAGATAATCAAATTACCATTCTCGGATATTTTCAAGCATATCCTCAAGTCTCAATACTAACGGCGTCTTTGGAATTGGGATTTTCAAACTCTGCTATACAAACCAGTTTACACCGCAACAAACTACATCTTTTTAAATTCATAATATTGCAAAAATTCCACCCAGGTGACTTTTCCCGTAGAATAAACTTTTGAGAGCACTCAGAATTCTTAGAAAACATAATTCGGACTGATAAGGCAAAGTTTTGTCCGCAAGGAGTTTACAATAGACGAAATCGACCTTTTTGGGCTACTGAAGATACACATACCCGTGTGATCATTGAAATGCAAACAGATATCTATAAATAAATTTATTTAAATCATTCAATTGATATTATTTGAAAAAAAAATACGTTGACAATCCAAACACTGAAAACTAGTTTTAAATGTTTGAAAAATAATTGTACAAGTTTAAAATCAATACAACTGAAACAACATACAAAAAAGGCTTTTTTTTAATATTTCATTGCAAGGGAATTCCATTATGGGACTGGTCCCATCTTTTTTTTCTCGCCATATTGAAAGACACAGGTATAAAATACCATCACATTATGTACCATAAAACACTCTCACAAAATTCTCCTCTAAACGTTCGAATAAAAAAAAGTAGCTTTAATTTGTAAAAACTTTTATTAAAAATGTTATGATGTATTTCTGTCAAATGCTGAATGCAATATACATTGATAAAGAAATAAATAAATACATTGAAAAACAAAAACAATACTGTGAGCGGAACTCATAAAAAGAACTCATGAATCTCTTTCCACAAGTGTGTTTTATGAAATCGGTGACACACAAGAATCATCGTACTCGTGCCACGTATGGGCGCACAATTTAGTTTGATATATTATTTGAAAGCAAAAATATATAACCATCTTCCCATGCACTACAGGGCAATATCAAATTTGAAAAAGTTCAGAAAATTTGTTAAAGGGGTATTTTTGCAAAAAGCCTACGACATAAAGGAATATTACAATAACGAATTTTAACGATTTCTAATTGTTTTATTTATTTGTGTTACAAGTATTTTCATTGTTTACTTATATTATTTTATTTATTTATGTAGGTACCTATTAACTTTTATAATGATTATTCATTATTTTCATAAGTATTTTAATTTTTTATGACTTTATACAACTTTTATTTTGTCTATAAGAAAACCACCATAAAGAAAAACGTTTCAAAGGACCCCGCACAAAATGAATGTAAATTGGGTCCCGCTCGATTTGGCTGAAATTGTGATATTATAGTTCTCGACACTGATCAAAAGTTGTCATCGGCCCAAAGTGATCCTATGGATAGTTTCAAAGATATAGATGTGTGTGATATTAGTACTCAAAAGGTGTAGGCTTCAATGGGTTCCAATCAATGGATGTATGTGTTTTTAGAGTTGCCAAGTCTGGAAAATCAGGCTTGTGATAATTTTGACTTGTGTATCTGTAGGTTTTGGAAAATACGAAATTATTTCTACACGGTCATCTGCTGAAGGTCATTTCAAAGTCGAAATGAATAGAGAGAGCATGTAATGCCTATTGAGGTCAATTCAAGATCATCTCAAGGTCATTTCAAGGTCAAACTGAAGATAGTGCTTGAAATGATAAGAGATGAAGATAGATTACCCACGCCCAAGCCTGGTTTTATAAGAGTCAGAGTATACTCACGATTTCATAATCAACGCGATATCAGCTATGGATATCATATCGACCGACTGATGAAGATGAGGAAGATGATTTCACATCTATCAATGAATATTATTGATCTTGCAAATTTGGAGGCCGAACTTTTGGCAAGTGTGCCCACATAGCGAGCATACTATGGTTTTTTGGGTATATCCAAATTAGTGAAAAATTGTTCAATTATATGATGAATTCTAAGTTATGCATATTATTCGATGATCACCGAATAATTAAAGCTCATCCGGTAGCAAAATAATTCACCGACTTTAATCTTGATGATTTTTAGTATGCTGATGGAATGACTCGAGTTGGCCTTTAGGTGACCTTCTAGGGTTCTACTATAACATACCCATTGTAGAAATGGGGCACTTCAGTTCTTTCTCCTTGATCTAATGCTATCGAACTCTGAAGACCGAAATTTTTAGTCATGGATTGGCAGTCATTATTTATAAAAACTCACCACTCCTAGAAAACAGGATCGAAGTGTCTTGCGTGTACCTGAAAACCCTATAAATTCATGTCTTTAAAGGCATCACAAGCACTATCTTCAGTTCGACCTTGAAATGACCTTAAGATGACCTTTGAATTATAATAATAAAGGACCCCACACAAAATGAATGCAAGTTGGGTCCCGCTTGATTTGGCTGAAATTGTGATATATTTTAGTTCTCGGCACGCTGATCAAAAGTTGTCATTGGCTCAAAGTGATCCTATGGATAGTTTCAAAGGTATAGAGAGGAATGTGTGTTATATTGGCTATGGGCATGAGTCACGGTTTCAGAGTCTCTAATATATTACTACTCAAAAGGTGATGGGTTCAATGTTCATTGGGTTCCAATCAATGGATGTATGTGTTTTTGGAGTTTGGAAGATCATCTCAAGGTCATCTTAAGGTCATTTCAAGGTCGAACTGAAGATAGTGCTTGTGGTGCCTTTAAAGACATGAATTTATAGGGTTTTCAGGTACACGCAAGACACTTCGATCCTGTTTTCTAGGAGTGGTGAGTTTTTTATAAATAATGACTGCCAATCCATGACTAAAAATTTCAGTCTTCAGAGTTCGATAGCATTAGATCAAGGAGAAAGAATCGAAGTGCCCCATTTCTGCAATGGGTATGTTACAGTAGAATCCTAGAAGGTCACCTAAAGGCCAACTCGAGTCATTCCATCAGCATACTAAAAATCATCAAGATTAAAGTCGGTGAATTATTTTGCTACCGGGTGAGCTTTAATTAATCGGTGATTATCGAATAATATGCATAACTTAGAATTCATCATATAATTGAACAATTTTTCACTAATTTGGATTTACCCAAAAAATCATAGTATGCTCGCTATGTGGGCACACTTGCCAAAAGTTCGGCCTCCAAATTTGCAAGATCAATAATATTCATTGATAGATGTGAAATCATCTTCCTCATCTTCATCAGTCGGTCGATATGATATCCATAGCTGATATCGCGTTGATTATGAAATCGTGAGTATACTCTGACTCATATAAAACCAGGCTTGGGCGTGGGTAATCTATCTTCATCTCTTAACATTTCGAGCACTATCTTCAGTTTGACCTTGAAATGACCTTGAGATGACCTTGAGATGACCTTGAGATGATCTTGAATTGACCTCAATAGGCATTACATGCTCTCTCTATTCATTTCGACTTTGAAATGACCTTCAGCAGATGACCGAGTAGAAATAATTTTGTATTTTCCAAAACCTACAGATACACAGGTCCAAATTATCACAAGCCTCATCTTCCAGACTTGAAAACTCCAAAAACACATACATCAATTGATTGGAACCCAATGAACATTGAACCCATCACCTATTGAGTAGTAATATATTAGAGACTCTGAAACCGTGACTCATGCCCATAGCCAATATAACACACATTCCTCTCTATACCTTTGAAACTATCCATAGGATCACTTTGAGCCAATGACAACTTTTGATCAGCGTGCCGAGAACTAAAATATATCACAATTTCAGCCAAATCAAGCGGGACCCAACTTGTATTCATTTTGTGTGGGGTCCTTTATTATTATAATTTTAGGAAATTTTACATCTAAGGGGACTTCGTGCATTTCCTTTTCTCTTTGAACTTCAAACAAGTAGGATTCGGACGTCCATCGTCTTAATAGGTTGAAAAGCGTTTTACATCTTTCACTTTTTCACGTTTCGATTGCTTGTATCCACAATCGTCTTCAAGTGAATACTACAAGTTCAGATGCTACGAGGTTTTATGGGTCTGTTGATTGGGTGTACTCAATGTGTAAATATGGCAGTGTTGTGGTGCGTGTAGTTTAGACGGTTCTGCGTACTACCTACTGCAAACTTAAGGGAGTTTGTGCTGCATTTATTTACCATATTTTCAATTGAGTGGTCTCTTAAATGGTGGTTTCTTTCGTCATTGGAGAGACGTAACAACGAACTCGAATTGGGACTACTGAATATAGAATTGGAAGAAGGAATTGCAGATCTCGAGATATTCAGTGTGTTTCACTTCTGATGGAAATACCCTCGTATCTTCTGTAATTTTTGACGAAAAATCATGCTATTTTCAGGATCGATAGATACACTAGAGATGAACTCTCTGCCCGAAAGGGGTCATCCTACGTGATATACACTGCACGCCAGCAGCGATGAAACTACCCATTTTTCCATAAAGTTATATTAGGAGGCAAAATTGGTCCGAATTTCCTTCGGATTCGTGTTCAGGATCCCCAAATTACTACTAATGCACCTGGTTCCGGAAAAAAGTTCAATTCTGAAAAATTCTAATTTATTTTACTTCCTATGTAAACGCCCCCGTGGTTATCACATATGATGACCCTTTTTGTACAGTTGATTAATTTTTGATGTATCTATGTATCCTGGAAATTTCATGGTTCTACATCGAAAATTACGGAAGATACGGGGCGTTTCCATGAGAAGTGAAACAAACTAGAATTTTTCAGGACTGAAAATTAGTAGTAATTTGGGGATCCTCAACACGAATCCGAAAGAATTTCGAGCCAATTTTGCCCCTTAATACATCTTTCCGGAAAAATGAGTGGTTCCATCGCTGTTGGCGTGCAGTGTATATCAGGTAGGAAGACACTTTTTGTGCAGTGGGTTCCTGAAAATTTCATGATCCTACGTTGAAAATTACGGATGATAAATCTTTCTGCTCTAATTTTTTTCGGGATAGCTACCTAGGATCATTATTCATATAATTTTTGGAACAGATCGAAATCGGATATGACTTGGAAAAAGGATGGTGAACAAATATGTCTTCCCAAGAGTTGGATTGCGGTATAGTGCCAAAAACAAAAGAAAAATTTCCTCGTTGTAACGCAAGACCAATTCTTTGCATCAAAAAAGAAGTGGACCGTTTCTCATTGGTTGTCTGATAAAATCTCTTTCGAGTTCATTGATGAAAATTAGTGATTTAGGACCAAACACACCAAAAGTTTCAGCTGCAACGGGGTAGAAATGATAATCAAAACATTTATACCTTATTCGCTATTAACAATCTCTCATAATAAAATAAAAAATGAGGACATGAAATATATTGGAAATCCGGCCGCCATTTTGAATTTCCGCCATTATACTGTTATTGGGGAAATCAGCGATGGCTTCTTACACGATATTAAATCTTTATATATTCAGTATATGTGCCCCAAGTTAAATATTTTCTATCATTGCCAAAGAGTAGTGCATGCAAGGGTTCAGTAGTACCCAAGTTTCAGGGCCTGTTCCTCAGTAAATCCAATAAATTTATGGGTATTGGTGAAGATCAAATATCCCATCTCTCGGGTTACATTTTCAAAATGTAATTATCTTTTCTCAATTGCAAATTTTCACAACTCTCACAATTATTTAACCTACCTGTAGCACTAATATAAGTGTCAACTTGATCAAATTTATTCAGCTGTTGCCTAGCAATTATTGATCAAGTGAAATCATTTTTATCGCAAGTAGGTATCAAGCAAACCGTTTTATCTCAACCTTCAACTTTTCCTGGCAATAGCGCGGTTTATGAGTTGAGGGAAATAATCTCCGCAAATACGTGGAATGTGGAATGATAAACATTGATAGTATTTGTTGGCCAAAGTTCATTCGTTACCAAAATGATGGACATAAACATCATTTCATTAATAGGGACTGAAACTAGCTAGACATGGAGCGTACCTATCTATATTCATTTTATCACATGTATAGATATGATTTCGAAATTTCATCATATGAACTTGTTGAATCAATAAAAACATATGTCACAGCGTGGCCTAATGAAATAGGGCGTCTGGAATATCTAGGAAACCACTGACACCCACGAAAAACTTCTAGACAGATACATTTTCAAAGGGGTACATAATTTCACTGAAGAGGTAGTCATACTATTCCAACCCTTGATAACAGAGGGAGACCAGGAAACCTCTCGAAGATGCTACTTCCAATGACCGTCCGTGCGCGATGAAAAATCGCATCCTGCTCGAGGTGGCCCTGCTTCTAAAAGGCCGGTATCCATTTGTTGCAAATTCGCGTATCGTATCATCCTTGCGTATCCGTTGCGGCCTGTTGTAGCGGTTTTTCGGCGATACATCAAAGAACTGATACGACGGTCGAATATGGACGATATAGTTATAAAGCCGTTGCATCTTCGCGTCTTCTGTGCTGATAGTTGGAATTATTCTTGTTGTATGGTGGTGGTCGCGTTTTTATTGTGGTAGTTGGTGAAAAATTATTATTATGGAGTGGACGAAGGACGAGACTATAAACTTTATGGAACTGTATCAAAAATTCATTCAATAAACTTAAAAAAAAGGATGCATGGGAGGAAACCGCAAAATAAATTGAAAGGCAGTCGATGAGTGTTTTTTCTTCTCCTTTAGCAAAGAATAATGAATAAAAATAAACGCGGCTGCTACTTGCTGAGGCGCACTCATTGCGATCCGACGAAAAACGCTATTTCATCGACTTTGGTTCGTATCACCCCCGTTCGCGCAATTGATACGGATACACTTAGATTTTGCTACGATAAAAAACCTGACACTACGTTGCAGCGTGTCGTATCAAAATGAAACGAAATACGTTGATACGATACGGCATATGCAACAAATGGATACCCGCCTTAACAGAACACAGCGGATCTAGACAAGGAAAGTCGAAAAAATCCCCCAAGTCAAGGTGTGGGAAATCCGTGCTGAAGACTAAATGGTAGCAGGGAATGCTATCACTAACGGAGCCTCTGGGACACTAGGTCGAATCCCAGAGTATTTTAGACCTTACTACGACATGCGGGGCTCTGCCGAAGTGGACCAAACCTTCTCTAGCTACTCGTGGGAACATATATGGGGTCCTATCAAAAAAATCAGCCAAACCCAGAGCAAGAGGCGGAGACGTCTGGTGCCAAGGCAAGCACAAAAAATTAAAAATAAGATAATAGTATCTTTCCTGGAGGAACTAGAGCTATTATCAGACGAAGAGGTTGAAACAGCCCATTTCGGAGGATCCTCCAAAATGAAGCTGAAAAAGCACCTGCGAAGCGGCCTTGATTATATAACGGCGAAACTACCTAAAAAATAAAGATCCCGTACCGCCCTTGAGGCCAGGAGAGGCAAAAACATTGCACCCGAAGGCACAAAAGCCGTGAAACGCCCTAGCAGCACAACACAGCCACAAACCACCAAGACCAAGGCAAGAAGGAGTCACCTTCAAAGATGCCCTTTCCTCAGTCAAGGTCGCTGTGGTACCAAAGGAGTTCTCAGAGAATAAACTGAGCCGAGAGAGACTAGCAATAGTCCAGGATGAAATCCTCACCGAGGGACCTCAAGTGAGTTTCGCAAATGTAATAAATCAGGTTACTTGATAATTGTGTGCGCGGACCGCACTAGTGCAGACTGGCTAGGAGAAGTCATCCCAACCATAAAACCCGGGGAGGGGGCAACCATAACAGTGTTGGAAGGTGATGACTTACCCGATAACTACGCTTGCACAACTTACGATCCCAATGAGAGAGGACAAAGGCGGGAAGCAGGAAAAATTCTGCATAGGCTGATAGTCTCAAACCACGGGCTCAACACGCACCTTTGGACGGTGTGGGGTAAAACCCCATTGCCTAAAGGCCAAACATGGGCCTTTTGCATGGATAAAGATTCCTTCGAGGAAATAAAAATACTGGACATGTCTCCCTATTTTAACCTAGGAAGACTGAAATTCAGAGTTAAAGGGAGACAAGGTACCAGCAAAAGCACCGGAGAAGGTGATGCTGAACCTATTCCGGAAACCGAAGAGGTACAGGAAGAGGACGAAGCAACATCGTCCCGGAGCGGGGAAAGTCCTCTCAAAGGGCCGATTGCACAAGAGGGATCAGCACCTATGGACAGCACAAAAAGTGATAGAAAAAAGTTCACTAGCCTTCAATCTGTGCAGGAGAATGTGCGGAAAAAATTGGGGGCTACAACCAAAAATGACCACATGGCTTTATGCCAGAATCATCAGACCTATGATATCATATGGGTCGGTGGTATGGTGGCCAAAGACAAAGCAGGTCGGGGTAGTGCGACGGCTGGGAGGACTGCAAAGACAAGCATGTCTGAGTGCTACCAGAGCCATGAGAACTACTCCAACAGCCGCACTAGAAGTCTTGCTCAACCTACCACCACTACACATACACATTCAAGGAGAAGCCAGGTCGGTCATGAGGTCAAACGCCCATAAGCAAGATGCACGGGAGAGACTACAACAAAGCTATATGAAGAGTTGGAAAACTTCCCTATCATGAGAATGCCATCATATGGTATACTCCCGAGATATGGCTTTGACAAAACTTTCAAGATAAGCATAACGGACAGGGATGCGTGGAAAGAGGGACCTCCCATCAATGCAGAAATCGCCGTCTACCCTGATGGCTCAAAAACCGATGAAGGTTCAGGAGCCGGCATAAACGGAGCCAAGCCGAAGATACGAATCTCACTGAGCTAAGGCAAATATGCGACGATATTCCAAGCGGAAATCGTTGCGATACATCATTGCTTGCAGGAGTTAATAAGGCAAGCATTCTCAGGAAAAATCATTGTCATTAACTCAGACAGCCAAGCGGCAATAAAAGCAGTCAACTCTATATGCAAATTACCTCAAAACTAGTTTGGGACAACTTAGTAGCCCTAAAAGAAGGTCAGAACAGACTGACACTAGCTTGGGTACCAGCACACACAAGTTACAGAGGCCATGAAGAGGCTGATTCACTAGCTCGAGAAGTAGCAAGTCAGGCCCTGAATGGCCCAGAACCGTTTTGTGGTATAGCAAAAGCTTCACTAAAAACCAGCACCAAATCATGGATACAGCAGTAATCTCAAGAATGGTGGAATGATTCACCAGGAATGAGACAGGCCAAAGAGTTTATTAAAAAACCGCTGCCATCATTCACAGAATATCTACTAAGCCAGAGAAGGAGCACTACTAGAATAATAGTTGGACTCCTCACAGAGCAGAGTAGGCTCAATAAACATATGAGCATACTCGGTCTGGCAGAAGAAATACTATGCAGGTTCTGCCAGGAAGAAGAGGAAACATCAGCACACATACTACGCCATTGCGAGGGCTTGTCAAGGCTGAGGTTTCTAATGCTGGGAGAAGAAAAACCAGAAGTTCCCAAATATAAGGGAGTTCTAAAAACTAGCCTATGGAGTCTCGTGATGAAGACAGGGCTAGACAAAGAACTCTAAACGATTTCGAGGGCACACACAATAGATCTGCAAAGGTCGCAGTGTAGATGCTTATGGCACAGAAGCCCCAAACTAATCTAATCTAATCTACTCTTACTCCAGCCAAATTCTGGCTTGAATTTTCAATGCACATCGCCAAGAGCTTCGTATCAAATCGTATCCCAGCTCAAACGACGAGTTTGAGAAAGAGCACAATTCATACATGGTTGTCGCATTTCATAAGTTTCGCTTAATCTACTGTAGTCAAATTTACTGATACTAGGGCTAGTAAAACACCCTTATAATATAGTCTCTTATATTATCACATTTCGCTTCAGAAGGCATTAATTTTGATGTATATATCTCAAAATTTATTGGAAACCTATTGGTAAGAATGAGCACTCATTTACCTGAAATCATGATATTTGAGAATTGACATTGGCAACATGCCACGTTCAATTAACAATAACATAACCTTTTTCAGTAACTGTACTATAATTAGTGAAAATATCTGTAAATAACAATAATTTCATTCACAACCAGAATTTAATATTTCGTTGATTTCAGACTTGTGCTGCGAATATCGATATCATGTTGCAAAAACGATATCTATGACCGGCGGTTTCTAGTAAAGATATTTCGTTGAAATTGTAAATGAGGATTGCCCATAATATACTTTTTATGCCACCATAGAAAAAATTCGAATCAACCCCTTCTAAAGGGTAGTTTGTACTTGCGATTTTTCGGAATACTTTGCTGACCAGTGGATTCCAGATAAGTAAACCAGGATTGCTCATAATAATTTTTTTATGCCACCATAGAAAAAATTCGAATCAACCCCTTCTAAAGGGTAGTTTGTACTTGCGATTTTTCGGAATACTTTGCTGACCAGTGGATTCCAGATAAGTAAACCAGGATTGCTCAAAATAATTTTTTTATGCCACCATAGAAAAAATTCGAATCAACCCCTTCTTAAGGGTAGTTTGTACTTGCGATTTTTCGGAATACTTTGCTGACCAGCGGTTTCCAGTCAAGATATTTCGTTGAAATTGTAAACCAGGATTGCCCATAATATAATTTTTATGCCACCATAGAAAAAATTCGAATCAACCCCTTCTACCGGGTAGTATGTACTTGCGATTTTTCGGAGTACTTTGCTGACCGGCAGTTTCCAGTAAAAATATTTCGTTGAAATAGTAAACCAGGATTGCCCATAATATACTTTTTATGCCACCATAGAAAAAATTCGAATCAACCCCCTCTAAAGGGTAGATTGTACTTGCGATTTTTCGGAATACTTTGCTGACCGGCGGTTTCCAGTGAAAATATTTCGTCGAAACAGTGAACCAGGACTGCCTATAATATACTCCTCAGCCACCACAGAAAAAATTTTAATCAACTACTTCCAAAAGGTAGTTTGTACAAAGACGATTTATCGAAAAACTCTTCTGACCGGCATGATGACAAACCAGAGTACAGATGGACCAACGGACAGACAACGGAAAAGTTTAAAGTTGCTCGAAATTCGATGGAATCATTTTTTCGAAAGTAACTTCAGCTCTATTTCAACAGAGACCACAGTATACTCTCCTATGAACGGTTTATCATATAACAAGGAATTTAAAAATAATAGGTACATTCGGAAATCTTGACATTATTTTCTCCTTAATTTTAGGCAGAGATCTGACAGAGAACAACTACTTCCCTGGCTATTACCACGACGAACGTTTAATTAAATCTGACAGATATCTGTGTCTAGAATCCCGAGAATCCCTAGAATCTGGGAGACAGCCACAAATGCTTTCTGTATCAAGTACCAGAATCTTGCCTGACATGATCAAGGACTTGACCACTTACATACCGGTTTCGAGGTGCATTGCCTCTCTTCAGTGCAAGGTAGGTCCGACAAAATTTGCCGGTCAGAAGAGTTTTTTGATACATCGTCTTTGTACAAACTACCTTTTGGAAGTAGTTGATTAAATTTTTTTCTATGGTGGCTGAGGAGTATGTTATAGGCAGTCCTGGTTCTATGGTGGCATAAAAAGTATATTATGGGCAATACTGGTTTACAATGTCAACGAAATGTCTTTACTGGAAACCGCCGGTCAGCAAAGTATTCCGAAAAATCGCAAGTACAAACTACTCTTCAGAAGGGGTTGATTCAAATTTTTCTTATGGTGGCATAAAAAGTATATTATGGGCAATCCTGGTTAACAATTTCAACGGAATATCTTTACTGGAAACCGCCGGTCAGCAAAGTATTTCGAAAAATCGCAAGTACAAACTATCCTTTAGTAGGGGTTGATTCGAATTTTTTCTATGGTGGCATAAAAAGTATATTATGGCAATCCTGGTTTACAATGTCAACGAAATATCTTTACTGGAAACCGCCGGTCAGCAAAGTATTCCGAAAAATCACAAGTACAAACTACCCTTTAGAAGGGGTTTATTCAATTTTTTTCTATGGTGGCACGAACACCTTACTATAAACAATTCAGTTCCAGAGTTTAGTTTGACTATGTATTTCCTAAGGTTCTGTTCGGTAGAATTATTTTTTGGTCAGCAAATTATCCACACTCCGGAAAAGGTACAATCTTTGTCAAGACAATATGGTAGAATCGCTTCTTCTTACTAATTTTGTGGTGGCGTATCATGACTTACAGCAGTGGCGCACCCAGAGGGGGGGCACGGGGGCACTTCCCCCCCCGAACTCCTACAGACAAACCACTATTTCTCACAGTTTGTAAGTGAATCAGGCGCTCACTCACGGGGGGGGGCTAAAGGGGCTGTAGCCCCCCTCAAGAAAAGAAAAAATTTAAAAAATTACCTTCTGTTTTTTTTAATTTTAAATCCGCTAATAGTGGACACATCGCATACTGAATACTGGTTTGCGGCAGTTACATTTCATTACAACTACGAAATAAATAGCTGCATTCTGCATTGCTGCATTCCTATTCCTAAGAAATGCACTAAAAAATAAATAAAACGTATTTCATATATTCCAAACTCCGCAAAGGAACATTTCTAGCGCGCGCTTGCTTTGGTTGCTTGGCCCAGGGACCCCCGGTCAGCCCCCCCCATAATTATTTTCTGAGTGCGCCACTGAAGCGAATTGAAAATAATTAGCATTCTATCGCTATTCTGAAATACACATAACCTTGACCAGAAAAAAAATCGCCTGCGGCACAATTTTTTATCCTTGTGCCCCCCCCAAATATCATTCTGGGTGCGCCACTGACTTACAGTGCCATCTCTGATGGGCCATTGCAACCTTTTCCTTGATATAAAATAGAATTCCTAATCAACGGATTGAAATTAATCAAGAAACTTCCTACATAGTCATCCCGTAAATAGGTGGCTTTGAGTTGGGTGAGTTACGTTCGTAAAACACTAACATACAGTAATTTTCACAGTATAATGAACATATGGGCCGTAGTGGTCGTGATGGTAGAGCGCTTGCCTCTCAATCACAGGGGCGTGAGTTCGATTACCAGCATAGTCACTGGTCTCGTGCATGGCATTCCACGTTAACAAAAGGTAAGGGGACTTTCCTATCTCTCACAAAAGTTTTGGGCTTCACTGTTGTTATACGTTATATGCATGACAATATCATAAAAATTTTACCCTGACAATTATCGAAATGACAATGAGCAAAATATTTATTTTATCCTGTTGTAGTGCTGTGAGAACAACTACTATGTAGGTATAAGTACATATTAATTTTATTTGAAAGTTTGTTATATCGAATTTTCAATCAAGCACAGTTACAGCCTTGTCTTTCTTTGCTGAAGTCCCTTACACTGTTTCTACTTCACATTCAGGTATACATTTTTTGGAACTTATGTAGTTTGGTCTCCTGAACAAACAATACAATAAAATTGTTGGCGGTCTCAAGTAATTTCGGAGATATGGGCCCATTTTTGAGTGATAACTGGCATTTTCTAGCACACATTCCTACCGCGAAAAAAACAGTAAAAACACATGAACAACAAATCTCTATTAGGCAAAATGGTTAGTGAATTTTATGCATGTCAAGTTGGTAACTGGTAAAAAACGAAATTTGGATTTTTTGTTCGGGGGTTTCAAAAATAATTTTTTAACGAAGCTTTACCGGTTATTTTTACAATGTTTCCTAAATATATCCCAAAGTGTTTATTTTCTTGGGAACGGAAAATTATAACAAAATTCCTTTTTCAATTGAAATATTCAACTTTTCCTGGAATGAAGATCAAACAATACTTCAAACTATAGGTACTTACATTATCCTTCTGTTTTTTGTGCACTGAATTTTCCACTTTCTTCTAACATCAACACAAAAAAACAATTTACTAGAAAAGTGCGACCGCAAATTATTCGATTGTGAATAATGAGAGTTGATATTTGCATATCACTCGAAGAATCGCGCATAGTTCTTTTTCAACTTGTAGTTTTTGTCAACCTGCTTTTGGTTGATAGCTTATACAAATATGTCTTCAAGAGGTATATATTATTTACTTAAATATGATGCAATATTCGAAAACCACTACTGACAACACGAAAAAGCATGAATCATGCCATACGTGAGGCTAGAGTAGAAAGAGAACGAACACATAAAACATTCCCAACCAAACAGTGACGAGACATAAACTTCAAGAATTATTCCATCATATGCGCAAGCGCTCCCAGTTTGTTGTGTTTTGTCTAATTTGAAAGATTAGCGGGAGAATGGCAGGTGACCTGGAAAACTTGAGTACATGCCAGTCCATGAGCAAAAAATATAACAATTATTATTGTTAGTTGAATATTCGTAGAATATCAGCCAACCTATACACGACTGACTTTCATGCATCCAAAACCGATTAATTTTTTTTAATATGATGAATTCAGACAAAGTTCGAATACCAGGTGAGTTTCAAATAAATGAAAGGTATAATTAAGACGAGGTCGAAATACTCGTCTCTCCTGTCTTTCCGATATATTTCCACAAATTGGAAAATATGAGGCGAATATGCGGCAAAAAACAACACACTATAATTCCCCATTATTTCATCTGGTTGGAAATACCTATAACGACCTACATACAAAAGATGTTTCAAGGATATGAACCTCTCATCCAATGCTAGCATAGATCAGAAAAATTAAGTCCGGAGCTCACGGTCAAATAGTATGCTCAACTGCTTTGAAGTGACGTAAATTATATCGGTTTGTTTCACAAATCTGAAAGGAAACCCCTACAAATGACGAATAATTTCATCAGAGTCAAAATTCCCTCCTCTTCACACATTCCAATTAATAGATAAATATGAAATATTCAACAGATATCAACTATTCCGACTCAAAACTCAGTCTATATTCGTTGCTGATCGATGTTTCACCCTTTTTTACTCCGATAGTCTCATAAACCTTTAGGCTGTTATGGCAAAAATACCTGTCACAAAACAACTAGTCACCTGACAATAAATGCCACGACGAGTATTGAATTATTATATTGAACAGATATATACCTATATATGTTGAATCTGTTATCTTGGACACTGTATTTTTTGACAATTTTGACATGGTGACGTGATATCAGAGAAATGACAAGTTAAACTTCTTGAGTAAAACCATACGATATTTTTATTGATTTTGTCGATTAAACATTGGTCCTTGAGCCGTGTTAACTAGTTCTGTGGAAAATACAACATAAATATGGACAAGAAAAATTTGAGTCTACCAGGTACCCACCGCCGAAGTGAAGGTTTGAACAGAAATCTAGGTACGAACGAGAAAGGCATTATCACTCCAGTAAGACAAAGTATCCGAGACGAAGATACGAAAGACGGAGCTGAGTCGATGCAAACCGGAGGTAAGCCGAAACCAATAACAGTTGAGGAAAGTATAAGAAGACCACAAGCCGTGAGTAGAGACCTTAATTTTCCATCTACTAGTTACCGATGTTCTAAAAATTTGTCAATTCATTCAGTAATTGAGTCTAAGGGTTCTCAGTCTAGTATTGATGTTCAAAAACGAGTCATTGAAATTGAAAGTCAGACAAAAAATTTAATTGAAGAAACTAGAACATGAATTGAAATTATTGGAATTAGAAAATAACGTTTGTCAGTCCGAAGTTTCTAAAAGTCAACAACCGTCAGTAAAATCTCATTGTTATCATACACATTCGATTGTTCAGTCGATTTATTCGGATCATGAAACATCGATGACTTATATACTGAGGGTGTATAGATTCAGACATAAGAACCGCTCAGTGGGTTGATAATATTTTTCATCAAGTTGAACCTGTTGCTATAAACAACGAAACATCCCCACTTAGCCAACTTTGCAACACTGTAGCTGATGTTATCAAATCTGTAGCTGATAGTTCATTTCAAAATAAATTGACTGCAAGACAGACCGTTAAAAGAGATTCCCCCTTTTTTGACGGTGCTTCTGATGATTGGCCAATGTTCATTAGCCAATTTCGGCGCATTTCTTCTTTATGTCAGTATACACACGAGGAGCAAATGATCAAATTAAATCTACGTGGTGATGCAAAATTTGCGTTGTCAGGAATGATGGTGTGATAATATTGACTTAGTGTTGAGGACATTGGAGATGCGTTTCGGACTACCAGACCAGATCATTGAAACACTCATCGCTAAAGTCCAGTCGATTCCTGCCATGAAGCATTTCGAAAATTTGATTAATTTTTCAAATAATATCCGTTGCCTAGTGACTACCATCAAATCCCTAGAATGTGTAGATCATTTGAAAAATCCCCAAGTCCTAAAAACTTCCCGATATGCTTAAGCTGAGATGGGGCGAAGAGGTTGCCAAATATAATGGTAAAGTAAGCTATGTAACTCCAACAAGGAAGCAAAAGGTCGAGATCAAGACGAGACAGTATGGTAACTACCAGTCAAAAAGACCGGAATCCTCTTTCATGACAGCAGAAAATTGCAGCCATGACTATTTCTGCACTTACTGTAGGACGAGAGATCATAAAAGTGTTTTTTTTTTTAAAAACAAAGCAAATCATATTGCGACAAAATTCAGCACTACATTAGAAAAGGATATGCTAGAAAACTGTCTCAGGAAGAATCATGCAAAGAAGGTCCAAGATGTTGGTATTTACTGCACTTCGGAGTTGTCAATCCCAAAAAACCAAAGAAATTTCGCCTGGACTTTGATGTAGCTTTCCGTTCTAATGGAGTTAGTCTGAATGATCATCATCTTCTTTCGAGTCCAGATATCTTGCAATCTCTGGTAGAAATTCTGATGAAACTCAGACAAAAGAAAATAGCCTTCTGCCGTGACGTCAAGGAGATGTTTCATCAAGTTCGCATCATTCCAGAAGATCATAGCTCTCAAAGATTTATCTGGAGAGATGTCGAGACGAGTAGATCATACGACATCTACGAAATGCAAGTGATGACATTCGGTGCGATCTGTTCTCCCAGCTGCGCCAAATATATAAAAAACTTGAACGCAACTCAACAGATTACCCAATCAGAAGTTTTAGATGCCATAATCAGAAAACATTATGTCGACGATTATCTAGACAGCACCGAAACAGTCGAAGAGGCAATAAGATTAATTTCGGAAGTCAGACGAGTACAAAATTTAGGAGGATTCGATATTGTAGGCTGGACTTCGAATTCAGAAGATGTACTCGAAATACTCTCAGTGGACGGCAATTCGAGCAAAAATTTTAATCTAGATGATTCGAATATTCAACGCGTATTAGGTCTGTCCTGAAATTCAAAAACTGATGAAATTTGTTTTCAGCTGAATCTGAACAACATGACTTTCGAAGATTCGATAAGGCCTACGAAAAGACAGATCTTAAAAATAGTAATGTCACTTTTTGATCCGTTGGGACATATGGTCAATTTGATAATTAGAGCTCGTATATTGATAAGAACATCTGGAAATCGGGCATAGGATGGGACGACGAAATCGATGATGAACTCCACCTAACTTGGAAAATGTGGTTGACAGACCTAAAAAAGGTCACAAACAATGCCGTTTCAAGAGTTTACTCTCTGAATATTTCCCGTGCTTAGAAAATTGAAATTCATCTGTTCTGCGATGCCAGTAAGAAGGCATTTGCATCTGTAGCTTACCTCAGAGTGGTAACCGAAGAAACAATTGACTTATCGTTCATAATCGCCAAAGCACGTGTCTTGAACTCCAAGTTGCTCTTATGGGGAGCAGATTGGCAAAAACAGTACAATTGTAACTCAAGTTGACAGGGTGTATTTCTGGTCTAATTCTACTATTCTTTTATTTTGGATTAGATGAGATGGGACTAAATTAGGACAGTTTGTAGCTCATCGGGTTGGGGAAATCCAAGAAAATACAGATAGTAGGCTGTCACTGGATGCCATCGAATCAGAATGCTGCTGACAATGCAACAATAAGGACTTACTCATGTGGAGCAAATACTTCGACAAATGGTTCACCGGACCAAATTTTCTGTATATGAGGGATGATACGCCCTGCCAATTCAGAAGATATCACTGAAAAAACTGGAAGAGACATATACAGAGCCAGAATGTATCGTCTTTGTTACGGAATCGGACACTGACGGCTGTCAGACGGCTTTCGAAGTGAATAAAACTCATGCGAACTACTGCCTACGTAAAAAAAGATAGCAAAAAATTGGATTTTAAAAATTCGAGACAAGCATTGCCAATTATCATGGACTTTATCTGTTAATGAAATCCAGAGCGCTGAAGCAATATGGATACGGCGATGTCAACAGGAAATTTTTCAGGCCTTAAAGAAAAACCGATTAGGATTACTGTGCCCAAGTTTTGATGAAAACGGACTCCTTGTTTTGCATGGACGAACTGACTTGGCAACAGAGTTGGAACAGAATACAAAAAGGCCCATTATATCGCCTTCCGTCCAAACATCGACTGACAAAAATTCTGTTGATGTATTACCACGAAAAGTTCGCCCATCAAGGTAAAGAAACTATTCTCAATGAAGTCAGACGTAAATATTGGGTAATTGATGGTCGAGCAGCAGTAAAATCTGTTTTTGCACGATGCCATAAATGTCAACTTCTTACGGCAAAACCACAAATTCCAAGAATGGGGCAGTTACCTACTTTTCGCCTGACATCAACCTCTAGAGCCTTCACGTACACAGGTGTAGACTACTTTGGGCCAATGTAAGTCAAAATAAGACGCCGACGCACAGTGGGGCAGAATTCCCAAAACGTTGACAAAGAATAAAATTTAGTTGACTATGATTGTCACCGTATCAAAATGTTTCGGTCAGCAGTCAACCTTATTTTTTGATTACTCAACTTCTGAATAATTAGTTGGTTATTATGTTGTGAACATTTTATAAAACCAAATATGGAAGCGTCAACTACAGGTAATTGATGATGATTTTACTACTTAAATGTTACAATATATTCAAAATAAGTTGGTCAATAATGCATTTATACATTACATGTTGAGAGTGTTGATATTTTTGAATTTCACGTGAATATCTTGGAACTTTTTTTATTGAGCTCCACCAGATACCGCTTTTATTTTAAATCTAGTAGAAAGCTTGAAGAGTCTTCTTCAAAATATGCTATTCCGTGTTCGCCTTTTAAATCAATTAGACATTACTTTCTTATGAGTAATTTTGATGATTAATGGAAATACCACGTATCCCGGCCCGAGGTTCATACAACTAGCTTGATTATATTTCCATATGTTGCAAACATTATATCCAAAGGGTCCTCCCAACTGGGTCTTCACTAGTCATTCTATAACTCAATGTTGATCTAAACAGTGACTGACGAAAATTGAAAATTGCCCCAATTCATACCTCCCTCATTGGTCCAATTTTGATGAATTGAAAAGTTGATGAAATCACTACTCAAATGCTATGGAAAAGCACTAATACCATTTCTTTTTCTATTTCAAGATCAACTTTAACATTTATCATTTTTCTCTATGCTGTACAAGTTAATTTTCGTGCAAAATTGAGGAAAAATATGTTCCCTTTTTATTTACTCTTAGTTTCATCAGAATCGGAGAACGTGACAATAACTTGTAGATCTCTATCTACAAATTTCTTTGAACATTCTCTATTGCAAAAAATCTATAATTTTTCTCGGAAACACTTTGGTGGAAAAATTGATATTCTTCCTATTTCTTCGCAATAATCATAATGAAGACCTTTTTTACGCGAAATTCATATTTGACGACTGCGATCGAGAGATAAAGTTATATTTGGAACACATTTTTCATAATAAAACAATTCAAACACCTTCTAATGTTCTATTTCCTTCATTTAACGCATAGTTTTTGCCCAACATCTTCTGCTCCATGCCTATAACTACCCTTTTAGAAGATAAGCAAGTTGTGAATTCGACCACCACTCTGTATTTTCATGCACCTTAAAATGTATCTACATGACAGAGTCGAAAGATATTTGTAGGCAACTCATATATTTGAAATGTCGCAGATCACCCTTTTCTATATAACAATAAAACAATACATGAAGCTACTAGAACATGAAGAATCCTTGTAAACAACATTTTTAAGTTTCATTTGAAAAAGGGATAAATTCAACTGATTCATGATGACTGTATCTGGGACTAGTGGCAGAGTGGAGGAAAACATTTTGAATGAATAATTTGTTCATTACAAAACAAAGCTAACAATTTATTATTTTCATTGGAAATAGTGTTAAACTGCGGGACTCCACTAAATAACAATGCATCAATAAGCAACTTACGATCTTGATAAATGTTTGTGGGCATAAAAAAAGCTGTTTTGTTTAAATTTCCAGGTAAAATGGTCATGGTCAGTGTCACAGATATTGGTTTTGGGTTACAATTACCCTAGAAGTGGATAATTTTCCAGTTAAGTTTCGTTATATTTACGAATGAAAGAAAATTATGGTTTATGAGATTTTATCAACAGGGTCACGAGTCTGCCATTGCAGGCTCTTAATATTATTTTTACCTGAGCTATTGTTTCTTCAATGTTCAGTGAGGAATTATTGAACCATGTGACTGATGGCTTCATGAAATTGTTGATAGTCTCCACAGAAAAATATTATTTCCTGAATCGATACAGTGATAACAGTTTGTATGAATATAATATGGTCATGGTCAAGTCAAAGAGTAAGAAATAACATACACATGTACTAGGCAACTGTTTATGCAGTAATGTTTATAAAGATTTTAATTACCGAAGGCAATATTCTACGTGACTAAGAGAATTGCAATAAAACAAAAATCTGAGTTATATATATTTATTATATAATCACCTGACTTTATGATAAATCTACAAAACATGGAATATATTCTCAATATAAACTCTTGTACGTTTGTAAAAATTAGAATATAACAATTTTATTTTTCTAAGTACACATAAATAATTGAAAAGAGAACTGTGGTCGTCATGAAATAACCTAAATTAAGTCATATTTTACAATATACAACAGAAAAATACTGATGAACTGTAATGCTTGAGTTTGTCCAAATACTGACTGGAAATGTTTATGTAATTTCAAAGCAGATTAATGTAAAAGTGTACTTGAAATACTCATTTTCCATCACAAAACTTTATACAGATTCAGCAGACCATAAACTAACCATAGTGCAATTCATTAGTCATTTAATAACTTAGTTCTATCTCGAACTTTGGACCTTTACCGCTATCTAAAATCTTTCAGAAAATGGAATGTTTCACTTAGATATAATTCATAAAAAAAAATCTGATTGGAAATCATATGCCATCAATTTGCACTAGATCTAAATTCAATTATATCATTTAAAAAATTCCCATCATTGAACAAACAGATCTGAACAATTTCAGAATAGATTAATATTTTCACATTGCCAGTTCTATGCAACAAAATTCAACTAGATTTCATATGATGATTTGAAAATGCTTTCAAAATTCGAATCTGAATATGGAGATTACGTAAAATATATGATAGAGACGAAAAATGAGAATGGGTTATAATTACAGGAAATCGTATAAAATGTGTATTTTCAAGCTCAATAATATGAAGCAACTAAGTACGGTAAGTCACGAAAACGTTTAACATTTTTGAAGTCGAAGATTGGAAAAATGAGATGTATTGTTGGGATTTAAATACATATCTTGCAATATTATAATCATTACTTTCGGTTTCAGAAGTTAATTCCACATTTGTTTGAGATTGAAAATCCGTTAAAAATTGATGAATATTTGTCAAGCGAAGTAGATTGTTTAATGCAATTCAAGTTGGCCATAAAAAGGAAACCAAATCTGATAGTGAAACTGAAAATAAAAATTAATAGAAAACAAAATGATATCGCGAGACCACTTTATTCTAGATGTGGTCAAAAGTATTGCACAATAAAATATGCATATTGATGATGCATTTGTAAAATTTGCAGTGATTTTTTATATAAAACCTCAAAGATTTAGTGCTTGGTTGATGACAGCCAAAATAGGTAAGTCGAAACAGAATTGTCACAGAAGTAATTTATACATTTTCGAAGGTATGGCAGCAATAATACTTTACAGAAAGATGAAAAGTATGTTGAAAAAGAGTGACGGGGCAGCTTTCTCAATACTTTTTTTTAAGATGTGATACATTATGGTTTCATTTCAATCCTCAAGATGAAATTATTTGAGTTCGCATAACAATTAACTGTATCGTCACTATTTCTAAACAAATTTTCAATTGCTGAAAAATATGTAACTGGACATTTTTTCAAACTTGTTTTGAACAACCAAACTTATCTTCACTTCTAATTGTGATTTCAAATTTGTAATCACAAATCTGAAATATTCATGCATTTTTAATATTTTATGTATTTATTTAAAAAAAAAAACATAATCTTCCCAATTTTACAACAAATTCTCACTGAACCGTCAATAGTAGACAAAAACTTCATGATAATCATAAGCACTGTGCATACAAATTCAGAATGAATCAATGAATACGGATTATGAAACCAAGAGCATTTACATCAGAATATTATCGCCAACACCAATTGGCTATCTAATGGTTTTGATTCTCTGTATAAATATAGAAATCTGCTTCACTATTGACGGTTTGGTATTTGTTGTGAAATTTCAAGCATTATGTAATGTATCGTTTTTTTTGAAATATTTTACGTCTTTTCGATGAGATGAAAACACTTGTACTTTTTATAAATATATATATAAAATGATAAAGATGCTCCTGATTTTTGGTAACCCAGTAAATCAAAATACAGAATGTTCAATATTCATCTACCGCCTATAACTATCCATTGGTAGGATAATGAAAAACTGTTAGCAATTTGTAACTGCGATTATTGAGACCTATCAAAACATATTCATTCAAAATTTTGTACACTATCATTCACTTCAACTTCAAATACAAATATATGTCAATAATAAAACAAGTCATCTTTATTGAGAATTATTAAGTTGTATTGAGATTATTTGACTTCTCCAACTCTTCATCGCAAAAATACTTTGTCTTCTAAAAATATTTTCATCTGAAATTTCAATAACAGTTTCAAGATTCCTGTTGTTTCTTCTCATTCTCATTGAAATGCATTTATTTCTTCCAAAAACTCTGTTCAAGGAAAATTTGAGAAATATAAGTTTTATGGTGTTTTGTGATACTTTCATTATTTAGACAAATTATTTTTTACAAATTTTTTAATGCAATTTGATAACAAGCTACGTTTATATGATATTGAATTATTGAAATGTTTTTAATTCACTAGTCTAAGTCGTCAAAAATTTGCTAAAATATTATCTACTTCATAGTTTATTATATAGAATATATACTGAAACTCTTTAATATTGCCCGTCCTTGAAGAAAATTATTTACAAAAATAATCGGTTCACTTTCTCAATTGCTGACCAAATAATCTGATGAAATATTTTGGAGGGCATTAGGACACAGGAGTAACACATTGAAAATGAATTTGGTCTTTATTCAATGCTGAAAATAAAATAGGCGAATCAGAAAAATGTTTGAATCAAGATTCTTTGGCTGATTTTGAAAATGTGGTCCACAGTCATATTTGTTGTAAAATTATTTGAGAATATCAGTTCTAAATTTATGCTAGAGAAAATGAATATGTGTAGTGTAGCATAAGAATCTATCAGACATCTATTATAAAAGTTCAGTTATTTTTAATTCCTGTACTGATATACTGAACAAATCACGTAACCTTGAAATTTTACACATGTGCGGCTTAATTTGTGTTCTTGAAGATGTCTTTTTCATCAGTCATTAGAAAAATTTAGTTTCAATTATTCCCAAATACCAATTTTTATTTCAACAAGTTATGATCGGTTATGAAAGTGAAAATTAATTGGTAAACACTAGAATATATTCATCAGATGAAGTTTCTAATAAAAATTTGACTATCAATATGTTCAGACACTTTCAATGGAGAAGTAATTTGGCCGCAGACAATATTGCAGAAATATATCAGTCAAATTAATTTAACTATTTATGGAATATTGAAGTAATAACTGAAACCTAAATATTCTGTGACGTCATATATAAATGTGAACGATTTTGAGAAACATCTGATAAAACTCAGAAAATAGTGGAAATAGGGTTCACAATAATATCATAGATTTAAAAAATCCGCCACTTTAAAGTCCAAACATTGCTAATAAAAATTCAGAAATTAACTAAAGAAAGTGCTGAATTCTCCTAAATCTTGCCAGAAAGGAATGAGTTATATTAATGAGGAGATAAAACGTCAGTGTCCATCCATTTTATTCTCATAAGGGAGTGAAAAATAATTGGAATAAGGCGTTTCCAATGAAAATCATCAAAAAATCATTTCTTTCAACAAGGCCAAGATATTAATGTAAAAATATCTCTGAGTATTGTGTTCATTCTATGAAAGAATATTCTCAGGCTGATCATGAAAAACCGGTAAAAATACCACCATATTTCTATACTATTAATCAACACATACCTATTGTGTTCCATTGAACAGATATGTTTTATTCCCAAAGCCACAGTTGTATTATCCTATCAAATTTAGCAGAATTCAGTGCATTCATTAGTTTTTTGAATTATAGGTCTGCTGATTCTTTTCATCAATAAATCTTTTGTTTATATTTTTGAACATTTATTTGAAATATTTCTGGAATAAAGTATACTGCTCAGAAATTTGCATCTAAGTATATAATTATTTTTGATCTTACTGGTTTGTGTCAAAACAGATAGTATATTTGTTTGATCCCTGTTACTCAATTTTATCTTCACCTCCTATTGGATTGGAATAAAATAGCAAGTGATAAAGAATATGCCTATTGAAATATCAATCATCCATTTCGAATTGACTCAAGTAATCTCTACCCATGACTTAAAAACTATCTTGTATCTATCCACCTTCCTTTTAATGAAGATTCATATAAAAGAACAGAGAACTTGCTAGAAGAATATAATGTTCATAATTAGTAATATAGGTATCTATAATGAGTGATGATGCTAGAGTGATGATTCTAGATTTTTCTACAATGAAGAAAAAGTTTCAACAGAAGATCAACAAAAATGAGAAATCAATAGAAAATGTATTTTCCTTATCAACTAACTATCATTAATTATGGTGAGTTAATATTTTTTCCTAATAAAGTTAAATAGATATCACGAAGATTTAAGAGAATGTGAAAGTAGACTTAAAAAGACATCAACACATCATGGAAATACATACAAAAACCACAGTTAAATATAAATATATACAAAAATATATATATCATATATATATAATATAAAAAAACTATCAACAAATATTCCAGTAAAATAGAACGTATAATCTGCAAAGAAGCCGGAATTGTAGGCAAAAAATCATAATAATTATCAAAGATTGTTCCTCATTTGTATTTCGGATAGAGCAGCTCGTTATTGATTTTTAAAAGCCATATTATTTTACATAGGTTGTAACTTCATGGCCTGTTTGTTATATCGAAAATTTCAGGAGATATCGGGTCAGTTATTTTGTGAATTAAAAAGTCTTTTTAATGGAATATTTCATCTCTACAATATAGAATACTTCTATCTAATTCGTGTTTTTAATCAAATATACTTTATTGTCTAAAGAATGAAAATTTCATTGACAAAGCATGGAGATATTAAGGCGAATAATTAAAAAATAAATTATAAACAGTCACAACCACATAAAAGCAAATTAAATTGAAGACGAGTCCACATAGTCACAAAACAAATATACGTAGTTAAATTTCTCTACAAGCTGCCGACAACATGAACCAATTACTAGAATGTTCATTTAGTTAACTTTTGCCTTTAAACTTGCAAGTTCAATTTGTAGCACCAGTACAACTGGACACACCTTTTAAAATTTATATTTTATATATTTTCAAAAATTTATAAAAAATTTCAATTCCTTTCATTTGTGGAGGGAGTTCAAGAGATAATTTTTAGAAATTCATGAGATACAGTTTGATGTTTATAACTAACCTGGTGTGACAGACTATAAAAATATTAAAAAAAAATACTTTGTTGTATTCATAATTACTGAATTGCTACCAACACTTTAAAACTTTTTGATGTCTTATAAAATTACCAAACCACATGACATTCAATTCGAAAAATAAAAACATTAAATGAAAATGAAATTCTAAACTGTCAAATACAACCAAACGACACATTTTGATATGCCATTTTGGAACACTTACTGTATTTTATACTTTTTTCAATCAGTGTATTGGGCCCAAAAAACAACAACCAAACTTGAAGTTATCCATTACTCAACGGTCAGTTGAATAAATGAAAATAAGTAAATGATATTCCATTATTCTTTGCAGATACGAGGAGAGATTGTTCTATTTTACTGAATAAAAAAATCTCTATAAAATATTATTAAAAATCTAAATTGAAGCCAGCATCACTGTCAAATGAATTCAACAAGTCTTGATCAGTGAATGCCCCTGCGTCGCCGGACGCAAGGTTTTCGAGAAATTCGAAACTGAAGTCAGCCTGGGGGTTGAAGTTGCTCAGGATGTTGTTCTGATTATTCGAGGATGTGTTGCTCACCTGCTGGTTATTCATGTTGTTTTGCTGCTGGCTCGAGACAGTGATTGATTGTGATTGCTGCATATGAATATTGGACATGGACATCTGAAAGAAACGCAAGAGGTGATAATATTGTTACAGTTAATTGAGATGTAGAAATTCGATCAATCAAGTATAAAACATTGGCGTTGCTAACAAAACTACCAAAAACGCGTTTGATTGAAAAACCCCAAGGCAACACCAAAATATCCTAATATCTACACCAAACTTTCTACCTAAGATGTGAATAAGAGTCCTGGACCAGAAGAAATATTTATCCCTCTCCTTTCAAAAAGAGTAGTATTATATTAGCGCGTCCTCTATACTACATTTTTAATTGGATGATGATAATTGAAAAGGAACCAAGCGCCAAATTGCAAAAACTGAGATAAAGGTTACAACCGACGGTTTGACATTTATTTATTATGTGTAAAAGTATTAAGCACCTCCTAGAATTCTAGCGATATCGATTTGCTAATGATCCAGGCGACTGAAGGAAGACGCAGTTTCCTATTATAGAAAAATATACAACATTACGAAACCGTTCATAGAATATGCTCTAAGTCGCTTGGTTCCTTTTCAATTATCATCTTCCAATTTATCAGTGGAACTTGGCATGTTTATTTCTGTATGAAAGACAAGTTATAAAACGCATACCGAGTACTATATAAAAATTATTTGAAAATCTTATTTGCAATTTTATAACTCCTCTTATGAAAGTTGAAGAAAATAAGTTAAGAAAACAATTAGCACTTGTAAATCTGTCCTCCTGGAGGAAAATTATACAAATAGAAGTCAGATGTAATTCAATGTTCGTAGCGAGATTTAGTTGTTTTTCTGACAGATATTTGTCTCAAATTTTCTACTTCGTGGGGTAGTTCAACTTTGTCAAACTGACACCATAGAATTTTTCAACATTGAACATCTTTTTAATATTGTCCTTATTATCCTGATTGTTCACCTAACAATTCCTTGTTGTTTCCGACTGTTCTAAAATAAAACGAGTTGAGAGTAATTTTCAACACATGACAACTAACACCTGTTGAGACATCAGAATAGATGATTCTGAGATATCCACTTCTTCATGCAATAAAAGCTTTACACACTTGGTTTGAGCATAGGCAAACGGGTATAGATATTGAAAGATAATTAAGCCATTTATTTATCCTTGTAATATTTTATTTTTTCATATTCCACCCAGAAGTACTCGTTCAACTAATATTTTTGATATGCCTTTCCATAGGACTGATCATGGAATACTCATTAGTACTAGTCAGTATACCAGTCTCTTGATTTCTTTGATACTCCTAGTACTTTTGTACGTCAATTAAGAGCTCTAGTCATATGAGTATATATTTTATGGTTTTGATTCAGTTTGTTCAATATTTTTATGTTATATAAATGATATTTCATACTTCTGTTTGTGAATCTATATTTGATATAATTGTTATTTTTGTCAACAGGCCGCACCTTTACAACCCTCAGAAGTCTTCGAGACACTTGCGCGAGCTAGGGACAATATAATAATCCCCTACCATTTAACGTTTGATGCTATGCACGAGAACGGTGATCGCGCTGGGACTCGAACCCACGCACCTACCGATGATTGGATCAAAAAGCGAACGATTTACCCACACGCTACCACGGCCCAGCCTTCTTTCCATCACACAACTATTATGTATAAACCCCCCCAAGCACTTATATAGTTGAAAGTTTCTTCAATATATATTAACGTGTTTATATAAATTCTTGGAAATTAATATAAATGGTCTAAGACGATGTTAGTGAAAATACGTTTGAAAATATCTTTTTACTAAAAAAAATATTCGAACATGACATATATTTCAATAATATCAATAAATAATAAACCATAGTAACTTCATACAGAATGTTAACGAAGCTTTCTTCATATATCTTGATATAAATGAATAAATTATTTAAATTACTGAAGTACAAAAGTAATCGACCTAGACAAGAAAACAACGTTTTTCAGCTAAACTCAATTTATTTTTCACTACAGTCTCTTTTGAAATCAATACAATGATTATCCATTTTTTCAATACACTCCGAATATAGCATTTTCTGGAAGTCCACTGTTTCGATTGTTCCTTGGTCTCTGGGTGTTGTGAAGAATGCATGTTTTGTCGGCTGTTACAGAAGGGGATTAAACGTCCATTTAGTTTGCGCTTGAACATCGCCAAATAATCCTTCAAAGTTGTGACAGCTGGAATATATTCTCCATCCGTTCACGTCAAATGGTCCCAGCATATTCAGCAATATTGCGTACTTCACTCGTCGACCGCCAATTACCTTATGATGGATTTCCTCGACCATTTTTGATGTGGTGTTACATCCAGGACGTACGCTCATAATTATCAAAATGATAGTGTGACGGCGCTTACTTTCAGCTGTCCAATATTTTAGTGTTGAAATCCTCCGTAAACATTGTTTAATTCGGTGTTGATCTCATCATTACTTTAATTTATAAGGAAGTATGTATTCTATTTTCTTAATTTTTTCATCTCTATGGCAAATGAAAAGCATTCATTTCATTTATTTATGGGTATCTACTCCCGTGTATCAAATAAATAAATGAAAGGCCCCAGATATCTGTCAGAAAACAACAACTTGTCTGGCTAATATCGCGACACTATTGTAAGTGGTCCAAGAAATTGAATAATTATAACCTTGTGAGTAGAGCAAGAAGCACTCCCAATCTCCAGGTTTGAAGATTTATTCAGCACAGAGGTCAAGGTATTGTGGTAGATCATAATAATAGTCGTCAATGACCAATTCTTTTTCCTCGCAAACTTTCCCTTCCAAATTTGCAAAACGATACAAAATCGACTTACGAGGTATTAACCATCGATATATCCCGAATTTTCAGACGTTAGAGCGTTAACAGTTAGCAAAATGCTCAAGATTTCTTTGTCATTAGATAGTAAAATGCAGTCTGAATATCCTCAAAGCAAAAATTTTTTAAAAACTTACTTGAATCTAATGGACATGTCCTATATAAAACGTAATCAATATGTAATATGAATAATCAAAATTAAAAGTTATTACTTCAATTGTCAAGATTATTTATTGATACAGTCCTTGCAAGTGAATTTAGACCTCTCAATATAATTCAATTGTTACGATATTTTAATAAGTGATCAATGCAGGTTTCGTAAAAAATTATTGTGAGAAGCAGAATTACAAAGTAAATATAAAAATGACAGACGGTGGAAAATAAATATTTCTTTCGACTTCTTACTTCTTTTCTTTTTCATCATTCGTTTTCTTTTTCAAAAACAAATATTGATCATTGCTCCATATTTGATTTTTGCAGCTATTGTGAAATGATAAAAGTTGTTTGAAAAATCTAAAGTAGTGTTGGGTGAAAGAAAATTCCCATTAAATAAATCTAAATGTAAATTTGTTGTTGTGAATCTTTCATATGATTTGAATTTCACTCCATGTATTGAGAATGATGGAAATAAGGGAGATCGGGTGATTTTCACAGATTATGAGTGGGAGCAGTTTTTGACACATCAAGGAGTTATAACCAATCATTTATACTCATTCGATCAACAGACTGCAATTGAAGACTATACATCGATACATTCACCGTTGGGCTTATCCAATTTGTAGATGTACGAGTAGTCAAAATTATAAAAGATCACTCTTCAGTGTTCTTGGGGTTCGAAACAGTCTGCAAATTATGGGAACTCCTACCCATAATTGAATATAGGATAGATATCTTGAAAAGACAGCATTATTAAGAAAATTTTCAAATTTTGAAAAACGGACTTTGTAAGCTGCCACAAACCATATCTTGTGAAGATTACTATTGATTGTTATTGTTTATTTATTCGATATGAAATGAAAATAGAAAAAAATCGTTTGTATATTGCTTTACCAATAGCCCTGGCTATTGACTATTCTAACCTCTTTATGGCAACACCATAACTTGTCATGGCAGCTAACAAGAACCGAGTGCAGAAATAAAACTTCAATGTTGACTTTCTCAAATGTTTCGTTTACAAAACTACAACTTTAGTTTTGCCATATAATGGCTCCTTCAAGACAGAAGTATACTGAGTCGAATTATGTAATTGAAAAAAAAAACTCAAAAGCAGAGTTTGTCCGAGCAAGGAAGATCCGGTACCTACAGCTTACGCACAAGTGGATTCCAAACGATTTTAGCTCCGCGGCAGGCGGTGGGAATCGAAACCAGACCGCCTGGGTAGGAGCAAACAACTAACATTTTATTTTGTTTTTGTTGTTATCCGTTATCCAGCTGTCGTTCCCTTACGAACGACAGCCTTCAGAAGTCTAAACTTGTGCGAGCCAAGGATTAACGAGATCTTATCTTTTAACGCGCGATTCCTAGCACGAGACCAGTGACCATGCTGGGAATCGAACCCATGCTTCTATGACTGAGAGGCAAGCGCTCTACCATCACGACCACTGCGGCCCATGAACACTTCTCTTAAGTATCAATGAATTAAGACAAGTTATGTACCTGCCCCCAACCAATCAGCGGCTAACAATTATGGGTTTCAAATGATTATAATAACATAAATCTATTTGTTCTACTCATAATTAAAACCGCATTTAGCGTTCGAGTATGTACTGCGCTAAATGATTCATTAGTTAAAGCTTCAAAATCTATGTTTGAAGTATTTTTTTAAGTTTCCTTAGCAATCTCATTCTTCAAATACATCTCTATGTTTACTGTTTGATTTCAGTGGTTAAAAACCCACCAATTGAAACTTTCGTAATAATCTAAAAGAAATCAACTAAATAAAATACAATTTTGCTGTTTTGATTTTATTGAAAATATGAACATGATGTTCATAAAGTCAAATGTTTGTAGAAAAAGTACGGTATGTAAGGCGGTTATAAACTCCTCTAGAAATTCTTAGTTAAACCTTCGTTAATAAAAAGAATTGTTTCCTTCATTGATTTCCAAACTTTCTAACAGATTTAATTCTATTTCTTTCTTTTTCACATAAAGTATTTCAAAATCATGTTCAAAAATTTGATTTTCTGTGAGCAAATGTTGAATTTGTTTTGCCTTTTTCAAAACAATTTCAATGTTGAGATAAGCGTTTTTTGAAGGTTCTACCAGTTTGTCCAATAAAACCATAACTTAATTTAAAAACTCCACTCTTGTCTATAAACTATTTCAAGCATATTTTTATTGTTATTGATATGCTAACGTGTTTTTGTCTTGAAAGTAATAATAATGACCTTCCTTTTTCAAATTTTGTAATGAGTTTCTGCAATAAAACTTAGTTTTAAATGTCTTTTTGTCTCTATTGTTAGGTTAAACTTCTTAGATAGCTATTTTATATATTTTTTTAGATAAAATACTGTATATCAAAGAACGCTTATAACCATATATTAACTGCTATTCGTTGCTGTTTTACGTTGACATGGGGGGTTTGAACTATTATGTATTGTAATATCAGTTCGTGAAGGTTTATGAAAAATTGAAAATTCTTGTTAATTATTTGATTTTCAACTCTCTTATAAAGTTGTAGAATCGAAGATGATAAGTTGTCTATTACTTCATGTGAAACACGCCAAGATATCATCCACATCCGCTGATTGGTCTGGGGTGGGGTATATAACTTTCCCTAATTAATTGAGGGCTGATTAGTATTCAAGGACAATATGACATAAATTAACTAAGTCTACTTCTGCCTTGAAGCAATAAACAACAAACAATTGTCACGGTTTTGTAAACCAAAAATGTGTGAGAGTCAACATCAAAGTTTTATTTTATACATTGTCATGGATTTTCATTAAGTATCAGCTACATCAGTTCAAAGCTAAGAACCAACCCTACCAGGGCTTGAAGGAACTCACTCTCTTGACAAATACCTTCACCACAACCTACATTACTCGAGGATACTAGAAGATAGAAAAAAAACACGGTGGCCTACTTGCCTGGCTGCAGCAGTAGCCTTCCCACAATTACTAGGTATACCACCACTATTCCACAAGGCATGTTGCAATTCTAAATAAATTGAAAACATCACTTCTTTCATTATTTTCAGTTCAACTAATTATCAAGTTAATTTCTTTTACTGTTTATTCAAATTCTATTAATGATACTTTACAGTACGAGTCTGTTCATAAAGTAACCTCCCTTTCCGTCAATCCGCCATTTTGAAATATTTCCTTAACTGGCATTGGTGTCACTTGAACTGTCTTTCAATTCTCTATACAACAGAAAAATTTCAAACAAAAATATTTATCCAAAACAAAATACCGGCCAATAATGTACGAAAGCTTAGATTGGGATTAAGATTATTAAAAACCTTGGTGTGCCGACTCTTACCTGTATAACTGTACAATAAAACGCTGGACATTCGCTAGCTTGATTATCAGAAAACAAATGAAATCGTGGTCTACTTTCCAAATATCCCGCGGTACTTGCGTGAACCACCACCGTCGGTTTTCTTGTTGAGGTACATTTTCATGAATAGAAGTTTCAAGTATTGCGCACGAGCATGAAATGAATAAAACAACAAAATCATTCAAATTTACGGAATCACTGCCCGCAAGCAGTTTTATTCGTTGAATTTTTGACTAATTAAATTATTTTTGTTTTGCTGGACTGCAATTTACTGGAATAAATAAAAATCACACATTTCATATGAAAGTATTAAAATTTAGCTGCATGGAAGGAAATTCACCATTAGAACCTGTCAATACTGTGCCTATTTGACATCTGCCCAAGCATGCAATGTATGAATATTCCTTAACCTGAGCAAGCTTGATGATATGCAAAATTGATAGATTGATAGATAGAACTGGTGATTTTTTTTTACTTTGTCACGGACTTTCACAACTTGTACTTATGGAAGATTTAAAGACAGAGTAGGGTATAACAACGCACCCAGTTGAATGAATCGATTTGAAAAAATGTTTGACATGAAGTATTGTCAATTGGAGCATTGCGAATTTGTTTCAAAGTAAGTCACAGATTCTATTATTTAAAAAAAAAACAATATATAATACAGGAAAATGAAACACACATCAATATTGGTCAATAATATTGCACAATGAAATTTTTGATTCTGCCACAACTATTTTGACTTTCAAACGGTTTTAGATTATTTTGGAAAAATAACACAATTTGTGTGGTGTTATTTTTCCAAATAAATGTGGTCTTCCACTTCGAGTAAGGAGACTGTATCACTTCAGAATATTCAAAAAGATTGACATTCCATAAAATTCAATTAACAATCACAATCACTATGTCCATGGAATATTGACACGAGTACGAGGCGTCATCTCTGGATTCTATTACAGAAACAGGCCGCGATTTCAATTGTTTCGCTTTTAAAAAAATCTAAACAAAATCCAACCAGTCGAAACACCAGGGTTTTTTCGACATTCTAATCGGGATCCTTTCAAATAGATTGCTATTCCGCCTATTAAAGAGCTCTAGTAAAATCATTGAATCTTTTTTGGTGTCCACCAAAGATGTCTACCCCCCCCCTAGTTGCTTAATTTTACTGAGATTCAATAAAACGAGGTATCACCTACCTACCCATTCGAATAACACTCATATGAATTTCAATAAAAAAATTCGTTTAAATGGATCCTGATTTTGTTTGTTCAAATTTGTTTTTACCGTAAACAGGCTGCACCCTTATAGGAAACCCTCTGAAGTATTCGAGAGACTTGAGCGAGTTAGGGAAGACGAGGCCCTTACTTTCAAACGCTGGGATTTGAACTTGTGCCATTATAGTCAGGAAGTGCTCTTCCATTACTACCCATGATATAAGAGTTCTCCCTTTTGTTTTTTATGAATATTTTGTCTGAAATTTTGTTATTGTATAAAGAATTGAAAGGTGTTTCAAATTAAAAATATTTCAAAATGCCAGCTCGACGCCATTTTGAAAGACAGATATTTCTTAATGTTATCAAACAGCAATGTATGAACTACCATTTAAACAAAAACATGTATAATCCAATGAAAAGTTAACAGGGGGAGGAGGTTACTATGAACAGGCTGTATATTTTGAACATTGTCTATTATTGTTGGTTCATATTTTTATTACATTTGCCAAGTCTCACAACTGGCCCAAACAGGTCTTCTACAAGAATAATGTAACATGCAAGAAACTGTAATTTTGATATTCTAGTATTTCATAATAGTTACGCTTCCTCCACTCACATGTGAATTTTGTTGCTGCATGAGACTCTGTTGCTGCTGCTGTTGCATGTGTAGCATTGCTTGATTCATGTTATTCATTTGTGTCATAGGGTTGCTGCTCTGGGATAATACTTGGCCTTGAATCATTCCTTGATTCAAACTTTGCTGGTTGCCGGGTAATCCACCTGGTACCATACCTTGTTGGGTTCTAAGCTGCTGATGCTGCAGTGCAGTCATTTGCTGAATATTGCTCGAGTTGACATTGAACCCTGTAAAAAAAACAAAGTGTAGTTAAAGGACTGGGATAATAATTCCTATAAGGTAAATGATTGAATGAAAAAAGAATTTAAACACATAAAACATATAACAATTTTTTGCTTTACCTTGTTGGAAATTGGGTCGCATAGGGTTGAAATTGGAACTCTGTTGCTGCGCCATGAGTACATGCCTCCATTCGCTGCTATTGAGCTGATCTATTCCTGGTAATGGTCCCTGCTGCCTAGGATAGATCACAGCTCTCTGTTGCATCTGTGGCTGGTGTTGCTGTTGGTGTTGCTGCTGTTGCTGCTGCTGCTGTTGTTGTTGCTGAGGCAACAAAAACATGTTCGATCGCATCATTGGTCCTACAAGAGGAAATACCAGTTTGAATTTCAATATTTTTTGTATTCAAATGAAGTTTTATTCGCCAGTATGAGAGTATATTAATCAAATATCCTTTATTGTCCAAAAAATAGTCCTTATTGACGAAGTGAAAGTTAGTTATACAAAGTCAAAAAATATTTTAAATAATGAATAATCATTGTAACAGTTGACAGGTATATAAATAAATAAAACATTACAGATAAGTAAACAACAAAAATACTTGCAAAAAATTTAAATTCATCATTGTAATATTATTTTACGTTATAGCAGGCGTTTTGTAGAAATACCCCTCTAACAAATTTTCTGAATTTTTTAAAATCTGTTATTGCCCAGTATTGTTTCGGAAGGGGGTTATATTTTTTTGCTTTCATATATCAAAGAATATTTTGTAATTGCTTGTTTTGGGATTGGAAATGGTACATTTTGATTTCTTCTTGTATGGTATCGTCTATCATTATCTACTTCTGAATAGGAATACTTTTTGTGCATCAGACACACAGTTTCTAAAAGGAAAATATACAGGGTACGGTTAAACATTTTTGACCTATGAAGAGTAGTTTACAGTGATCTTGTAATTTTGCTGTACATATTATGTATCTGACAGCCCTTCTTTGCAAAACGAATACTTAATTAAATTACTGTTGATTGCATAAGCCCTAGAAGGCAATTCCATATCTCAACTGCAACTCGATCTTTTGGCTGAGGACTGATTTAGTTCATTTGAAACAACTCGATCTGCATAGCAGCCAGAGGCTATTTTTTGTATAAGTTCACATGCTTTTCAAATTTATTATTTCATCATCGATGAATACTCCTAAAAACTTCATGTGGGTTCTATTATCTATTTTATGATCTTCTGTGACTAGGTCAACAAAACTGAACTTAAAGCAAACTATGTTTTGTTTTATTTGTGTTGAAACAATGAACTTGAATCACACCACTGTTTACAAAGATCAAGAGTTATGTTTTCCCTGAGATTATCAGCATTAGTTCCACGCCATAGGATGGTGGTATCATTTGCAAAAAGAGTAAACTTTCCTTCGATGTCAACGGTTATCATATCATTCAAACAAATCAAAAAGAAAATAGGACCCTGAACCGAGCCTCGTGGTACACCAGCTCTATTATACTGCGATTGATTTCCTCGGAGTTTCACTATCTGTTTCCTGTCTGTTAGGTAACTTTGAATCCAGTTATACAATAATCCCCTAGAGCCATAGCACAGCACTGAAGTTTAAACAACAGTGTTTCATGGTTCACGCAGTCAAAGGATTTAAAAATATCGCAAAAGACTGCACAGCTTCATTATTATTTAAACCAACATACACATCTTCCAGAAAAGAGAAAATTGCATCACTTGTGTTCTTAAACTCTGGGATCCATATTGGGATTCGCATAGTATATTATGGGTACTTTAGTTCAGTATTCTCTTTTAAACAAGCTTCTCAATTATTTCTGAGATTGTTGAAAGTAATGATATAGGCCGGAAATTCTAAGAATCATTCATTTCACCACCTTCATGAAGCGGAATGATAATTGCCAGTTTCAGACATGGAGGAAATCTGACATAATGAAATGGCCTCCACAAGAACATTTAAAGCGTATTCTGGGAGATTCTCAAAGATTCTCACTGATATTTCATCATACTCAGATGTTTTGTTTACTATTTCATTTATAGTTTGTTGCAGTTCGTATATTATGTCAGAATTAAACAAGTAGAAGTTTTCAGGAATATTTATATCTTTCATAAAATGAGTTGAATCGATTGTCGGTTGTGATTCTGATGTTATTTTTTGAGCTATTGTACAGTAGAAGTTGTTCAACACTTTAGGATCTATATCCACATTGGAAGGCAATGAATTACTTCTACCACGTAATTTATTTATTATAGCCCAGTTTTCTTTTGTTTTATATTTTCAGCCTCATATGGCTTGTCTTCAAAATATTTTTGATGGCAAGCTTTATGATTTTTCTGTAAACCATTCAATATTTTAGTGGAATACGAAATGAAAATTGAATCAGTTACAAATTTTCTAATAGAATGTAGTGATCTCAAGTTTGTTGCCAAATTTTTTATGCATTGAGTTATTCAGGGCTTTTCATTTTTTATTTTGATTTTCACTATTGGAAAACATTTCTTGAATATATTCCTTAGGTACTTTTGCAACATGTCAATTGAATCATCAGAGTACAAAACGTTTTCCCATGGTATTATTATGCAAATATTTGTATATGATTATATTCATGATGTTTTTGGAAAGATTAAAAATGTCTATTTTATTTAGATTGAAGTTTTGTGTCTATATTGCAGTTTACTTTTCTTGTAGGTGAATATAGAAATTTAATGAACTTACCCGAAGGAGGCATAGGCTGATGCGGCATCCTCCTGATGGTCGGCGGGGTAGAGGCGTACCTTGCTTGCATGCCTTGCATCATTCCTGCACTTGCCTTGTACTCGGGTGGAGGTGGTCGCACCATATGCTGCATGGCCACCTGTTGCTGAGCCCTCATCATCTGCTGCTGGTGAAGCAGTTTCTGCTGTTCGAGCGATTGCTGAGCATTCAACATTCTTGGTCCCATGTTGGTTTGGCTAGCCATTGGTCCCGGCCCCATGGGGCCGGTTGGTCCCATCGGATTTGGTACCCCTACAATAGAATGAATTAAAGATAATTCCTCAAAGAGAATGAAAAATATGTAATGCAGTGTATCAAGAATTATCTAAAAACAAATTAAGTTGTTTAGAAAACCCATCCTGCGCGCCATAGCCCAATAATCAATTTAATCGGCATTGGCGATCATGGGCATTTTTTGGAGGAATAGGACATCTTAAATTTGAATTTATATATCTATTTTTATGAGCTTAATTATCTAAAGCACTCGTTTGGGTAAGTAATACTTTTGGTCCTAGAGGGGGGCATGGTTATGCAGCCCTTGTGGGTGCGCCCTTCTCAAATGGAACTTTTAGAAATCCCGCATCTAATCAGAAATTACAATATTTTGAGTTGGGTTGTGTCCTCAGATTGGTGCATTAGACCTACAATAAGTATGGACTGGCCATCACGTGACTTCAACACACAGCTCCTTGCGGACTACATAAGAGAGAGAGGCACTGTGAAGGATAGACATAAGTAAAGGCAAAAGATTCAAGCTCGCTATAGTAATACATTGGAAAACCCAGTTTTTGCATTTTTTTTTCAAGATAAATATTAACTATTTTTAATGAGATGAATATTGAAAAAGCCTAATAAATCACAGGAGTAACTGTATGTGACATATTTTCATGATACCTTGAATATCTTTCATAAACAAGAATTTCATATAGCCCTATCCTAATGCAAACATATTTTATTTCTGTTCCAGTTTTCAGAAAGTTCAGGACTGAAATCTTTATGTATAATTAAATTTTTATTCGATATCCTAGAAGTTACTTACAATTATTGCAATATTGAAGTAAATTGAGAACTCCGGCGATTTCAATATTTGTGATCAATACCGCCTGCAAACTTCATGTCTGTTGTTTGTAGAAAATATCTACCGAATTTTTTGAGAAATACTTGGGAAAATAGTACGTGTTATTGGGAATGAAAGTAAATCTTTTCTAATCAGTCTCGTCTAATTTCAGCCTGGTGCTGTCAAAATCTTTTTCCTACGACCACATGGAAAATTAACGTATATCGCATTGTATAGTAACACAGAAAGAGGCTTATATCACAGACGCAGAAAGTAACTTTGCGCACGCTCCGTTAGCTCAGTTCGTAAAGTAGCGGGACATATTGACTTCTGACGAAGGGTATGCGGGTTCGTTCCTCGCCCGCGGATACATTTTTTCATTATGATATTGGAAAAAAATACACTTTTTAAATAGATTGATTCAAATATTTTCAAGTAGGTAATTATTAAAAATAAATTAAGTCAGAATGGTTCTCAGTCGGACTATTCATTCGATTTTCTTGGACAGATGTCAATATCATCTATATTTCGATACCCCCAACGAACAAAGCCGTAACTAAAATTACAGCTATTTTTAGTTATAGGTGTAGGCGTATTCAGCTCAAAAAACTGATGATGACGATAAAAAAGCCGTATCTCTAGACCAAGTAGTTACGAAGAAATCTACTTCAAAAAAAGTTGTATTTCGACTTAAATATTGAAAAAATATTTCAGTATGTCGGCTCTCCTGAAATATGACGAAAAATGAGTTACGTCTTTGTTCGTTGGGAGTGTCGATTTCGTTGAGTTTGATTTAAACAAATATCCATTTAAAAGCATTCTGAATCATCTAAATAAAGCAAGGAATTTTCAAAATTCATATTTATTTTGTTAAATAGTTTCATATATCAAATCTCTACTTTAGTCAGGCAATCTTGTAATCGTCTTGTTAGTAATTTATTGTATATAAGAAGCAGGCTTTGAAAAATTTGTGTGAAACGTCAAAATCCTTTTATGCATTCTTTGGTATAATTATTATGTGGTCGTAGGAAAAATAGTGCATACATTACTCGTGCGAAAGTGATTTTTCACACTTGTGTGATTGCCGCACTCGGCTTACCACTCGTGTGAAAAATTTCACTTTCCGCACTGTAATTGTATTCGGCGGAGTAAAAATTTCATGTATGTCAATAACGTTCAAAGAAAAAAAAAATTAATTTGAAAACATGTTTGTCTGTTTGTTCTCGAAAAAAAAAAAAATTTGATCAATCAAACAAGTCACAAATTTCATGAATTTTAAAACACCACACGAAAACACATATAAACAATACAGGAAACTAAGTTTTTGCCTTTACTTATTCTGTCCTTTTTCAAACACTTTGATATCAATGGTCTCTTTCTAATAACCAGTCCATACTATTGTAATGTCTATGGATAGGTGTTAATGATTATTTCAATAAACATTATCCAAAATTTGTCAAAAATTGTGAAGTTGATATGAATTAATAGTGAGTGCTCATTACAGATTTGATCAAAGTTCGGTGTAGTGTCAATTCCGAAACAAGAAAATATTGTTTCATAAAACTACGAAATACAAAACATGATGTACTATCTCAAAGTCAAAATATAGTTTATTGTCAGAAGTTATAAGAACTAGAAACACAAGTCAGAATTGAAATCCTCTGAAGAATATTAACAGTTTAAAAGAAATTATAACAATTGAAATTTTCAACCATAGTTTAGTACCTTGATAAACTGAAGAGGGACAAACATGTAGGGATCTCAATGAAATGAATATCTCCAATTATTGGTGCTTTGAGGAGATGTCCTAAACTTGATAAAAAAATTATTAATATGATTCTATTTTCTCACATACTTAGTCGCATAACGCATTTGATAATCATTATTTGGGGATCTTGTTCCAAAAATATTTTCAATAAAATATCTACATTATATAGAAAATCATTGAAAGTGCTGTATCATCTCCCATATGATATACCAACTAATAAACTTCATGAAATCACAGATAAATTTTCCTTAGATGAATTGTATAAAATAAATACCCTCAGCATTTCATTCAAAATTATAAATAAAAAATTAAACTCAAATTTCACTTTGATGAGGAACTCTGAAATATTGCACTAGACAAAATAACATGTTTCATCTCTATTCTGCTACCTCTACAGTTGGTCAAAAAAGATTCTCCAACTCTGCTCTAGACGAATTCAATAAATTACCCAAGAATATAAAAAGTTGCAGAACTTTTTCAAAATCCAAAAACTATATGAAAAAGCACATTATTTCCTTACGGAGTAGATACAATTATAATATTAAAATTGTTAAAAGTTGCTGTTAGCATTCGATCTTTGTTGACTGATCTATAAAGATATTATGACTTTATTATTATTGTATGAGTTATAAGTGATTTATGATTATTTATTTGTATTGCAATTCTTAATTCTTTTTATTATATGTACAACTTCCTCATATCAGAACTGGTTCTGTCTGGAAGGTATTCATTCAATAAATAAATAAATAAATAAATAAAATACACGCAAAAACTGCTTGTCAAGCAGTTATCATATTTTAGGGAAATGTAGATATGAATCTATTTACAAAATTGCATATGTCTTGGCATACATTTAAAAGTACAAAAGAATTATAAAAAACATTTTTGCAAGGAAGACGTCGATGTACAAATAACATTAGGAATAAAATTACTCAAAAAAGACGAACACAAAATAAAATTAAATCACAAATACATTGAATATTGATTAAAACTCATCAACGGTGTAGCAATTTTCTCTAATATCGAAATATTTGTAGAATTATTTATAGAAATTGTTTAATATTTTGGGGGTCCGAAGTACAACTCTTAATATAGAGAGAGGTTATTGACTTGGAGACCACCCCACGTTGATTATATTTTAAATGTCTCGGCAGGGTTAAGCACAGTGAATTTTATCAATGCTGTTTTTTGTGATATAAGGAGACAAGTGAGTCCATGTGATAACTTTTCCCTAGATGATATCAGTTGTTCAGGGATAAGGAAGTTAGTATCATCTGCATATGCAACTAAATGTACTTTTGAAATATGAAGAAAATAATTGTTTAATTTCTAAAACTCACTTTGTACACCCTGAATTAATACTTTTTGTTACCAACCGTCAAGATACGATTTTAATATATCTAGAACAATTCCACGGACTCCAAAGACACTCTTGAATATTTTTATTTGACATTAGGTGAAATTCTATAATGATCATTCTCTTAACTAGTACAAGTGAAACTTCAGGGTTGGTGAGGCAGTTGAGTTGGATGTTAAAAATCTCTAACATATTGACTTGATATATTTGTTTGCTCTCCGAGGAAAGAAGAAGAATAAAACTTTCCCAATCTTACCTGGTCCACCAGCTCTTCGCAAGGACTGTTGTGTGAAGTTAATGGTCTGTGTTTGGGACAACGAATATGTATCAGAATGGCCGCCGCTCATTCCACCAACATGATGCATGCCTGGGTGCATGCCACCCATGCTACCCGGCAATCCTCCAGCGCCGCCCATGCTACCGGGCATATTACCATTGCCGCCCATACTTCCTGGCAGTCCACCAGCGCCGCCCATGCTTCCTGGTAAACCACCAGCGCCGCCCATGCTTCCTGGTAAACCACCAGCGCCGCCCATGCTGCCTGGTAAACCACCAGATCCGCCCATGCTACCAGATAAACCATTAGGACCACCCATATTGCTATTGAGTCCTCCCATACCGGAGTTGTGATTCATGTTATTGTTGGGCATTCCCATGTTTCCTGACATGCTTTCAGGTCCTGAAAAAAAAGAGCTATAAACATGAAGAGACTCAAATTTTACAATCCTACATTCAAATTAATAAATATGTACATATAACAAATTCATGTTTACAAGGGAAAAAAAAGGAAACTGTTTTAGTATTTTTAGAATTCTTCAAAAATAAGACTCAATGAAACCAAATTCACTTTGACGGGAATTTCAAAATCTGATTTGTTATAAGCTGCACTTTGTCTAAAATGTTTTCCACTATTTAGATGGTATTAAACTGGAAGACAACTCATGTACTTGAATGTTAATTAAAAGTACTTGATCACAACGGTTTCAAGAACTGCTCAGACATAATGTTGGGAAACGACAAATTTGCTGTGCCTCAGGGGACGGTTTTAGGGCCTGTGCTCTTCACCATTTACATAAATTCTCTCTTAACTCTTGAAATAGATAGCATGTTAATAACATATGCTGATGACACCATACTTGGGAGATAAGATTGGAAAACTACTAAAGGAAGCGTTCAAGATTATATAATGAAAATTATTTACAAAAAAGATAGACGATACCCAACCAGACTACTTTATGGAAAGGATATATGCAACATAAGAGCACTGTACTTTCATATGCTAGTAACATTAGAGCCTAAAAATATATAAATAGCGTTCTTATAAATAAAATAAATATTGTTAGAATTTTGGTGATGACTGATTCTTCAAGAAAAAATATCAAGAACATCTTGAACTAGCTATGATGAGATATTACCTTAAGTAAATCGTGTATGAACTGTTTCCAAATTTCACTTTGAAAATTTATCAATAAAGTAACTGGAACTTTGAAAGATGCAAATAAAACTATTGTACCCCCTTTAACTTTTCAACCGTATGTTTTTTCTTAAATAATTTTTCAAATACTCCATACAGTTAAGAGTAAGCCTTCCCACAGTGGAAACCTCAGATATTGATACTAGGGCAAAGGTTATCCCTCAAACCAATCATGGATACTGATGATACTGGAAGACGATGGAAGAAAGTTGAAAAGGTAATCAAGAATTATATAACTCAGCCTAGTCTTCTTTTTCTCGATATTTTGCTTATATGAGCAGTATTATCCAAGGATTATAAATTTTATCAGGTAGCTCTAAACACGTAAGTTGATAGATCATTCAGTAGACCAGAAAGTGTCTCAAAAAAGAAAGGAACCAACTCCAGAAGAAATAAATAATATAATTGTGGATTCAAAGCTCCACTACTGATAATCCATCCCAAAGATACAAAAACCAGCAATCAACCTTCAACAAACTAGAAAACCAATCACAGTGCAAACTATTCAGTAAATAAGAATGAGATCTTCGAAAATCAATACAAAAACTGGACTACATAAACATAAACGGTTAAATCTAGATTGGAAATGGCTAATATGTGGGAATCAGGAATAGTAAAATACACAGGAATAATTATTCAAACAAAAAATTGATTCATTTTATATAAAACACATGGAACACAGTGGAAATAGGGTGTAATAATTACGATCCTAAAATGGGTAATTGATGACCTATTTATTTTGTGGAAATTCATGATCACTTAGTTTTATACTTGATAATGGGATAAAACCGGAAACCGGTCGTATAAATAAAATATCCAGTGGAAATTAGACAAAAGTGTTTTTACATTCATTTCATCAAAACGATCCTAAAACCTAACTCCAATCACGCGAAAACCTGCAACTACACACCAATACTCTTCTTCCAGTAATAGGTAAAAACTAAATAAATCAATTCCTCACCCCATCAACCACATTCCAGACTACCAATTTGGATTCATGGAAAACAGGAACACAATACGCCCCATTAGCTGTCATAACATCAAACATCCAAACAACAAGACTCACAAACCAACACTCAGTACTCTATCTCAATAAGGTATTTGAGTGTTTGGCTTGAAGGAACCCTTTACAAACTCTATAACTTTAACACTCCCACAAATCAAGAATTTTCTAAGCAATAAAACGCTACAAATAAAAGTTGTAAATATGTTTTTGCAATAATTTTCACCAATTCAAGGAATTCTAGACCTTCCCCTACAATATCTATTGCCACAACATTTATAACTTCGACCACTTGAATAAAAAATAATTTAATAAGAGAGGCTTCACATCCTTCGATAGCAGATGATACCGCATCAGTATCACATAACAAAACCCTGACGCACAATTTTTGGAGCTTGAAGCCTAACCCAACAAAATATCAATTCATTATCTTCCACCACAATCCATCAGCAAATCTTCCCACTAAACAACAATATACTGGAAAGCAGACCATCAGCAGAATACTAATTTATTACATATGAACGTAGTAGAGGAAGTACATAAACATCCACCTTATATCACACAAATTCGTCATCCTCACAACTATACCACAATCTTGAAACTAATTATTGATATATTTGCTGATCTCACACGAAGATTCTCCGAGAAAGAAATCAATTATAATACTCCCAAAATCTAGAAAAGAAACTTTGGGAACTACTATTGGTTAACACAAATTAAGTAAAATTAGTGTTTTCTGGCTGAAGGACACCTTTTACATAAGCCAATTTCAATTTGGAGTAATATTTAGTCAGCTCTCAAACCCTTACGGAAAAAAACGGCATAAGGGCATAACACTGGGTTTGCAAAATGTAAAAGCTTCTACAGGTTCTCAGTGAGACTCTTAGGTGGCGTGAGCTACTATTTGCAACAAATTTACAATTATGCAACATATATCCCAAACTCTTCATATTTTTTACAACTATGACCTCGATAATCCATTCTGTAGAGATATTGTTACAACCTTGAAAAATAATAATAATCTATGTTATATTATGAATTATAGTAACCATAACATAAAACAGATTAGATCCTCGATTTTCATATTTATTACAGAGAATTAATATATGAGCAGTTGTTATTCCACAAAACATATTGATAAGGCAGTTGTTGATTTAAGATTTGGAGTTTCTGCTGACATTAAACTCATGTGGCGTGTCTATCAGGTTTGATTTTAAGACATTCATGGAGAAGATTTAATTAATTTTAAACTATCCAAAGTCACATAGTTTTGGATAGTTATTTGATTCAACTTAATTCACAAAATTGTACTACTCTCTGGTTTTAGGTACTGTCAGTAGAGCTGTTGTAGAAAAAGTGGTTAGAAATATATAGGTGGAGCTGTGTACTTGGGAGGAAATTTCTTTCAACATATCATTTCGACACTCCCAACGAACAAAGACGTAACACATTTTTCATCATATTTCAGGAGAGCCGAAATACTGACTTTTTTTCAATATTTAAGTCGAAATACAACTTTTTTCGAGTGGATTTCTTCGTAACTACTTGGTCAAGAGATACGGTTTTTTATCGTCAGCATCAGTTTTTTAAACTGAATACGCCTACACCTATAACTGAAAATATCTGTAACTTTAGTTACGGCTTTGTTCGTTGGGGGTATCGATTTATGCGTTTTCCGAAAAATATTGGTGCTAGAATATATCCCTGCAGGGCACCACCTTTTATGGTTATTTTCACATGGATAGGTCTGTCTGAGAGAAAAATAGATAGTGTTATGTACAACTAATGAAACACAATGTAAGAGAGGTTGAGAAGGGTGTAATAATGACAGAAGGTCCAGGGACTCTGCCTCCGTTTCTGGAAAATGAAAATGTTAATATTCAAGAGGAAAATGCTATTGACTATGAGATCGCAATTCTTCTTACCATAATATAAATACGAGAAACGAAATGATTACCAAATAAATCCATACAAATATAATATAATGGTTAACTCATCTTTTTACTTGGGAATAAAACTATATAACAAACTGCCTGAATCAAAAGGTCTCTTTTAGATCATAATTTTTATTCTATTTACGAATTCTTCAATCTGTGATATAATTTCACCATCTCATTTATTGGATGTGAATGAAGTTAATGTTTCCTTCCTAATTTTATATTGTATGCTTATAACAATCATACATACTCTGCATATTTAACTTTACTTTTAGTTTTATCTTATATAGGTACGTACAAATCTGACTCATCCTACAACTTATGTTCCACAGGATCAATAAAGTGATTTGATTTGATACATGTTGGCCTTTCACATAATGAGATTTTGTCGTTATTGGTATAAACTTAGTAATGTAAATTATCCTAGAGTAAGCCTTTATTGAGCAAGTGATGGTACAGGATGAACAGGTATGAGTCACTATTGAAATTCTTATACTTCATGAACAATGCGAAGTGGAAACAAGCCATGATATGGACAAACTTAAGAAAATTCGAATATTGTCAAAAAGAAGAAATGGGATGTAAAAGTATGGATGAGACATGGGATCAGATTAGTAATTGAATGCTGATTTGAAGAGAGAGAGAGAGTTTGGGGTTCAAGGACGATAGAAGCTAATTGCCAATGTTCTATTCTGAAAGAAGATACAGTTCTGAAACAGGAAGGTAGAGTGGCTGTATATGTTGCGAGCAAGCATAGTATTTGGAAATATCACCATACCTATCTCAGTGAAAGGACAATGTTCTCTACATAGCATTCAACTGTGCTGGTATTGAACCGCAAACAAGGTCACAGAGGTAGTGCAAAAAATCTAAAACAATCAATGAAATGAACCCTACACAACAGAAATATGTGTGGTGTCGATATCAACTAAGAAGAAACAAACATTGCTATCTCAAAGCTTAATTTATTTTCCAATCGTTGTAGTCAATGCCTGGGTATATTAGGAAAAAATGGAAATAATAAGACATACCTACTAGGATTCAAAGCAAATATAGTAAGAGCGCAGAAAAATATGGGGTCTAACAAAGAAAATAGGACTATATATTCAAGATATTTGTTGAGCTCAATGGATCTTTGAAATAATACATATCAGTCTTCAGCGGCTCTTTCCTTTCATTTTGAGGATTATACCTCAACTGCTTTGATAGGGTTGGAATGATTATTACAGTAATAAAATCGGACTGACAGTCAGGAGGACAGAAATAAAAGACAAATTATTAATCTAAAAACAGGAGCGATTTTTTAGAATTGTCAGCTCCTAAAAATGTGGGTACTGAAGATGTCAAAGAATACGGGAAGTAGATCGTTTCTGTACCGATAAAAAATAAAAATTACCTGGCATATTGCCGGAAGTGGGCATACCGCCCATCCCTTGCATACCGCCACCTACGGACTGTTGTTGACTACCGTGCTGAGATCCCGGCATTTGCTGATTCCCAGAATGCATATCGCTTCCCATATGCGAACTAGTCTGATGATTCATTGGTCCTTGCGAGCCCATATTGTTCTGCATTGGAGAATTCTGATGCTGGGGCGTCGACATGGGGCTTTGTTGGGAATGTTGTTGGTGCTGTTGGTGCTGCTGCTGCTGGTGCTGTTGATGTTGCTGGTTGGAGTTGGAAGTCGACTGCGATTGCGAGGCACTGCTGTTTTGACTGGAATGTTGGCTGAAATGCATGCCCTGCTGGGCGGCAATCGATACGTTGCCCTTGAGATCCCCAGTGAGGTGGACATGTTGGCCAGCGGACACCTGGAACGCAGATATATTTGATCAAACTCTGTTAATTATCGCATCGATGAAATCGTGATATCAATAAAACAACTTAATAATTTTTTTCAATCATTGGACACTTTTCGTTTAAATTTCAAGAGATTTTTCATATGATAGAGCAATATACACTTTCTACACATTATATCATCTTTTTTATGGTCCAGCCAAATTTGTAATTTCCTGAGATCTGCTTCAACGGTAGACTTTATTTCGTTCCAGCTTGCACCGGTAAGTATCAAGACTGTGCCATCAGCATAGCATATTACGTTGGAGGCTAAATCTCGTATTTGAACTATATTATTCATATAAACCAAAAACAGGAGTGGTTCCAGAATTGTCCCTTGGGGTACACCCATTTTTACGGTCAATTCCGAGCTCACCTCTTTTCCAATCTTTACTTTTTGTAGCCTATTTTATAAATAGTATTGCCTCGAATTCCGTAGTTTCCTAATTTTTTTAACAGGATACTATGCGAGACCGTATCGAAAGCTTTTGCGAGGTCAAGGAAAATTGCCA